>OX439009.1:15630200-16015200 GCA_949316495.1 Amphiduros pacificus | reverse complement strand
CATGTAAAATAAAAGAATACATACATACATACATACATTCTTGCATTCAAGACTCAGAATCAGGACTCTTATAATGTGTCACTCTCCCTTCAAAATTTTTAATTAACTTACAGTGGGATAACCAACAGCTTGTGCTATCATGAGCATAGCATAATTCTCAGACTCAGGTAATCTGTGAATCTCCATGGCATGTATCAGCTCTACCATACATCTTCCCACAGTCCCTGGGTTATCTTCTGAGGTATCATCCTTTAAGTCCTCAAAAATCTCCTCCCTTAACATCTGATTCATATTCTCAACAAAAAATAAAATTTAGCAGAGTAAAATTTCGGATTTTAAAAGGTCCAAAACATTTTTGAACATTCAATGGATTATTTTATTCTCATAAAACACATAAAATTTTACACACTGTATTCTCAACAAAATATATAATATAATGTGCATCCAAAGAAAATTTAAGTTTGGTTGAATATCCGTGTTATAGAAGTCTTGATATATTGCTGAAATTGGAATAAAATATAAGAACATAGGCATCAGAGATGCATCAACCCTCAGCCCTGGTAACTCATTGCACAACATTCGCTCCACACAATATTTGTGAACAAAACGTCACTGCACCAAGGCAAATTGATGCAGGGGTTAAAAAAACCCATAAAATCTACTTCCTTTGATAGCTTAGGTGTGTCAAGTATCATGAAACTGTCATCATTTACTCTAGAATTATTGAGATGGGCCGGTGACCTTGAAAAGCAGGTTAAGGTCACCATCCATCAAACTCATCTGAAGTCTTCCCAGATGCTTATGTGTGTCAATTTTCATGAAGCTGCCATTATTTGTTCTTAAGTTATTGCAATGACGTGGATTTGACATGATTGTCCCTGTGACCTTGAAAAGTAAGTAAAGGTCATGTTCCATCAAGAGAAGTCTGAGGTCTTCACCAGATGCTTATGTGTGTCAAATCTCATAAAGCTGCCATCATTCGTTCTCGAGTTATAGCAATGATAGGGATTTCACATAATTGTGCCTGTGACCTTGAAAAGTAGGTGAAGGTCATGTTCCATACAAAAATGTCTGAGGTTTTCATCAGATGCTTATGTGTGTCGAGTTTCATGAAGCTGCCATCATTTGTTCTCGAGTTATCGTGATGACAAGGATGATTTCACATAATTGTCCCTGTGACCTTGAAAAGTAGGTGAAGGTCATGTTCCATCATGAGAAGTCTTGAGGTCTTCACCAGATGCTTGTGTGTGTCAAATCTCATAAAGCTGCCATATTTCGTTCTTGAGTTATTGCGATTCTTGGGATTTCACATAATTGTCCCTGTGACCTTGAAAAATAGGTCAAGGTCACCGTCCACCGAACTAGTCCGAGGTTTTCAACAGATGCTTATGTGTGTAAAGTTTCATGAAGCTGCCATCATTTGTTCTTGAGTTATCACGATGACAAGGATGATTTCACATAATTGTCCCTGTGACCTTGAAAAGTAGGTGAAGGTCATGTTCCATCATGAGAAGTCTGAGGTCTTCACCAGATGCTTGTGTGTGTCAAATCTCATAAAGCTGCCATCATACTTTCTTGAGTTATTGCGATTCTTGGGATTTCACATAATTTTCCCCGTGACCTTGAAAAATAGGTCAAGGTCGCCATCCACCGAACTAGTCCGAGGTTTTCAACAGATGCTTATGCATGTAAAGTTTCATGAAGCTGCCATCATTTGTTCTTGAGTTATCACGATGACAAGGATGATTTCACATAATTGTCCCTGTGACCTTGAAAAGTAGGTGAAGGTCATGTTCCATCAAGAGAAGTCTGAGGTCTTCACCAGATGCTTGTGTGTGTCAAATCTCATAAAGCTGCCATCATTCGTTCTTGAGTTATTGCGATTCTTGGGATTTCACATAATTGTCCGTGACCTTGAAAAATAGGTCAAGGTCGCCGTCCATCAAACTCATCCGAGGTTTTCACCAGATGCTTAAATGTGTCAAGTTTCATGAAGCTACCATCATTTTTTCTCGTATTATCGCGATGACAAGGATGATTTCACATAATTGTCCATGTGACCTTGAAAAGTAGGTGAAGGTTATGTTTTATAGAAACAATTCTGAGGTCTTCACTAGATGCTTATGGGTGTCAAATCTCATAAAGCTGCCATCATTTGTTCTTGAGTTATGCGATTCTTGGGATTTCACATAATTGTCCCTGTGACCTTGAAAAATAGGTCAAGGTCACCGTCCATCGAACTCGTCCGAGGTTTTCACCAGATGCTTAAATGTGTCAAGTTTCACGAAGCTGCCATCATTTGTTCTTGAGTTATCGCGATGACAAGATGATTTCACATAATTGTCCCTGTGACCTTGAAAAGTAGGTGAAGGTCATGTTTCATAGGAAAAATTTTGAGGGCTTCACCAGATGATTATGTGTGTCAAATCTCATAAAGCTGCCATCATTCGTTCTTGAGTTATTGTGATTCTTGGGATTTCACATAATTGTCCCTGTGACCTTGAAAAATAGGTCAAGGTCACTGTCCATCGAAATCGTCTGAGGTTTTCACCAGATGCTTATATGTGTCAAGTTTCACGAAGCTGCCATCATTTGTTCTCGAGTTATCGCGATGACAAGATGATTTCACATAATTGTCCCTGTGACCTTGAAAAGTAGGTGAAGGTCATGTTTCATAGGAAAAATTCTGAGGGCTTCACCAGATGATTATGTGTGTCAAATCTCATAAAGCTGCCATCATTTGTTCTTGAGTTATCGCGATGACAAGGATGTTCGCTACAGACATACATACATACATACAGACATACATACATACGTACATACCCACGCCAGGAGTACTGCAATACCCTCAGCCTGATTACATCAGGGGCTGAGGGTAAAAATATATATGTGACAATGATGACAAAGGCTGTCTTTAAAAGCATTAATGAAACAAACTTTGCATTCACTAGACCATATATTTCTTTATTACATTACTCATAATCGATTTATTCAAGTCAAAGTATTCAGTAGATTAGGTCATATACCAGCTTGTGCTTTTGACATGTAATTTTTCTCTGGACCATTAATTTTTCAAATGTAACAAGAAGCATCTGACAAGCCGTGGACCTCCTGCCATGGAAAACTCTTCAATTGATGAACAATAAAGTCAATAATAATAACACCGGAGGAATGGACAATACATGTTAACAATTCAGTTGTTGAACAAGTACTGCATAACCACAGTTATTAATAAGAATTAGTCCAGCCAGTCAGATTATTGACTTTATCATTGGATTTTGTTTGTTTGTTTGGGGTTTTACATCACTTTCAACATTATTTCAGTCATTTCCTGATGAGACCTACTTGTAGCAGATATAGTGCTGCCTCACTGGATTGTCATGTCGCAGGTCCTTGACATGACAATCCACCCGGTCACAGATTTACAAGGACAACAGGTTAACCCTTTTGGCACAGGCCTCAGCTCATGTGTGAAATTGTATCATGAATTCAATCTCGGCACTGCTAGAAATTGAACCCACAACTTTGGATCGCCACAGAGGAACTGGTTCTAATAAGCTGGCGCTCTAACCAACTGTGCCACAGCCTGTGGTCCCTGAGGGATATTGTTATGAGTTCTTAACAACAAATCTAGATAAGTTACACTTCTTACAGATTTTGTAGTTTCCTTAAGGTCTAGCTCTTATGGATAGATATCTAATGAATTTTGGCGAAATATTTATTGTTTAAACTAAGAAGATCATCAATATATTACATGGAAAAGTTAATAAAATCTTTTAGCTAAGTGCAATTGATTGGATTTGGTAAGGGTGTCAAGAAAGTCATACTCGTATGTGTAAAGGAATAGATCTGCCAAGAGGGGAGCACAATCAATGCTCATTGGAATTCCAATAACCTTTCCTTATGCAATACAACTAAATTTGACATAAATGTTATCTATACCTAAGGAAAAAAGATCCCAGACATCTCCAAGACATGTAATTAGGCTTGTCATATATGTTCCCTGAAAAGAAGGTTCCTAATGTTGATCGAGTTAAACCTCTTGAAAGAAAATTTCATGATGTTGATAAAATTGGGCACAAGGTCATGATTTAACCTCTTGTTGAACTCATAATCAATTTGACTAGAAGATAAGAAGACCAGAAGATAAGAAAGATAAAGAACACCTGGTGGAGGTGAAGGTGATAATGTTACCTAGTGAGGGGAGACTCACAAGATATGGGGAAACTTGCTTGGCTAAGTGATTTGCTGGCCAATACACTAACCCATTTATGTCTTGACATGATTCTTACTTCATGTTATCTCAGCAAAACTGTTACACTAATTTTAAGTTCCGAAATTATGGTCTAATCAATATAAATAATAATTCATAGTTAAAAGAAATGTAACATTAATGGTTAATTTGTAATTATATATCCCAAAGCAATCCTTGACATTACCCAGTTGACATAGATGTATTGGTCCAATAATGGTCCCATTTAGTCAGATAGATCGGACCAATGATAGCAAGCCAGCATATTGGTTCAGTGGTGGCCCAGTATAGTTTTCATACAATAAGCCTTTAATAAACCAATACAGCTTCAATGCCGGCATTGTTGCTGGTCCAATGATGCTGGCCCTGTTCAGATTGGATATTGGCCCAGTGAAGAAACAGTAATATCTTTAAGGTCTATAATCCACAATGAAAAAACTGGGACAGACTTATGTTTTTTGGCTTAAATGTGTTCAAAGTTATGTTATTTGTTAATTTAGCACAGAAAAAGTAAACTTAACCAGCTAGTTTTAAATTTTTATTATTTAAATTGAACCTGTTATAACGGTAGTTAAAACGGGTTCGACTCAGTTTTTGCAGCTGGCGACCTATATCAAGTCTTTATATTTTCTTTATTTAATGTCATCCAAAGAATAATCAATCTTTTGGGGGATATTTTACATATAATCATGGCATAAAATATGAATTATCACTAAAAGAGTTTGTCCGCCATGTGTGCTGTAGGAGCCGAAGGCAGTTACGTAAATATACGAGACCACACGAAGTTCTCTCTAAATGCTTCAAACTGATTGTGGATTAAAGACCTTAATACAGAATGCTGTTATTCAGCGGCTATTACACCAGTGCTATATGATATGTTGGACAATACCTGCAAACTAATAACAAAATAAACAGCTTTTATGAACAAATCCAAGCTTTATTTCAACTTCACTGTCATTCTATGCAGATTCTAGGGCTTCCTCAATTGCCTGCTAATGCCTCTCCTACTCAACTTGCCTTTTCTTTCTTTAATTTTGCCTATTGTCACAAAGGTGAATAACATCATATTTTAAAGGTTTTCAGCCCATATGGCATCATAAGACATACTGGATTAGAGGTAACGCACATTGCACCTTTGATATCTTGGCGTTGTCTTGCACCCAGTAAGAATCGTGGCCCAGTAGGTATTCCTACATTGTGCAAATGCCAAAAGTTTGCGCAAATAAGTAGGAATTTTAAGATATATCAATAACTGAGATCACTGGATATAATTTCAATGATTATCCGTTTTCTTTTAAATTTTATATTTCAAATAATAACAGAAACTTCCTCTGGCTTAATTGGACATAATTGGCATTAAAGAATATGGTAACAAATTTCAATTGAATCATACATTATTATGGAAATATGGAATTGTTTTTACATTGTGCAAGATTCCTACTTTGCACATGACAGAGTCACAACTCCATTCATTTTACTTCAGCATCAGCGAGAATGAGTGACATAGCACATGTAACGGGTTTATAGCAGTGGGAGGAGCGGACGTCCAGAAAACACCCTGCAGAGCACTTTCAGTGACATGTAATAATACTGGCCTTGTTCTACTTCCATTCACCAAATCAACCACACAGAATGCCATTTTTTCAAAAATTATAAAAAAAAATAGTATTTAAAGGAAATGGGCATTAAATTATCAAAATAGTAAAAGGGGCCATAGGCCATTTTGATGATTGGCCACTTTTAGTGATGTGTGCCATAGACATATTCCTAAAAGGATTTCACTAACTTCCTCATATTGTTGAAAAAAATTAAATACATGAATTTTTTTAGAAATACATCAGCTACTAAATGTTATAACCCAATTGACTCTACATTCAATATATTTTTTATTATATTTTTTAAAAATAATTTCTATTCATACTAATTTTCTCATATTTTTCAGGGAATATTTCTTCTTTTAAAGTCCGTCAATTTGTCACTTTTGTAACCCTACCAATTTAAGCTATTTATAATAATTTTAGCTTCATAATAAATCTTGAAATTGATAAATAAGCTGGCATTTTTATATTATTTAAAAAAAACTTATAGTATTATTGTATTTTCCTCTGTTTTCCCTTATAGATTGACCACAAAACTATAAATTGCTCTCAAATTGTTAATTATGAATAGATTTTGATGAATAAGGACTCTACAAGCTCGTATTTGAAAGATGTAGATGATAGGATAATAAAACATGTAGATAATTTCGTGGAAATAGGCTTTCTATTTTCAAGTTTACTCATTTAAGTTGAGAATATACTCACAAGTTACCAACAATATCGAGTTATGACGCTGTCAAATTTCCTCCACGTCTCTCCAGAGAATCTTATTAAACAGAGCGTTTGGGCCCCCTCTTTCAAGGCAGAATCCAGCTTGCTCTACTGCACACGTGCATTGAGACAAGAACTTGTCTGTATGTCCGTCATGTCCGTGAATTTTGTGGGATATTTTATATTCTATATTGAATACTCTACAAAATTTGTGAAGTTTGTAGGATATTCTATATTTGATATTCTGGAGAATGTTCAACAGAATCGTGAAGTTTGTATGATATTCTATATTTGATATTCTTCAGGAGAATTTTTTGTAGAATATTCGATATAGAATATCCTGCCAACTTCACAGACGTGCCTCGAGACTTTTTTGTGATATATTTATAACCACAATGATATCAGGATCAGTCATGGAAGGTTAAACTTGTTTTATTTGAATGAGATCCACATTGTATTCAAAGAAGGAAAAGATTCTTTTGCATGTGGCATCAAGTTTTGCTCATCCACAGTGCAAGGCCGAATGATTGCCAAAAGCCAGGAATTCTGAAATGTTGTAAGTTTTTCATAATTGTCATAAATTATAAACTAGTTTATATCAATGTTGAATACTTAAAAACATATTCCATTCATTTCCCCATCATCATAGTGTCATGCGCAAAACAGGAATCTTGCACAATGCATGTGGTAATGAATCTAAGAGGTTTACACACTTTTCTGCCTTATACGATGTATTGACGGTGGACACGGCCAAAGATATACAAACGTATACAAGCTCTGCCCCACCCCGTGCTGATCCATACACCATACAACCATAATCAAGTTTGGAATGTACACTCTGTATTTTTACAATAAAACGGTGTGATCACCTCCCCAATCAGTATGGGCGTCATCCATCTTGTGCAGTTATGAATATTGTCTATGAAATGTCACATATAATATCTTTCTTGCGCACAGTCATTCTGTGTCCCACAATGTAAGTGGAGGACCAGAGGTGGTGGGTTTGACTCCCAGTAGTGTTACTTTCACACCCGGGGGGGGGGGGGGGGGGGGGGGTACTCTCATGATTTTAACCCGCGGAGGCTGGGATGGAACTGAAAACCCCAGAGCCTGAATTAGGGAAATATTCTATCATTATTGGTACCCTGATTTAGGAATAGCTGAAATTTGGTACCCTGATTTAGGACTAGCTGAATTTTTGATACCCTCATTTAGGGATGATGCAGAAGGAGGAGATTTGGAAAAGGGGATTGTGATCCCTGTTTTAGGGAGAAATTTGAAAAACAGTACCCTGTTTTAGGGAAAATGATAAAATATCTTAACCCGGATGGAACTGAAAACCCCAGAGCCTGATTTAGGGAAATATTTTATCATTATTGGTACCCTGATTTAGGACTAGCTGAATTTTTATACCCTCATTTAGGGATGATGCAGAAGGAGGAGATTTGGAAAAGGGGATTGTGATCCCTGTTTTAGGGAGAAATTCGAAAAATAGTACCCTGTTTTAGGGGAAATGATGAAATATCTTAACCTGTTTTAGGGAAAATATCAGCGAAAAGGACCCTATTTAGCCCAGCTTCCCCGGTAACGCTGACTATGAGAGTACCCCCCCCCCCCCCCCCGGGTGCCCCACGCAAAGGCAGAAACAACCAGCGGCTTGTAGCACGTGGCCAGCCGGCTCACTGTACACGTGGTTCTGAGAATGATGTAAACATCACATTGGTGGTGCCACATACAAAGGAAACAATAACACTCCCTTAGCAACCAAAAGAAATTTTAAAATTAATTATCGGCTCTTGCAATGTTCAGAGCATTGGGAATAAGGTCCTTGGGATTAGAGACTATTTCTTTAATAATGAACTGAATGCTCTGTTCAATACTGAAACATGCATGGTCGCATGAATCTGAGAGCAATAATAAATAAGTTATATTGCGCTCAGCATGAATCTAGTGATGAAAGGATCACACGTGAACTAGAGGAGGGCTCCTTCAAGCTACAATCCTTCCCGAGATCTGGACAAGAGGGTGGTGGTATAGAGTTGTTACACAAGGTGAGCTACCCGGGGAGCTACCTTTCCAAACCAACAGCTTGAACCAACCAACTGTCTTCACAATGGAGCTCCTAGAAGCATCAATTGTAATCAAAGGCAAGAAAATAACCTTTGTTGTCATCTACAGACCAGAACCATCTGGTAGTAATAGGTATACCTATTATTAGTTCCATGAAGAATTTACTCAACTGGTTGCCCACTATGGTTCTTTCAGCCATGAGGTCATTTTACTTGGGGACTACAATTTCCATGTCAACAAACCAACCAAACCTGATGTCATAAAGCTCAATGACATCTTATCCACTTTTGATATGACTCCATGGATAAAGGAGCCAATCCACATGATGGGTAATACCCTTGATCTAATCATAACTTTCAATGGGAATAAGATGCTCAAGAGTCACCTAGTGGATGAATATATATCTGATCAAATCAAAATAAAATGATCAAATTATACCAAGATATTGTACCACCTAAAATGCATCTCTCTCATTCAGCTCTGTTGTCGTCCGCAGCTCTGTTGTCGTCGCCTGTACAAGTATTTATTATTATTTTTGCATATTCATGTTCACAAATCTCATACAAAGTCCTACAAGAAGCAGAAATACCAAATGATATAAATTGTGAAATATGTTAAATTGAACACTTCCTTCAATATCCATTTCTGGACCCGCCAATAAACTGATTCCCGACAAATTCAGTAAAACTTTTAAATGATTGGGTTTTATGATTTAAATCCAAGTTTGATGTCATCTAGTATGTACATGCAAACATTTCTTTTCAAACTTTTTGATCCCAAAAGCCCAAAAAATATGAGGTGTCAGACATTTCTCTGAACTGACACTACCTGCATCAACGTGCATCACATGCCAAATACAACAAGCCACATTAGGTCATAAACTGTCACCAAATGTCTGGCACATGTACTGACCAATCAGTACAACTGCCAGGACAAAACAAATCTATATATTCTTTCACCAATGAGTTATTAGTGAAATTCTTTTGTCAGATATTTCTGAATACTAATGACTTGTACTCGATTATGTGCACACATTTATAGTTTTGGTGGCAGGGGCTGACATGATAGAGAAGTCCTACTATGGACAGTGTTCATATTCCAACCATGACCTATCTGACACTCAGTAATCTTCAATACCTCTGAAGGTGGCCTTCTTTCATGCAGGGTGGAATGTGTGTTCATGAGTAAGAGCTGTCAAAAGGTTTTACACAAGGATATTAGCTAACTAGCTATAACTAGAGGCTCAAATCAGTGAAAGAGGTCAAACCCTCAGTGGGCCACGGGTCGTTACAGCACCAGCTTATTAGCACCAGTTCCTCTGTGGTGATCCAAAGGTTGTGGATTCGATCCCCAGCCATGCCGAGATTGAACTCACAATACAATTCCCAAGAGCTGAGTCCTGTGCCTAAAAGGTTAACTCGTTGTCATTGTAAATCTGTGACCGGGTGGGTTGTCATGTCAAGGACCTGCGACATGACAATTCAGTGAGGCAGCACTATATCTGCTACAAGTAGGTCTCATCACAAAATGACTGAAATAATGTTGAAAGTGATGTAAAATCCCAAACAAACAAACAAATCAAACCCTCAGTCAAGATCGAGCTGCCCTCCAACGGCCAATTGCTTTGCAATTTGCCTCGATTTGAACTACTTGGATACCATTCATAAATTTCATTGCAAATTGTTTGTAAAAATACATGGATGCTTTACAAAACTGCTTTGACTCATCTTTACCATTGAAACCAATGGACAAATTCATCGGACCTTGCCTTGTTGGAGGCTGTCATTCAACACTGCTACACTTTTTAATTACGCATTGCACCACTTACACATTCACAGTGTACAGAGATAAAAGTCTATATTATCACCTGCAATTATCAGTCTTGTCAAAATGTGCGTGCTTCAAAAGTGTAGCACTGTTGATTGACAGCCTCCAGCAAGGCAAGGTCCGATCTGTCAAGTACTCCTGTTTGACCCAAAATGACATTTTAATGGTGAAAAGTCAACCAGGGGGAAATGATCACATAATAAATCAGTTTGTCTTAACAAATTTCATAAACCTTTTGCCTTATTGATTTGTTTGTTGTAGACGTTAAATGCTACATGTTCCTAAAGTTAACAATACCATAGATTACTTAGAGGACAGGCTGGTGATAAATGGTCACACCTATACCATAGAAAGCCTGTATATGCTACCCCCAGCCCTGAAGCTGCACAACACATCACTTGTGTTCCAAGACAACAATGTCTACTTCTACACCAGAAGCTCCCCCCTGTCCAATTTTTTCCCGGCCAAATTCAAGGTGGCTGGTGTAGAATTTAATTGTGTCGAGCAGTTCTATCAGGTTTCCAAAGCTGAGAATGCTGGGGACACTGCTACAGCAGAAGAGATCTTGTGTGCCACAGACCCGGCCCGTATGCATTTCCTGGGCAAAAACGTGAAAGTCGACCCCAACAGATGGACGGAGGGCAAACAGAAGCAGGTGATGGAACAGGCCCTCAATGCCAAGTTCAACGACAACAAGTTCCTCCAAGATGTGCTCAGAGCTACCGGTGAAAAACAGCTGGTTGAGGCTTCCCCACATGACACGTTCTGGGGCGCAGGTCTGGGTATGCGAGATATACAGAGAACCCCTGAAGCTGCATGGCCTGGCCAGAACACCCTGGGCAAACTCATAATGGAAGTGAGACGTAGCTTGCCATGAGACTCATACACTGTATACAACACACAGGATTGTTAACTGGACAGACTGCCATACACACTGGATTTATTTCTTCACCTACCATACCTTATATATGGACCAAGAGATTTGGTGATAACTTTTCAACCAGATATATATAATATATTTTTGCTAGTACCTTAGCACTATGGGATCACAATATTGCTATAATGAACCATCATCCAACTGCCCACAATATAATGTTGACTTTTTGTCTAGTATTGTTCTAATGTCAATGGTGTGTATTCATGAGGATTAAATACTGTTATATTATTTGATATTTGATGCTACATAATGACATATTGAATGACTGACAATATACCTGTCAAGAGCACATCACTCATATCGGTTTCATGTATACAATTTTTTATTTATGTTTTGTGCTATCATTCTTATCACTTATGAGCACTTTTTATTTCACATGTTTCTTTTATATACACCATATGTGGGATACTGTATTATGTTTGCATAAAACCGCCACTCTTTTGTCTTGTATAAAATTGGTAAATAAGTTAGAAAGACTATTTTATTGCACTTGTGAATGTACCAGGATAGCATTTATGTATGAATGTATTGACAATGGCTGACTTTAAACTGTACTCATTTAATGTACGAGGAATCAGAGAAAAGTTAAAGCGCAATACTGTCTTCCGCCATCTTAAAAGCAAATATCCCAGAGGTATCTATTTATTACAAGAAACACACAGTTCAGAAGATATTGAATTAAAATGGAAACGTGAGTGGGCTGGAGAGATTTTCTATAGTCATGGTAATACAGATAGTTGTGGGGTTGCTTGTCTTATTTCCCCAGAACTGGATTTGAAAGTTACTCAGTTATTTAGTGATGATGGAGGACGGATATGTGTAATTAAAATTGAGACAAATGATAGCCAGAACTTTCATATTTGTAATATTTATGCACCAACAAGAAATAAGGTAGTTGAACAGTTGATGTTTTTAGACACTTTAAAAAATGTGATGATAAGTGAAGCTGACTGGGTTAACTTAATTATTGGTGGTGACTATAACACTGTCTTTGATCCAGATATGGACAAACAGGGGGGCAGTAATGTAAATATCACAAATGAGTATACTAAGGAGTTAGTAGCATTTATGGAAGCCTCAGACTTGGTTGATGTTATTAGACACTGTTATCCAGACAGGAGAATTTTTACACGAATACAGAGAACTCCCCCGGTCTTGACAAGGATTGATCATTGGTTGATGTCTTCACATTTAATTAATTACTTGTCAGATGCCAATGTATACCCTGGATTAAAATCAGATCATAGCATACTTTATTTACATATCAGCTACCGTATTTACTCGTGTATAAGTCGACTCGTGTATAAGTCGACCCCCCAAAATTGAGGTTATTTTTCTTGAAAAAAAACAATTTCCGAATATAAGTCGAGTTGGTTTTTCTTGACATATCGGCTCTGCTACCATTCAAGCTTCAGCTGAAGCTTGGCGGTCATTTTAAAAGTGAAACTTAAATATGCTTACGATATAAGATCTTAGCAGTCTTATACACGAGTAAATACGGTAAAACGTAAATACGATGTTCATATTTTCGAAATAACGGATATCAGACGTAGCGGGTCGATTTTAATTGCGTTTTAAATGATAAATAAAGGTATTTACCCAATATTATCACAAATTGTTCGAGAACAGAACAAAACCATCAATCCATTTAAAACGCAATTAAAATCGATCCACGTGTGAAAGCATTTCTGTCAACAAGGGAAGACACGACTCAAAGCAGTGGAGACAATGACGAAACGCAAAACTGTGAACGCTGATAATTGGAATCAGTGAGAACAAAGTCGAAACAAAGCGTTAATTGCATTTCAAATGATCTGATAAATAAAGGTATTTACCCAATATTATCACAAATTATGCATTTCGTCATTTTTTCTACTGCTCTGAGTCGTGTCTTCCCGCTTGGACAGAAATTCGATGTGCGGAACACGGTAAATTTGATGTGCGGCAACACGATGAGAAACCAGGGATCCATTGTTGCGCAATATATTAATATTTCAATGCGAGTTGATACACTCCATTTGTTTTCGCACCAAAAATAAGAGCTTGTCCCCGTCACTCCCGCTTTTTAAAATGACGACCTCGTATTGCGTAATGCATGTTAAATGGATGAATGGTTTTGTTCTGTTCTCGACCTGCAAAGCGTATTTTGTGTTAACATTGGGTATATACTTTTATTTATCATTTAAAACGCAATTAAAATCGATCCACGTGTGAAGGCATTTGTCAAGAAGGGAAGAGACGACTCAACGCAACACGTGGTCGCAATTTTGAAAGGCGGAAGTGACGGGAAGAGGCTCTTGTTTTTAGCGTGAAAACGAATGTTAACTGCATTGAAATATTAATATATTGCGCAATAATGGGTGGTTTTCTTCTGTTCTCGACCCGCAAAGTGTAATTTGTGATAATATTATGTATATGCCTTTATTTATCATCGAACCGCTACGTCACTCCCGCTTTTTAAAATGACAACCTCGTATTGCGTAATGCATGTTAAATGAACGGATGGTTTTGTTCTGTTCTTGACCTGCAAAGCGAATTTGTGATAATATTGGGTAAATACCTTTATATATCATTTAAAACATATTATTTCGAAATGCTTTGTTTTGACTTTGTTCTCACTGATTTCAATTATCAGCGTTCACAGTTTTGCATTTCGTCTTTGTTTCCACGTGGTTCGATTTTAATTGCGTTTTAAATGGATTGATGGTTTTGTTCTGTTCTCGAACAATTTGTGATAATATTGGTTAAATACCTTTATTTATCATTTAAAACGCAATTAAAATCTATCTACGTGTGAAGGCATTTCTGACAACAGGGAAGACACGACTCAAAGCAGTGGAAACAAAGACGAATTGCAAAACTGTGAACGCTGATAATTGGAATCAGTGAGAACAAAGTCAAAACAAAG
This sequence comes from Amphiduros pacificus, assembly GCA_949316495.1. NCBI lineage: Eukaryota > Metazoa > Annelida > Polychaeta > Phyllodocida > Hesionidae > Amphiduros > Amphiduros pacificus. The sequence goes on along the minus strand of OX439009.1, from coordinate 16,000,897 downwards.
TGTTTCGAAATAATATTGGGTAAATACATTCATTTAACATTTAAAATGCAATTAAAATCAATCTGCTACGTCTGATATTCGTTGTTTCGAAAATATGAACATCGTATTTACGTTTTACCGTAATTACTCGAGTATAAGACTGTTAAACCGACCCGCTATGTCCGATATTCGTTATTTCGAAAATAAGAATGTTCGTAATGAAAACTCATAGTGTCGTAATTTTTTGGCGTAAATCCTCGTCCACAGGTTGCTCTCGTGTATAAGTCGACCCCCTAAACATTAACTAAGAGTTTTTGGAAAAAAACCTCGACTTATACTAGAGTAAATACGGTATATAACACATACTCGAGGCAGAGGGTTCTGGAAATTTAACTCTTTGTTACTGAAAGATGTAGAATATGTTAAAAAGGTGAATGAAATTTTAGATCGAACAATTAATGAGACCCAGAACATGAGTAATAAGCAAATGAGATGGGATTATATAAAAACTGAAGTTCGTGGTTTCACAGTAGGTTATTCTGTTACTAAAAAGAAAGAAAAAAGAGAATTGAAATTGAAAATAGAAACAGATATTTATAACATAGAACAGCAATTACAGAATAATATGTGTGATTTGAATGTTGATAGATATTTATCACTTAAAAATGAACTAGAAAAAATTGAAGAGTTAGAAACAAAGGGTGCTATACTTAGGTCAAAGTCAAAATGGGCAGAGGCTGGCGAAAAGAATACAAAGTATTTTCTTAATTTAGAAAAAAGAAATGCAATAGATAAACATATTTATCAGTTAAAACTAGATGATAATACAATGACATCTGATCCAGCCAAAATTTTACAAGAACAGCGCAAATTTTATTCAAAACTATACTCAAACCCAGCTGTTAATGTTAATCCACACTATAATATATCTGATCAAATTAAAAATTTCTGCCCGTCAGACTTGCCAGTTTTAACAGAAGATGAAAAAGAATTATGTGAAGGTTTAATATCCATAGAAGAATGTACAAAATCATTACGAAGTATGAAAAATGGCAAATCACCTGGCACAGATGGTTTTACAACTGAATTTTATAAATTCTTTTGGATTAAAATCAAGTACCTTGTTGTTGAAAGTTTAAATGAGTCATTTGAAAAGGGTCAGCTATCAGTTGATCAAAAACGTGGTATAATTACACTCATCCCAAAGAAAGGCAAATCAAGAATCCTACTCAAAAATTGGAGGCCTATAACATTGCTGAACTCAGATTACAAACTTTTGACAAAAGTTTTAGCAAGTAGATTACAACAGGTTATATCATCAGTAATTGATACTGATCAAAGTGATTTTCTGAAAGGCAGATTTATTGGAGATAATATACGTACAATAGCTGATATAATAGATTATACAAGTATTGCAAATGAGCCAGGAATAATTTTGTTACTCGACTTTGAAAAGGCATTCGACTGTATTAGCTGGAAGTTCATTTTTGAAAGTTTAAAATTATTTAACTTCGGTCCTAGCTTTATTTCTTGGATTAGTACAATTTACCATAATACTGAAAGTACTGTCTTGAACTATGGTAACACAACAGGTTTTTTTAAACTCGAACGTGGTATAAGGCAGGGGTGTCCAATATCCCCATATTTATTTATTCTAGCAGTGGAAATTATGGCACATGCTATAAGAAAAAATGAAAATATTAAAGGTATTAAAGTATTAGATGGTGAACTTAAAATTTCACAATTAGCAGATGATACCTCAAGTTTTGTATCTGACTTTGATTCTGTTTCACACCTTTTTGCATTAATTGAAAAGTTTGGTGACATATCAGGCCTCAAACTAAATCGTGAGAAAACAATTGCCAAATGTATTGGTTCCTTGGAACATTATAATTCTAAAGCTTTATATGACATAATATGGACAGATGGCCCTATACGTACACTTGGTATAACAATCAGTAATGACCCAGATGTTATTATGGCAGAAAACTTTTTACCAAGATTAAAGTTATTTGACAATATTCTTGCTGTATGGCAGTCACGTGGTTTATCAATTAAAGGCAGAGTTACCATATTGAAATCTCTAGCACTGCCAATACTGTACTATCCAATGTCTGTTTTACAAATAACTGATGAAATTGTTCATGAAATAGACTCTAGAATAAAAAAATTTATTTGGAGCAATAGGCGCCCAAAAATCAAAGAAAATGTAATTATACAACCTATTGAAAGGGGTGGCATAAAGGCACCCAATTTTGTGGCAATGTTAGAGGCAAATCGTTTATCATGGATTAAAAGGTTATTGATAAAAAGTGATGCAAAATACAAGAATATTTGTAAAGCCATTATAAGCCCTTCTCTCACTCTAGACCAGTTTATTGAAAGTGCTCTTGATAAAGAAACCATTAATGATATTAAAAGCCTTTTTTACCGACAGCTCTTTCAAATGTGGAATGCATTTAAATCAGAGCCCACATATCCTAATGAATATCTTGACCAAATCTTGTGGAATAACAAATGGATTCAAATGCCTGTTAAACCAAAAAGTAAAATGACAAGAGCAATTAAATGGTCAGAATTGCAAAGGGCTGGTATTTTAAGAGTGAGAGACTTGCTTAATACAGATGGATCCTTTATTGACATTGCTAAGTTCTGTAGCGAGCGTAGCATAAAATATACCTTCTTGCAAATTATTAGGTTACGTAATGCCATACCTAAATCATGGCTGAGTGAAATAGCCATCACTAACAATAACCAATTAAACCAAGAGAGCTCTACATGTTTATGTATTAAATCAGGTGAAAATGACCTTAATGTAGCAACTGCCAAAACAAAAATGTTGTATGACGCTATTGTATTGATGAGATGGGTTGAGCCAACTGCACTCAAACACTGGAATGAACTATATGATATAGATAACACTGATTGGGAAGCCATTTTTAAGTTGCCATACATAGCTACAAGAGAGACCAAATTACAGAGTTTACAATATAAAATTTTACAAAGAATAGTACCATGTCAAAAATGGTTATTTACACAGAAAGTAATTGATTCACCTAACTGTGCTACATGTCAAGAGCCAGAAGATATCATTCACAGATTCATTGAGTGCAGGGGGCTCAACAATTTCTGGTCAAGTTTTGAACATTGGTGGTATTGTATTACAAAAGAAAGAGTTATTTTAACCAACAAACACATTATCCTTGGACTTTATTATGACAATGTATATTACAGCAAGATTAATTTCATCATTATATTAGCAAAATGGTACATACACTACCAAGTATTTAAAGAAAGATCTGTATGCTTCTATAACTTTCTACTGGTCTTAAAGTCACATCTAGAAATAGAACGGTATGTACACCTGTGTAATGGTACATTAGATAATTTCCACAAAAAGTGGTCATGTATATTTGATGAATTGTGAATATGATCCCCACCTTTAATGCACCTAAAAAAAAAAAAAAAATACCATAGATTACTTATAGGTGTTAAATATTCTGTGTCTTTAAAGTTTACAATACTATACATAACCTTAAAATGTTAAATGTTCCATGTTTCTATAAATTACTTTTAAATGTTAAATGTTCAAAGGTTTACAATACCACCCATTACATGGATGTTAAGTACTCCGCGTTCCTATAGTTTGAAATACACATTACATGTCGGTATAAATTTAAAGTTACATGAATGCTGATTCCAAACATTGTCTGCTCATAGTGCATGATAGAAACTGGAAGCAATTCAAACCATTAATTCCCTTGGTTTCAAAGTGAATGTTCTAACAATTGAGCAACTTGGCCAGTTTTTATGTTGTAATACCATGTATTGCTTGTCGATGTTAAATGCGCCATGTTCTCGTTGTCGACAGTTTTATGCGCGATGTATGACCAATTTCGAATGTTCCAATTCTGTCATGGTAATAGTCCTCAGGTGTATTCAAGTTGTCCTTGTGTTTTAAAAGGTTCTGTACTAATGCATTTACAGCAAGACATAAAATAATAAATACATATGATATGATTAACATGAAGTTATCCTGTTCAGTGTGAAATACCAATGCAAAATACAAGTTGGTTCCTTCTCTTCTAGATTGCGTATGGTAAATATTTGAATCTGCAGACAAAAAACTGGGATAACTCAGTAGAACAGTTTTATCAAAAGTACCCTTTTTAATATTTCAATTATATTTTTGAAATAATTTATTAGTTTAGTACTATCCAATGGTTTTTGGAGTTGTATAAGCTTGGCATCATGGTGATGTGCACACATACATATGTGTAACTTGTGAATAACAATCGTGTTAAGTTATTGCCATTGTAATATATTTCTATCATATACAGTTCACAACCCTTCTGCTGTTCTTAGAACTGAGCATGTGCAGAACATGAACTTCCTGCTTACTGGCAGCCATATTGAATTTAAGTCATTGAACAAAACAGAGAATATTTTAGATCTGAGAGCAATAATAATATTTATATTGCTCTCAGATTAGATGCACATTTAATGGGGAAATGTTTAACATTAAAACATTTTTGTATGTCCCGTTGAGAAAACAAACTATTATTCACAATTTGCATGTATTATTAATGTCTCTTGATGATTATTTTCCTTGAAAACACAGGTAACAAGTGTTGATTTTAAAAAATCAAGCTCGAGTAAGTTTGCAAAATCCCAATGCAAAATCCAAGGGCAAATTCAGTGAAAATCTTCTTACTCTACCACACACTCACAAATCACTTCTCAAACAAAAGCGCCATCTGACGATGTAAGCAGAAATTTTGAGCCAAAACATGGCCGCCATAGACCGATAATCGGGGTATGCTCCATAGACAGCTTAATCATGTCAAAACCTCGAACATCTAGCCCTTAAGGCAAAACAAACGCGAGCCAAAATAATGCTCTACAATCACCGATTGGCAAAGTCCAGATAGGTGATCTGGAGGGATTTTGTGGAACATGTATGGTCACCCAAGAAAAGTTTGGTAGAGTTGATAGAGCTCTTGTTTAAACTGGTTCAATTTGGTCGTTTTAACAGGTTTGTAGCTAGTGACTGATATCAAGGGTATATATTTTCTTATTTAATGACATCCAAAGAATAATCAAGCTTTTTTGTGAGACTTATAATCAGAACATCTATTTGGACTTTGCTGAATGGTGAAGCTGAAAATAGCGGTAATGGTATTACATGAAGCTTAATACATGATGGATTCCTTCATTGCTCAAGTGGCAAACATTGGGACAAGTATTACACTTGTCAGGTACAAAGGTGGTTCCTAACATCAATGTGTTTCTATGATAAAGCATACTTCTATTCTCAAATATATTTATAGTGTCTTTACCTAGTCAAGAAATGATGTGGTCTAACAATAAATCCCAATTCATGCATATCATGTGAAAACATATAATTCTTCTTCAAAACAAGCCATTACAGTTAATAAAATTGTCAAAGTTGTGATGTTGATTGGACTGAGGTAGGACAAATCCTTTCCTATTATAAACTTGTATACTGTACTCACATATTTTATCATTCTAAATAATCTGCAGAACACTTTCTGTACAAGCCTTGAAAATCCTCAAATTTTATAGCTTTTTGGTCAAGATAGATAAGATAGGTTGAAACAGTCCATATGCTCACTGTCCATAATTTTTATGCCTTTGTGGTTCTGATTACTGTAATTATGTAATTTATTAGACTTTCAACGATATTTGCCTGATGTATTTGATGTTCTGACATTGGTCATCAATAAAAATGATCTGAAGAATAATTTTGTGTTGATTTTCCTGTACTTAGTATGACCAACTGAATGAAAATATATAAATTAAATAAAATGATATTGTCTTTCTTTGTATATATAAATAAAATAAAAATGAATCATCAGGATAAAAAAGTTGAATACTGACTACTCATATTGGCCCTGCTGCCACCTAGTGTTAAAATATGTCATGCATCGGTGAATTTAGTTGACCAGAATGCTTGGCTCAAAGTAGTAACAAATGCTAATTGACATGACATTATGTTTCAATAAGTTTTTAAACCCAGACCTCTATAATCTTATCAAGATTCCAAAACTGGTCTGGTTTTTTTGTATTTGCATCTGCCATTTGCTACCAAAATTTTAATGAATTTCCTTCATATCATACATAATGGTAGTTATCATATCAGCTGCCATGCTTAGAAATCTACCCCAGCATACACTGAACTTGACACAAAAGACCTGGTGGATCACAAATGTTGAAACTCAAGCAGTGAGAAGTGTGTTTTGTCTTCGGTAGAAATAGGTAATGATAAACTGAGTGACCAGATCTGTAATGGATACAAGACTAGGACTCCCATCTTCATGGCACTGTTTTTCGGTTGCATATTAACTGAACAAATCTTGGCCTGCAAATACAAATTAAACACAAAGTGTCACCACCATTCAAGTAAATATTTAAAAGAATCCAATATAAAAAGAACTAAATCAATCTCAAATTCTCCAAAATAGTGAAAATATCTCTTCTTTCAGCAAATACTTACAATTTATTGAAATCTTCATGAATGTTGAGGAGTTCAAGTCTTGAACAATTTGAAGACCCAGAATTGTGAACTAATTGAGCAATTTTCTCTGGATGTGAACTGTCTACTTCCATATACAGATCTCTGCAATTTATTCAACAAATAGCATTCAATAGTTTATTAGAAATGTGGTCAATATAACTCTTCCAATTCATATTTTCATAAATAATAACTTCAAGGCATTTGAAATTAATTACTCTTTCAATTTCAACACCATTTATGTCATTGTTTACTGTATGTTTTTGCACTTATCATTCAGTCACATTTATAAGTTTTTAATCCATACCTTAATGGCACTGAATGACCTTAATGTGTTGATGTGCCATTAAGAATTTATTCATTTATTAATACCATCTATTCTTAGAGTGGGTACAGTTTTATATTTTTGAGGAACATGAAATAGAGTTTATTTTGGTTTCCTAATATTTAATGACAGCTTTTTTTACTTTGAGCCAAATATTTATTTTGTCTAGTAGTTCTGCATTTACTTTTGTGCTTATGTATATCACTATAATTAAATAAACAGAAAGGACAATTTAATGGGGTGTCATCAGTATAAACTATTGCTTTGAAAATAGCACTTACCGTATTTACTCGTGTATAAGTCGACTCGTGTATAAGTCGACCCCCCAAAATTGAGGTTATTTTACTTGAAAAAAAACAATTTCCGAATATAAGACGAGTTGGTTTTTCTTGAGATATCGGCTCTGCTACCATTCAAGCTTCAACTGAAGCTTGGCGGTCATTTTAAAAGTGAAAAGTAAATATGCTTACGATATAAGATATTAGCCGTCTTATACACGAGTATATACGGTAAAACGTAAATACGATGTTCGTATTTTCGAAATAACAGATATCAGACGTAGCGGATCGATTTTGATTGCGTTTTAAATGATAAATAAAGGTATTTACCCAATATTATCACAAAACGTAATACGTCCTTTATCTTAGCGTCTGGGTGCCCACGAGACAAAAGTGGAGCGGCCAACATGTCAAATTGAACTTTCATATCCGTAGCTGATCGATTTTAATTGCGTTTAAAATGATAAATAAAGGTATGTACTTAATATTATCACAATTACGTCGAGAATTTCTCACCATCATTAATCTTAGCCTCAGAACAAAGCGTTTTCATTATTTATCATTTGAAACGCAATTAAAATCGATCCACGTGTGAAAGCATTTCTGTCAACAAGGGAAGACACGACTCAAAGCAGTGGAAACAATGACGAGATGCAAAACTGTGAACGCTGATAATTGAAATCAGTGAAAACAAAGTCAAAACAAAGCATTTCGAAATAATATGTTTTAAATGATATATAAAGGTATTTACCCAATATTATCACAAATTATTTTTCGCAAGAATTTCTCCACGATGTAGAACGTAATACGATGTACGTGACGTCCTTGATCTTAGCGTCAAAACTAACACGTGGTAGAATATTTCTTTGTGTATTATAAAGCCAAAGATATTCATTATATCGCTTTTAATTATTATCGTTTATAGCACTCGATCGGCTTTAAATCATCGCTTTGCAGGTCAAGAACAGAACAAAACCATCCATTCATTTAACATGCATTACGCAATACGAGGTCGTCATTTTAAAAAGCAGGAGTGACGGGGACAAGCTCTTATTTTTGGCGCGAAAACGATCAGTGCCAACTAAACACGCATTGAAATATTAATATATTGTGCAATGATGGATCCCTGGCTTCTCCTCGTGTTGCGGACGTGAATTAATGCAACGTCACGTACATGATATTTACGTTTTACTTCATGGATAAATTCTCGACCTGCGAAGCATAATTTGTTATAATATTGGGTGAATACCTTTATTTATCATTTAAAACACAACTAAAATTGATCCACGTGTGAAGGCATTTCTGTCAAGAAGGGAAGACACGACTCAACGCAACACGTGGTCGCAATTTTGAAAGGCGGAAGTGACGGGAAGAGGCTCTTGTTTTTAGCGAGAAAACGATTGTTAATATATTGCGCAATAATGGATGGTTTTGTTCTGTTCTCGACCTGCAAAGCGTAATTTGTGATAATATTATGTAAATACCTTTATTTATCATTTAAAACGCAATTAAAATCGATCCACGCGTGAAAGCATTTCTGTCAACAGGGAAGACACGACTCAAAGCAGTGGGAACAAAGACGAAATGCAAAACTGTGAACGCTGATAATTGGAATCAGTGAGAACAAAGTCAAAACAAAGCGTTTCGAGATAATAGACCAATAATATTGGGTAAATACCTTTCTTTATCATTTAAAACGCAATTCTCTGTCAAATCTGCAAAGTCAATGATCACATGTCTTGTGAGTCAAGTGGCCAATCGATCCGCTACGTCACGGACATCGTATTTACGTTTTACTTTTACTTCTATGTCTATTAAAATTATTATTTAAATATATTGCACAATTCAATTCTGCCTTTGATGTCAGCGTTCACAGTTTTGCATTTCGTCAATGTTTCCACTGCTTTGAGTCGTGTCTTCCCTTTTTGACAGAAATGCTTTCACACGTGGATCGATTTTAATTGCGTTTTAAAATAATAGACCAATAATATTGGGTAAATACCTTTATTTATCATTTAAAACGCAATTAAAATCAATCTGCTACGTCTGATATTCGTTATTTCGAAAATATGAACATCGTATTTACGTTTTATCGTATTTACGTTTTACCGTAAATACTCGAGTATAAGACTGCTCTCGTGTATAAGACGACCCCCTAAACATTAACTAAGAGTTTTTGGAAAAAAACCTCGACTTATATACGAGTAAATACGGTACACATGCAGTCATTTATATAGATTGTAAATAGTAAAAGACCTAAAATGGATCCCTGCGGCAAACCTGTGTCCAGAGAGTGTTTCAGACTTGTAGCATTGAAAATCTGTGAATTGCACACAATTACTAAGGTAGTTCATTCAGCTAATAAGTACTGTCAGAGTACTGAGACTGCCCCTGCTTTTTATACAATTGATCGTCAAATATCACTTTCCTGGCTTGAAACACACTGTCAAGTCGGAGGTCATGCTTTAGAATGGATAATGTCATGCCTAATGAACAGGCGCCATTGTGTACATGTTGGGAATCATGGATCCTCTCTGGAGCCCATAAAGTATGGGGTCCCCCAGGGATCGGTCCTGGGACCCATCCTCTTTCAAATTTACATGCCCCCTCTTGATGACATCCTTAGCAAAAATATGGCCTTAATTACCATATTTACACTGATGACACCCACATTTACATTCCAGTCAATCATACCAGCAGACATCAAGTTGAGAAGTCAAAATGCAAACTTGAAATCTGCATTAGTGTGGTTAGGCCATTCCTAATTTCAAATAAATTGAAAATTAATGATGGAAAAATAGAGATGCTAATCCGACAGAAATAGCGTTGCTGCAAGACATCAAGTAGTGCACATGCGTGAGGAATAGTGGTCACATTTTACATTGGCTCCCACTAATTTTGGTGTTTGAAGCCGAAATTAAGCAGAAATACTGAAACCTTCCTTTCCACAGTGGGTACCCTTTCTGCCTCTTTATACCAAGAAAATTAAGGTTCACGAGTCTTTGTTGGCATTTACTGACCATTTTTTGGCCATGAGGACTGGAATCAAAGTGGGGCTCAAAACAAGACTCAGTGCTCCCGGCTTACGCTTGGTGTCCGCCAACACAGAAACAGATAGGATACAACAACAAATCTGACCTTTTAGGACACTAAATCCTGTACACTTACCTCAACGGTGGCATTAAACCCCGCTGAAACCAAACTATCTCCGCAGATAGACCAAACCTTTCAGGGGGTAAATCCTGGACATAAACCAAAACTATACGACTAAATTACACCTGACAGAAAATTCAGAAACCTTAGAAAGCACATAAAACTTGAGTTGAGAGAATCCCAAAAATATTCCAAGACTCACTCGACGAAGGAGAAGTTCCAAAAGCATGGCGCATAGCAAATATAGTTGCAGTCTTTAAAAAAGAAGATAAAAGCTGTGCAACTAATTATAGGCCAATTTCTTTGACATCTGTTCCCTGAAAGATTTTGGAGCATATAATTGTCAAACACATGATGAATCACTGTGAACTTTACAATATCCTGGTACATTTTCAGCATGGATTCAGAACAGATCACTCATGTGAAACACTGCTAATCACAACCTTACAGGATATACTCAAGGCTAGAAATGATGGGCAGAATGTTGGCTCATTTTTGATTTTAGTAAAAGCTTTGACGCAGTCTGCCATGAGCGACTAAATCACAAGCTTGAGCATTACGGAATCTCAGGGCAGGTCGGTCCATGGAAAACATGACTGGCTTACAAACTGTGACAGAGGGTAGTTATCAACGGTGATAAATCTGACCCTGTTCATGTTAAATCTGGAGTGCCTTATGGTTCACTACTTGGGTCAATACTATTTCTACTCCATATCAACAACAAAGGACAGAAATTAAAATTTTCAAACAACAGCCTACTATTTTGAATAGTTTAAAGTGATGATGATGCATTAAAACTGCAATACGACCTCAATACACCAAAGGAATGGTCGAATAAGTGGCAAATGAACTTCAATGCTCATAAATGCTACACCCTGAGCAGCAGGGAAAAAAGTCATACTCTTGATACAAGAAAATATTCTTTAAATGGTCACATCTTGCAACATGTTAAATATCATCCCTACCTCAGAGTTGAGCTTCAAACAAATATGAAATGGGATGAACATATTAACAACACTATCTCCAAAGTAAATCAAGTACTGGGTTTTGTAAGAAGGAATTTCAACATGTGTCCAGGAAATATCAAAGAGCTGCCAACAATACCTTTGTGCTTCCTCATTTAGAATATGCATCAAGTGTATGGGACGCACACCTCAAGAAAGATATAGAACGAATAGAATCAGTGCAAAGATGAGCTGCCAGATTTTGTATATGGCAATTGGAGGAGAGAAACTGGCACTGTAACAAAAATCGTGGAAGACATAAAATGGGATTCACTAGCATGGAGAAGGAGAGACTGGTTTTATTGTACAAGATTATAAATGGTGAAATAGCCTTGAAACTACAAGAACATGTCAAAATGAAATCAGCTTCTACAAGGAAAAAGCATGGAAATCGCAATATAGAAATGGTAACAAGCTGTGACCCCTATAAATACAGATTTTTCCCATGAACTGTAACTGACTGGTATAACCTCCCCCTCGCTTAACTGCATTTCAAACAGGAACTCAGCATCTTTCAGGAACTCCCTTACCAAAGCCTCCCTTACCAAAATTAAGCAGCTGGTATACACCAGCTGCACCCATTAGTACAATCTTGCACTCTCAGCGGAATGTCAATTGGTTTTGCTGAGCATACTTATAAACGTAGATGTAAATCATGTCAATACTGTGAAACTTGGTGATACTGACATACTACCGATTGATACTGTTGTGGACCTGGGTATCACCTTTGACTCTAAAATGGACATGAAATTAAGATCTGTAAAAAGGACCATCACCATACTAGATACATAGCAGCCATCCGACAGTGTCTGGATGAAACCCTAACCCATGCATTTCACCCATGCATTTGTGACTTGACTTTTGATTACGGAAATGGTCTCCTACCTATTTTGGAAACAAAAAATCTGCAATACTTGCAGAACTCTGCAGCACTTGTCGTGGGTAAAATTTGATTATGTATCAAATAAATTAAAGGAGTTCTGGCTAGGATAGATTTTAAGATACTCCTTACTACCTGGAAGTCCCGAAATGGTGAGGCACTGTCTTACCTGAGGGATCTACCTGGTGTCAGACCATTTATATACCCACTGATGGGCACTCTCCTTATTTTAACAATGGAAAGTTAAAGAAAGCCATTTCAAATATGAACAATGATTTTTGTATTTTGAGCATTAATATTGAATGTTTAGGAGATATATTTGATCATCTGGAAATATTCCTGTCAAAGCTTAGAGAACTTGATTTTGAATTTAGTTTATCTGCTTACAAGGAACATGTTTTAATGAACAGGTTGATTATGATCCTTTTAAAATGCAGGGCTATGAACTTATTCCACAGGGTTTAAGTCATCTGTTTTACTAGCACCAATAAGTCAAATATGATCATTACAATTTAATTATTTTGAATTTTGACACATTTAAATGACAGGATTATGGATGTATTCACTGTTGGGCATATCCCTTAAGATAGTCTTCCAGTTCACTCTTTGATTTGGCTTTCCTGTAACTCAGTCAAAACCGAGGTTTAAAGTATAGTAAACCTACTTACCATCACATTTTAAAGTCTCAATCATTCTGCTTATCAGGGCTAATAATGTCTAATCTTTCCAACCTTGTGGATAAAATAAGCACTAGCTGACTTTTAACCTTGTGGATAAAATAAGCACTAGCTGACTTTTAAACTACCACATGCATAACATTATGTTTGCCCCCAAAATATTCAACCTACCCTCCATGTCTGAGTAACAGTGGTGCCATCTGCAGGATGGATCTTACAACATCTAAACCATCTTCACCACCAAGAAGTGCCCGGTAATCTTCATGTCTGAAAAAATGTACTTGTTCAAATCAAGTGTTCCCTTTTATTATTATATAGAAGCCACATTCTAAGCATTTATGCAATGAAGGACCTATTTGTAATCTCACAAAACTTTCTGTATTGATAAAAATACTAAAATAAAACCTAGCAGACCTGGTTATTTCAGCTTGTAAGTTCTTATATTCCTTTGATGGTATGTACGGAGGATTACTGACAATAAAGTCAAACTGCTGACCTGCCAATTCTATATTTTCTGAAAAAAGCATACATTATATATTATTGAGACAAAATGTCCAATTTTATACATACTTCCATCAGGAAGTTTGGAATGGATGATAAATTGGAGCTAATGGAAGAGTAAAAAAAACCTTTTGTAAAATCAAGTTGATGAATCTTCAATCTATCTGAGACTCCAGTTTTGAGAGCATTTTCTCTTGTTAACTCACAAGCCTCTTGGCCAATGTCAACTGCTATTCCCTGTAGCTGAAACAGAAAATGGCACTGTCTAAGTTCTAATGTAATGACACAAATATGATGCAAGATATATTATATATTATTACACATCAGCATTATGGTCACCACTCCAAAGATCACAAGCTCGACTACCCTGATATAATTATGGGGCTTGCGAAAAGCAAACAATATGTTTTTATATTGTGGCATCTTAAATAATCTCATAGGAAATCAAGTTAGAAGCTGAGCAGTAATATGGCACTTAACGTTTGAATTTAGTCAAAGTTATTTGTGTCATATAACATCAGTACAAATGCAAATGAAAGTAGTGTCTTGGTATAATTTGAACTTCCTGGAAGTTAATAATGTAAAAATTTCAAAATTGATACACAAATAAAAATAATGCTCGAGACAGAAAAATAAATTTTAATTATAGAAATCTATAAATGTTTTTCATCATGCTGTCTGAAAACATTCTTCTTGTTTACTGAACTTGGTGACTTGGTAATAGTGGTAAAAATATCTTGTTGAAAATGGGACTCACCTGGGGAAATGTTTTCAGTAGTGACAGACAGATGGCACCACTGCCAGGCCCAATTTCAAGAAAATGCTTAGCAGACCTTATTCTGTCATTCTTTATCATCAACTCCACTAATTCCTGCAAATCAAATAATTTTGACAATTTTAGTCTATATTCAAGGAAAAATGACCAGTTTCTTAAAAAACACACAAAAATTTTTTTTTTTAATTATTTTAAAATGTGGACATGTTAATGTTGTATCTGAGAGCAATAAGAATTTATAGTGCTCTAAGGTTGTATCAAGTATATTTAATATGTCAATACCAGCTCAACAGTTTCATCGTTCAAACAATAGAAAGAATATAATTCTGAACAAGCGCATTAAAATTTCTGTCTGCAATATCCTAAATGTAAAATCTTAATTATGCTGATAGCATAATCCATCAAATTAATATGTTTAAAACTACTTAGAGTCAAATGAATAATAGCCAAAATATCTATTCAATAAGTATCCAAAGAGACTAATTTATATTAGTCTATGACATAATTCTACTAATATTCTGACATGAATAAATTTTACCCAAATATTGCATGACTGGATACGCAATTAGTTATGCAGCTGATCATGGTATTTGTTAAAAACAAAGTTTAACATTAGTTACTTAAAGAACCTGTTGGACATTAAAACAAGTGGAAAAAAACCTAAGATCAGCTCAAAGGAATGAATATATTGTTCCTAAAACTAATTTAAAAACATACGGGGATAGGGCATTTGCAGCATATGCACCTAAAGTCTGGAATGCCCTGCCCCTTGCAGTGAAAAACTGTAAGACTGTTGACTGCTTTAAAAAGCATCTAAAGACTCATTTGTTCAGAGAACACTATCTACTTAAGCGCCATGAGCAGACCCTGTCTGATATAGCGCTATAGAAATTTATTATTATTATTATTATTATTAGGTATTGGGCCGGTCCCCTGAATTGTTTTTGAAGCCTTCGGGCCAGTTGAGCTTGTGGATTCCATTAAATTCACAATTTTCACTGTTTTATGTCATGGGCTAATAGATATATTATAAGTCAAAGGGGGTCTGAGAATATCTTGAGCCTGTTCAGGGCAATAACCCCAAAATACCTTATTTTTAGGCCTGATTTACCTCAGTTTCTGGCCTGGGAATGAAGACAGGTGGTTTCATGAGAAGTGTTAGGTCCCTGAAGTCCCATTCCCCCAGGATGTACTGGATCGGCATCTTTCTTCTCCTCAGCATATAACTCTGTTTTATTTGCTGCCACTGATGGCTTGTTATGGGGAAATCTTCTTCGATGCCCTCCAACTGAAAAGGAAGAAAATCTGTTAAATGCTTTTCAATGAGGTAGTTGTTAGGACAGTCAAATATATTAGATGAGCTACAAAAAGATTCCCTAAACTAAATGTAAACACATTTATATCAATATTACATATATTTGAATTAACTTACAGTGGGATAACCAACAGCTTGTGCTATCATGAGCATAGCATAATTCTCAGACTCAGGTAATCTGTGATTCTCCATGGCATGTATCAGCTCTACCATACATCTTCCCACAGTCCCTGGGTTTTCTTCTGAGGTATCGTCCTTTAAGTCCTCAAAAATCTCTTCCCTTAACGTCTGATTCGTTTTAATACTCGACTCCTTTGAGTAACCACATTGATCAGTTTCATGTTCTGTGGTATTTATGGTGTCTTTTGTCAGTGAGAAAGGTGTTCTTTGATGCATAAATCTATGATTGGTGTGAATCAAGTAAAAAGCATTTGGATGTCTCAAAAAAGGAAATGTTTGATAACAAAAGGGTTCACCTGTAGTTTTAAGAATTGAATTTCGCATTAAGATTTGACTCTGTGGAATTTTCCTATAATAGGGACAGTTTGAACAGACTTTTCTCTTTTGAATTAACAAAATAAAATTTCTGATTTTAAAAGGTCCAAAAATTTTTTGAGTGTTCATTTTAACTGGATTTATTTGTTCAGAACAAATTTTCTAATAAAACACATACAATTTAACACACCGTATTCTCATCAAAATATATAACTTAATATGCATCAAAAGACAAGTTTGGTTGATTTTCCATGTATTAGAAAAAACTCTTGATATCCTGCTGAAATTGAAATCAAATATAATGATGACAAAGACTATCTTTAAAAGCTTTTATGAAACATCCTCTTAGACAACTTTGCATTTTCTAAACCATATACTTTTCTATTACTCATGATCAATGTTTTCAAAAGTCAAAGTTTTTAGCAGATTAGGTCATATACCAGCTAATGTTTTGAAGTGCATTTTTTCTCTGTACTATTAATTTTCCACATGTAACAAGAAGCATCTGACAAACTGTGGGTCTCCTGCCATGGACACCTTTTTAATTGATGAACAATGAAGCCAATAATAATGACACCGGAGGAAAGGACAATACATATTAACAATTCTCGCTATCTGCTCTCCCGGCTTTTTAGCTGGTCCGTGAAAAAATGACGAACTTGGGGCGAGAGAGTGATGCATGACAGGGAAGATGTTGCACTGTAAACTTTCGCCCATCTTGCTTCAAGATGGGAGGGAAATTCCAGACTGACATTGTACACTGACATGTGTACATGTGTAATCTTTATATAAGTGTATTGCAATCTACGTAATTTATGTCAACATTATGGAGGCAAAACTGATAAAAATAACTATGGAAAGATGAAAGGCAGAGGCGACAATGCCCCAAACAGGCTGTCGCCGCTGTTCCAGGATGTGCTGTGTGCAAAGAATTGGGACAAATACGATCGCAGCTCTCTGAAAATGCAGCGTATATGGGAGAGCAGATAGGGAAAATTCAGCTGGTGAACAAGTATTGCATAACCACAGTTATAAATAAAAATTGGTTAGTCCTGCCAGTCAGCTCTTTGGCTATTTCTTAAGGGGTAAAATATGGAAGCAATCTATGCATTACCCTGATTTGAGAGTGACTGAGTTGGAATCACTTCCCAGCAGGAATTCACACAGTAAACAACTCTCTCTAAGATTTTCAGTTGTGTGATTCACTGTGATGCCTCAGTGTGGCCAAGATGGTTATAATGTTTATCAGATTTCTATGTACATGTAGGCATATGTGTATCAACTAATGATGTTGACATTATGACCATCAGAAGATATGAGTGATAGTTACAAATGTTGATTGCCATGTGTCTTTGATTTTTTGTGACATTTTTGAAAGCAAAAATATTGATTGCAACTTAATTTTAACAAAATTGTACTTGCTTTTCCATGTTTCATAAAAATGTCACCAAAATTGTATTTGTTTTCCATGTTTCTCAAAAATGTCACCAAAGCCTTCAACATCAGTTGACACCAAGCACATATTGTCCCATGCTCAAATCGTCCAGCTACCTGACATTTGGAGTCACAAGTCAAGAGCTAACGACCATAGGATTCAGCATTGGCTGATGATTAGGAAATTGTCTTGTATACATAAAACAAATAGACCATTGAATGTTTTGAAATAGAAAAGTTGATTTGAAGGGTATAAATAGATTGTTATGAAAATTGCACCCATTGACACCGATTTTGTCACAAGCCGATTCTTAGCCGATTTACATCATTAACAACTCAAGTGAACTCTTCTCTTCAAATATGTAAGTCAGATGATCAATATATTAATTTTCATCTTTCGGCATAGAAGAGAGGTCAGTGTGCGAAGGCTATGATCATATGTGCAAATATGTGATTCTGACTTCTAAATCGGAATTTGACATACACACATTGCTTTATTAGATAAAGCATAGAGAAAGTATATTTTTTCTCTATGGATAAAGTAATGACTAGTCTTAATTACTTGTGGATATACCCTACTATAGCACACATATAGATGACTGTTCATGTAGGAATTATTGCGAGTGATTCTTACTTTGTGCATGACATCACTAATATTCAGATAATACAATATGAATACAAACTTTACTAAATTTAATTTAATTTAAGGTCTATAATCCACAATGAAAAACTGGGACAGATTTATGTTTTTTTGGCCTAAATGTGTTCAAAGTAATGATATTTGTTAATTTAGCACAGAAAAGGTAAACTTAACCAGCTAGTCTTAAATTTTTATTATTTAAATTGAACCCGTTTTAACTACCGTTAAAACGGGTTCAACTCAGTTTTTTCACCTGGCGACTTATATCAAGTATTTATATTTTCTTTATTTAATGCCATCCAAAGAATAATCAAGCTTTTATAGGATATTTTAGATATAATCATGGCATAAAATATGAATTATCACTAAAAGAGTTGGGTATTTAAAAATCTCATGCTTGTCCGCCACGTGTGCCCCAGAGCCGAAGGCAGTTACGTAAATATACGAGACCACCCGAAGTTCTCTCCAAATGCTTCAAACTGATTGTGGATTATAGACCTTAACTGAGTGAAAGTGAGAGTGCATCAAAACAATGGACAAGAAGTAGGTATGACTGAGCGATAAAGAGGTATATAGATCTTGGCATTTAAAAAATTAATTCATTTGTGTGACAACATTTTTTCTGTGATCCATATACATTGTAATCCAAGTTTATTCGCTTAAGTTGGGAATATACTCACACGTCACCAAAGCTATCGACAAAGATTTGACGATGTCAAATTCACGTTGCTTATGGGCGCAGCCATATTGGGTATTGCATTATGGGAATAAACATTATGGCGACAGAGTGAGTCATCTGTCAAATGAAAATATAAATTTTATCCAAAATCAACCATCTGGAAAGATGTTACAATTTCTTACACATGTGAATACAATATCTATATATAGGTGAGTAAGTGAATCATTTTTTATCACGTTCTCAAGGCAGTATGCTGAGAAATATGGCATCACATTTTGACAGGTCTGGTTTTTAGCACCATCCGTCTGTGTTGACTGATGACAATCACATTAAGTGTGATGATGCGGAGAGTAAGATTCATGCCTTGGAAAGTTGGCAGCGGTCATATGTGATTGACTTTTTCATTGTATATAATGGATGGAGCATATAGTATACCTTCAGGTGATCACTGTGACTGAAAATTACTGCATACATGAGCTTACATGCATGAAATGTACATGTGTAAACACAATGCAAATCTGATCAAATCATTTCATTGGTAAAATAGAATATCATGTGACTCTTAAGATCAAGTATTAAGATTAACATTTAATGGATCTCAGCATCACAGTGAAATATTTGGCTTTGGAAGGGGCAAATTGGGGGGGGGGGGGGTAGCCCTGTGAATGGATTTTAATTTTGGAGAATTTTTTTGTACATTTCTGATTTTTTTTTATCAATTCCAGTATATTGTTTTCAAGGGGCAAGGAAACAATATCAACATATGAAATATATTGCTAACTGAGTCATTATTTGTCAAGGTTCAAGTTAACACCATTAACAAAACATCATCATTTTCCAAGATATTTCAAAATCAACTATTTTCAATACCAAATATTTATTTTATTAATTTTTTTTTTTTTTGAGAATATCTCTCTAGAAAAAAATATTGAGAATATCTACCTCGAAAAAGCTCAGAGACTGAAACCAACCATTAGTTTGTAAAACATATTCAATACCAAATAGATAAATAGTTTTCTCAGTCTTTATTTAGTTTAGCCAACCAATGTACCAGGTAAAATTTGGTCTACGTTCTTGTGAAAAAATTATACATTTACATTCTCATGACAACTTAAATATGAATATAAAATGATTCCTAAAAATCTGAAATTCGAGTTCAGATTTTTACTATCATTGATTGGGTTGAAACATCTGGCCAAACCCAAGCCAGTTGAATGGTTGAATTGTTGGTATAATGATTTAAGGTAATTCATTTATTTTTTTATATTCTCCACATATTTATATTAATTTTTCATATATCTTAGATTTTTTTCATCAAAATCACCAAGTCTTGAAAAAAAATGGATTTATTGTTTGGCCACATTTATTTCAAATTCTTAGGGATGAGAATAAAACTTAAGGTCTATAATCCACAATCAGATTGAAGCATCGGGAGAGAACTTCGTGTGGTCTCGTGTATTTACGTAACTGCCTTCGGCTCTGCATGCTCTGGGGGATTCCAGGATGAGAGTGAGGCTATGACGTCAGTGGGGGGTATTTCTCATACAGCACACATGGTGTCCAGCTGCAATAACTGAGTCGAACCCGTTTTAACGGTAGTTAAAACGGGTTCAATTTAAATAATAAAAGTTTAAGACGAGCCGGTTAAGTTTACTTTTTCTGTGCTAAATTAACAAATAACATGACTTTGAACACATTTAAGCCAAAAAAACATAAGTCTGTCCCAGTGTTTCATTGTGGATTATAGACCTTAATACAATTTGACACCCATGTTTCTCCAAGCGTGACCAAGAGAACAAGAATCCATCATTGTATTCAAATTAAAACAAATAAGAAATAAACACTTGGGGCAATGATTCCTCTTTGATATAACTGAGAAATATCTATATGGAGGCACCACCAAGATTATCTAATTTTGTTGCAGGTGATAATATTTCAAACAAACTCATGAGTCCAAATTATATTTTTTTTATTAATATGGCAGTTTTGTTGTTTTCCTCTTGTACTTTGTTTGCCTCTAGGGCTGGATTTTTTTAACTGATCAGGCTTGAAGTCAAGTATTATTTCGCCATGTCATATATTTTGCAGCCATCTTTCTATATTTCTGTTACTTGATGGTGCATTTGCATTAAGATTGCAATGGGTGAAAAGTGAATTGCAGTGTATGACCGAGCATGCAGGAAGCCAAGTGTCAGAAAATTTAAAGTATCTTTTGCAAGACTTGTAGAAACTTGTTTTTTTTATATTTTTTTTTGTTTCTTATCACAGAAATTTGCAAATCCTCATTATTAAGACTGCCTAAGATTTTGAACTCATCTTGGGAGTTATGTTGAGTATATGGACATCTGGATTTGCACAAATTTGGGCCCAAATTAGCCAAGACAAGAAATTAAATGCTCTCATTTTAAGTCAGCAATTGTCCTCATCATGTGACTTAAGGGATAGTTAGTTACCAGAGGTTTTAATCTTGTCAAAACATACAATATTAATGCTGAAGTCTCATCTCAGCAAAACCATTTGAACATCAAGTTCAGTTTACCAGTAGATCATATGATATAAAGTTCAAGCAGTTTATGTGGATTGTATTTTCAATGACAAACTCTTTTTTATCAAGTAATAAATATTTGTTTGAAAATCAGCAAACTACAATCTACTTGATGGCAAGTAGTGAAGAAAACATGTTATGTTCAAATGACTTGATATAAAATGCTCCAGTTTTATAAAGTCTCTGGAGTATTATTCAGAATATTCCAGGGAACCATTGGAAACCAAGGAGGCCACTCTCATTAATTATTCTTACCGTATATATCTCTATTTTAAAGCCCAAAATGTGAAAAAAAGATGTGGGTTATAATTAGACAAGAATTTTAGTTTCTAGGATTGAGAAATGAAAATACATAAAATGGTTTGCTTTTACCTTCTTGGAGAATACTGGGAATTACTCTTCAGAAACTAGTGGATTAAATTATTTATTCTGGAAATCCAATTGGACCTCAAAATATTTACTTCTGATTCAGAATCCTCTGTGTATTGTCAGGCCATGTTATAATGGATAATATATGAATTCCTGTTTGTTTTAATATAAAAATTGGTAAAGAGCAAAGCTTTTCAATTAATCAGCGATAAGATTAGAGTGCAGATTTATTGCAAGTTTGTGTGTTCTCTGTTTTCTCCCCCTCAAATTAAAGCCCAGGAGAGACAAATTAATTAAGGCATGGTAGTGATTTGACAGTGATACCATGTTTTTACCAGGGCCTTTGTACCCATTGCATTAGTCTCTGTGTTTTTTAAACAGTAAGTATTTTAGCGTTTGTAACATGTCACATAAATGGCAATATTTGTTCTCATAATTAATTACCTTCAGACACAAAGAATCATATGTAGCATACATCTGCAAATCTTATATGTTTTACTGCATAAAAAGTGTACTAATAAAAACGTGGTGGGACTGAGATTTCTTCTCTGTCTGCGGCTAATAAGAATAGATTGATGGCACGTAATGCAATAAGACAAACGGGAAAAGCTCATTCGGCAGCCATGTCTCTTTCTATCGTGTAGATCTAGTCATCAACTGAGAGTCCTGTGTTGTGAATATGTCTCCCCCAGTGAGCTCTATTGTCACTGTTTGTGTTTCCAGCCATGACTCCAAGAGGAATGTCCATCTGTTGTGTGAACATTAAGATTAAGAATGAGATATTAATAAGAGGGAGATGTAATTAAGTCAGTGTGTTAGAGATTGTTTTTTCAACCTACATTTTCTAGCTGGGCTTAGACATACTGGCACTTGTAAGTATTAGATCAATAAAGAACAGTCATGGAGAAAGTTTGCACAAATAATTTGTCAAGTGGCAGGCAAGGGGTTAAGAATGAAGAGATCTGTGGATGTGTCTGCAAGCATAGTCGGCCGATTGCCATCAAAGTGGCGAATAAATCAATGGATATGATTGGCTGTGTACCTCAGCAAAGGACTATGGGAGAACAAATGGGCTCAAATAGTGAAAATACTGAGGGTCATGGTAATTTTGGGATTTTGTGACTTAATATTGGGCAAGTGCAAAAATTTCACCAAAAATACAAGTCAGACTAGAGATGATTATAGATGACTATATTGTCACTCGCTAGTGCTCCAGTGATGAGTTGATATAACTCTAACTTGCATTTGAAACTATCTTCCAAACATTTTGATTTTGATAACTTCAAGATGTTATCATGGTTATGGAATGTGCAAAACCAATATGGATGGCAAATGCCTTGACATTGTGTAAAACATTTTTTTCAGTGATATTTTGTTAGCCTTCATGACATGACACAGCTTCTAAAATAACAAGAGGCAATGGTACAAAAATATTCTGTATAAAAATAATTCAGCTCAATTATCCGTCATCTAGACTGAGCATTAATGGGTGTCAGTTATAGAGACTGAGTCTGATCACTGTCCCTCATCCAGACTGAGCATTAATGGGTGTCAGTTTCAGAGACTGAGTCTGATCACTGTCCGTCATCCAGACTGAGCATTAATGGGTGTCAGTTTTAGAGACTGAGTCTGATCACTGTCCATCATCCAGACTGAGCATTAATGGGTGTCAGTTTTAGAGACTGAGTCTGATCACTGTCCGTCATCCAGACTGAGCATTAATGGGTGTCAGTTATAGAGACTGAGTCTGATCACTGTCCGTCATCCAGACTGAGCATTAATGGGTGTCAGTCTTAGAGACTGAGTCTGATCACTGTCCGTCATCCAGACTGAGCATTAATGGGTGTCAGTTTTAGAGACTGAGTCTGATCACTGTCCGTCATCCAGACTGAGCATTAATGGGTGTCAGTTATAGAGACTGAGTCTGATCACTGTCCCTCGTTGGGAGAGTTTCTGTTCTGATGTTTCCTGTGTATCCCACAGGTGGCGCAGCCAGCCAGGCCCTGATCTCCACATGGACATTGTGTCCAACTTTATTGCACATTTGTTGGGAGATCTTCCCATGCCAAAGGTCTGGGGTCCAAAACTCGGTTGGGAGAAGTAGTTTGATCATAATGGGTGGTCAAGAAAGGAGGATATCTGCCCCGCGATATCTGCTTCCAGCTGAGATGTTTCTTACTCTCGCCAGTACCGCTTGATTGGTTATCAAAGGCTGTGGTTTGTCATCATGTCTGCGTGGTTATGCAAAAGAAAGCTCCCAGGTCACTCTTCAAAATAGAGTAGGGCATTGAGTCCTGATGGCAGGTTCTTATCTGACTTGCTATAGCTATACTATTGCTAAAAAGACTGTTGATACAAAACAAATCAAAAATAAAAAAACTGATATTGTGTCCTTATATGTTGATATAATGCTGTTAATCTACTGAACACATCAGTCAATCTTTTTTGCCTCTTTGCATAATGAATTAAACAGTTTAAAAATGACATTAAATGAGATTATGAAAGATAGAATGATATTTTATTTTTTATTTTGTCAATATTGTAGTATTGCTTTTAAAAAATCCCTGCAGAATTCATATGGATTCTGTAGATTATACAGCATACCTTCTGGGACAAATGTCCTGTAATCACACAGCAGATGCCTCCATATCCAGTCATTGATGATTATCAAGCACCCATACATTTATTCAGGAGTGCACATATTAATATTGTGAAGGTCTCAATCTTTAGCACACATCTCAAGGCCATTGTCCTTTTTAGAAATGACCAGGGCTTGTACATATTTTAGGAGGACAAATTTTAAAAATCGTTTAACACACACAGTTGCTGGCATTGTTGTTCCTGCCTGTTGTGGAATTTGTTAAGGTTGATTCCTGGTGGAAATACTCTGTGATATTCATGAGGATGAAGGGTTGGGCTGATCAGTATATGATCCTCTTGTGTCCAGTTTCTCACAAATATGACCTCTCCACGGAGCTTTACCTCACAGCTAAGCCATGCACACAGAATATCAATTGCAACAGTTACAATGTACAGCCGGTCATAGCCACTCTGTTACAACCATCCAGTTATAGCCACTCTGTTACAACCATCCAATCATAGCCACTCTGTTACAACCATACAGTCATAACCACTCTGTTACAACCTTACAGTCATAACCACTCTGTTACAACCATCCAGTCATAGCCGCTCTGTTACAACCATCCAGTCATAGCCGCTCTGTTACAACCATATAGTCATAACCACTCTGTTACAACCTTACAGTCATAACCACTCTGTTACAACCTTACAGTCATAACCACTCTGTTACAACCATCCAGTCATAGCCGCTCAGTTACAACCATCCAGTCATAGCCACTCTGTTACAGCCATCCAGTCATAGCCACTCTGTTACAACCATCCAGTCATAGCCACTCTGTTACAACCATCCAGTCATAGCCGCTCTGTTACAACCATCCAATCATAGCCACTCTGTTACAACCATACAGTCATAGCCACTCTGTTACAGCCATCCAGTCATAGCCACTCTGTTACAGCCATCCAGTCATAGCCACTCTGTTACAGCCATCCAGTCATAGCCACTCTGTTACAGCCATCCAGTCATAGCCACTCTGTTACAGCCATCCAGTCATAGCCACTCTGTTACAGCCATCCAGTCATTGCCACTCTGTTACAGCCATCCAGTCATAGCCACTCTGTTACAGCCATCCAGTCATAGCCACTCTGTTACAGTCATCCAGTCATAGCCACTCTGTTACAGCCATCCAGTCATAGCCACTCTGTTACAGCCATCCAGTCATAGCCACTCTGTTACAGCCATCCAGTCAATGCCACTCTGTTACAGCCATCCAGTCATAGCCACTCTGTTACAGTCATCCAGTCATAGCCACTATGTTACAGCCATCCAGTCATAGACACTATGTTACAACCATCCAGTCATAGCCACTCTGTTACAGCCATCCAGTCATAGCCACTCTGTTACAGCCATCCAGTCATAGCCACTCTGTTACAGTCATCCAGTCATAGACACTATGTTACAGCCATCCAGTCATAGCCACTCTTTTATGCCTCAGTCACATTTGCACCGGGCGCCGGCGGGGAAGTTAGAATCGGCCGACTTCAAAATCTGCCGGGCGCCGGGGAGTTTATCACCAACAATCTGAGACATGCCGTAGCTGTGGTCACATTATTAAAGGGCACCGCACAGCACGTGCAAAACTGAATAGCACAGACGTCTGTAGGATATCTTTACGACGTCTGTTTCATGACACAGACATCTGCAGGATGTCTTTAAGACGTCTGGGTAGGCTTTAAAAAAATATTTAATCCTATTTTCACCACACGATGCCACTGGCAGCCCTAAGATAATCTGCCGATGTCCCTGCGGGACACTGCCGGGACACTGCCGGGACACAAGATGATATTTGCTGATAAGACATCGGGGAAACGCCGGCAACTTTTATGTTCAAGATAAAAGTTCCCGATGACCTGCCGGACGTCTTAAAGATGCCCAATTGTGGCCGATGATCTCCCGGTGCCTGCACGGCAATCTGAACTACCTGCCGATTTTGTAAAAAATACCCATCAGCCGGGCATCTTTACTGCAATCGGCGCAAATGTGACTGAGGCATGACAGCCATCCAGTCATTGCCACTCTGTTACAGCCATCCAGTCATAGCCACTCTGTTACAGCCATCCAGTCATTGCCACTCTGTTACAGCCATCCAGTCATAGCCACTCTGTTACAGCCATCCAGTCATAGCCACTCTGTTACAGCCATCCAGTCATAGCCACTCTGTTACAGCCATCCAGTCATAGCCACTCTGTTACAGCCATCCAGTCATAGCCACTCTGTTACAGCCATCCAGTCATTGCCACTCTGTTACAGCCATCCAGTCATAGCCACTCTGTTACAGCCATCCAGTCATAGCCACTCTGTTACAGCCATCCAGTCATAGCCACTCTGTTACAGCCATCCAGTCATAGCCACTCTGTTACAGTCATCCAGTCATAGCCACTATGTTACAGCCATCCAGTCATAGACACTATGTTACAGCCATCCAGTCATAGCCACTCTTTTATGCCTCAGTCACATTTGCACCGGGCGCCGGCGGGGAAGTTAGAATCGGCCGACTTCAAAATCTGCCGGGCGCCGGGGAGTTTATCACCAACAATCTGAGACATGCCGTAGCTGTGGTCACATTATTAAAGGGCACCGCACAGCACGTGCAAAACTGAATAGCACAGACGTCTGTAGGATATCTTTACGACGTCTGTTTCATGACACAGACGTCTGCAGGATGTCTTTAAGACGTCTGGGTAGGCTTTAAAAAAATATTTAATTTCACCACACGATGCCACTGGCAGCCCTAAGATAATCTGCCGATGTCCCTGCGGGACACTGCCAGGACACTGCCGGGACACAAGATGATATTTGC
Organism: Amphiduros pacificus; assembly: GCA_949316495.1. Taxonomy (NCBI): domain Eukaryota; kingdom Metazoa; phylum Annelida; class Polychaeta; order Phyllodocida; family Hesionidae; genus Amphiduros; species Amphiduros pacificus. Next base: position 15,973,875 of record OX439009.1, on the reverse strand, counting down.
TGATAAGACATCGGGGAAACGCCGGCAACTTTTATGTTCAAGATAAAAGTTCCCGATGACCTGCCGGACGTCTTAAAGATGCCCAATTGTGGCCGATGATCTCCCGGTGCCCGCACGGCAATCTGAACTACCTGCCGATTTTGTAAAAAATACCCATCGGCCGGGCATCTTTACTGCAATCGGCGCAAATGTGACTGAGGCATGACAGCCATCCAGTCATTGCCACTCTGTTACAGCCATCCAGTCATAGCCACTCTGTTACAGCCATCCAGTCATTGCCACTCTGTTACAGCCATCCAGTCATAGCCACTCTGTTACAGCCATCCAGTCATAGCCACTCTGTTACAGCCATCCAGTCATAGCCACTCTGTTACAGCCATCCAGTCATAGCCACTCTGTTACAGCCATCCAGTCATAGCCACTCTGTTACAGCCATCCAGTCATAGCCACTCTGTTACAGCCATCCAGTCATTGCCACTCTGTTACAGCCATCCAGTCATAGCCACTCTGTTACAGCCATCCAGTCATAGCCACTCTGTTACAGTCATCCAGTCATAGCCACTCTGTTACAGCCATCCAGTCATAGCCACTCTGTTACAGCCATCCAGTCATAGCCACTCTGTTACAGCCATCCAGTCAATGCCACTCTGTTACAGCCATCCAGTCATAGCCACTCTGTTACAGTCATCCAGTCATAGCCACTATGTTACAGCCATCCAGTCATAGCCACTCTGTTACAGCCATCCAGTCATAGCCACTATGTTACAGTCATCCAGTCATAGACACTATGTTACAGCCATCCAGTCATAGCCACTCTTTTATGCCTCAGTCACATTTGCACCGGGCGCCGGCGGGGAAGTTAGAATCGGCCGACTTCAAAATCTGCCGGGCGCCGGGGAGTTTATCACCAACAATCTGAGACATGCCGTAGCTGTGGTCACATTATTAAAGGGCACCGCACAGCACGTGCAAAACTGAATAGCACAGACGTCTGTAGGATATCTTTACGACGTCTGTTTCATGACACAGACATCTGCAGGATGTCTTTAAGACGTCTGGGTAGGCTTTAAAAAAATATTTAATCCTATTTTCACCACACGATGCCACTGGCAGCCCTAAGATAATCTGCCGATGTCCCTGCGGGACACTGCCGGGACACTGCCGGGACACAAGATGATATTTGCTGATAAGACATCGGGGAAACGCCGGCAACTTTTATGTTCAAGATAAAAGTTCCCGATGACCTGCCGGACGTCTTAAAGATGCCCAATTGTGGCCGATGATCTCCCGGTGCCTGCACGGCAATCTGAACTACCTGCCGATTTTGTAAAAAATACCCATCAGCCGGGCATCTTTACTGCAATCGGCGCAAATGTGACTGAGGCATGACAGCCATCCAGTCATTGCCACTCTGTTACAGCCATCCAGTCATAGCCACTCTGTTACAGCCATCCAGTCATTGCCACTCTGTTACAGCCATCCAGTCATAGCCACTCTGTTACAGCCATCCAGTCATAGCCACTCTGTTACAGCCATCCAGTCATAGCCACTCTGTTACAGCCATCCAGTCATAGCCACTCTGTTACAGCCATCCAGTCATAGCCACTCTGTTACAGCCATCCAGTCATTGCCACTCTGTTACAGCCATCCAGTCATAGCCACTCTGTTACAGCCATCCAGTCATAGCCACTCTGTTACAGCCATCCAGTCATAGCCACTCTGTTACAGCCATCCAGTCATAGCCACTCTGTTACAGTCATCCAGTCATAGCCACTATGTTACAGCCATCCAGTCATAGACACTATGTTACAGCCATCCAGTCATAGCCACTCTTTTATGCCTCAGTCACATTTGCACCGGGCGCCGGCGGGGAAGTTAGAATCGGCCGACTTCAAAATCTGCCGGGCGCCGGGGAGTTTATCACCAACAATCTGAGACATGCCGTAGCTGTGGTCACATTATTAAAGGGCACCGCACAGCACGTGCAAAACTGAATAGCACAGACGTCTGTAGGATATCTTTACGACGTCTGTTTCATGACACAGACGTCTGCAGGATGTCTTTAAGACGTCTGGGTAGGCTTTAAAAAAATATTTAATTTCACCACACGATGCCACTGGCAGCCCTAAGATAATCTGCCGATGTCCCTGCGGGACACTGCCAGGACACTGCCGGGACACAAGATGATATTTGCTGATAAGACATCGGGGAAACGCCGGCAACTTTTATGTTCAAGATAAAAGTTCCCGATGACCTGCCGGACGTCTTAAAGATGCCCAATTGTGGCCGATGATCTCCCGGTGCCCGCACGGCAATCTGAACTACCTGCCGATTTTGTAAAAAATACCCATCGGCCGGGCATCTTTACTGCAATCGGCGCAAATGTGACTGAGGCATGACAGCCATCCAGTCATTGCCACTCTGTTACAGCCATCCAGTCATAGCCACTCTGTTACAGCCATCCAGTCATTGCCACTCTGTTACAGCCATCCAGTCATAGCCACTCTGTTACAGCCATCCAGTCATAGCCACTCTGTTACAGCCATCCAGTCATAGCCACTCTGTTACAGCCATCCAGTCATAGCCACTCTGTTACAGCCATCCAGTCATAGCCACTCTGTTACAGCCATCCAGTCATTGCCACTCTGTTACAGCCATCCAGTTTTAGCCACTCTGTTACAGCCATCCAGTCATAGCCACTCTGTTTCAATCCATCCAGTCATAGCCACTCTGTTAAAGCCATCCAGTCATAGCCACTCTGTTAAAGCCATCCAGACATAATCACTCTGTGAGATGGGAAATAGACCAGACACAGATTGGTGATCAGTAGATATCTGTGAGTAGACCAGATACAGATTGGTGACCAGTAGATATCTGTGAGTAGATCAGACACAGATTGGGGACCAGTAGATATCTGTGAGTAGATCAGATACAGATTGGGGACCAGTAGATATCTGTGAGTAGACCAGACACAGATTGGTGATCAGTAGATATCTGTGAGTAGATCAGACACAGATTTGGGACCAGTAGATTCTGTGAGTAGATCAGACACAGATTGGGGATCAGTAGATATCTGTGAGTAGATCAGACACAGATTGGGGACCAGTTGATATCTGTGAGTAGATCAGACACAGATTGAGGACCAGTAGATATCTGTGAGTATAACAGACACAGATTGGGGACCAGTAGATATCTGTGAGATGGGAAGTAGACCAAACATGGAGCTAATGATGCATTGTTTTAACTCCTCTTGTGGTTCTTTGTTCTTTCGCCCTAGCTTTTTACCTCCCAACACACCCATTCTAAGAGATTGCTTCCTTGAGAAACACTTCATTATTTGGAATCGTTGGTATTTGAAACAAGCCTCTCCAAAGTAACTGGCCAATAAAGACTGATTTAAACTGAATATATATTAGTTGATTTCAGTGAAAACCTTTTAGGCAACAAAGTTTTACAATCCCCTTTTCCAATTACAATAATTGAAAGTTGTTGTTAAATCATTATCCAGTCAATTCAAACAGTTGATTTTTAAAAATTTCTTTGGGAAAAAGGCTATTCCCTTGAAAGTGGTGAGATATTAAACTTCCATTCTTTCTTGACTCAGCCATAGAAATTTGATTTCGTCATGGATGTCAGCAATTCAGCACTAAAGAATCCATGGTCTAATTCTGGTATAAATTATTGTGAAATATCGTATGACTATGACTTAAATGTTAAGTCTGTCGGTAAGATTGGTAATGATTGGAGAGCATCTGCATCTGCAGAGACAATTAGTGATGCGAAGGTATTAATTGAGATGATTGAAGTACGGGATGGTTTAAAATCATGTGAACTCTTGTCTGAAAATGATATTAATGACATTATTTTACATATAACCACAAATTGATTTTATATAACTTTTTTAATCACTCTTTGAAACAAGTGATTGTAAAACTTACATTGCCATGTTTTATGTGCGAATAAAGATATTATTATTATATAATAAACATTGGACTAATTGCAAGAATCGGTTATAGTAAGTGAGGGAAAGAGTCTTGGCTTATTATCTGTGTGAGGCATTCTTCTTTGTCAGATGTGATGGAGAAAGTTGGACACTCCTCAACACAGTTTTACTTTCCGTCTCCGAGCCATAACCTCAATCTCCCAAAAATGTATGTAATGGTGTGTATTGGCTAAGTGGAGATGCCTCTCTCTGGATATGTTTTATTTTTGTGATGCTGAAGCATGTACACTGCCTTAATGAGAGCCACTCACCTCCCCCCACCTCCACCTCCTTTGTCTGGACCCATCCACAGCTCCCAGTAATGAGCAGAGATGAAATGGCAGGAAAGTGAGCCATTTGCTTACAAAGTGCCTGCTGCACACTCCCCTGCCTTAATATCACATCACTGGCTGCACACTCCAGCAGCCACGGGATAGCAATCCTGAAGCAACAAGGACAAACAGAATGATGATTTATACCCAAACAGTAACATAGGGGCAGTTTGAACACTTTTCATTGAACCCACACCTTATTGCACTCATAATGACATCACCACATGTCTCAACCAATCAAAAGCGTGCACACATCTGAGGGACAAAAATACCAATGGCGAACCCCTTAATGGTAAATTTGTTATGTAAGATATCAAGATGACTTTTAAAAGTTGTAAATTCACAAAATATTAAAGGCCAAGCATAATACTGAGGGAAAAATTATTCGCCAAAATGGTGTATAATTCTGGCATCATTCTCGCCTGAAAAATCTCACTTTTACGTTCGCTCATATGAAACCTATTGCTTGATTGTTATTGTTTCTATGCTGGCTGATCAATGTTTCCAGATTTTTGAGATTCAGGCTATGCCCATTTGATACCACTGCCCCAGCATATATGCCCTCTCACATGTCCAAGGCATAAAAAGCCTAGACATGACTTAGTCATATGAATTAAATTGATCATTTTTGGGATGTTTTTACAATATGAATACTTCATTTCTGATGTCTTTCTGAAGAATCGGAGTCCAATGTGTCTGGGTTATTATGAAAGTCAAATGCAACTGCTGTCATAGGGAGTTCAATATGACTTGTTTAAAGGTATTAGGCATTAAACCTGTACATTTGTCTATAAAGAGCATATCTACTTACGAACATGATGACATATTGAAGTTTAACAATAAGACATAGAAGTTGTACTCTGAGCAGCGGTCTATCTGAGCCACACGCTGCAATTGACGGGTAAACATGGGTAGCGTGAACTTTGACCTCAAATGAGGCTTAAAGTAGGGTAGCACTGTTTGATGTCATTTTGGCACTATTCAAATGACAATACATTTCATGATGTCATAAGCATATTGTCATACTCTAATGATGTCATTTTACCTTTCAGTGCCTCTATGATAACACTCCACATAAAAATGATGCCAAGAAAGAAGTGTTCTTTCACAAAGGGGCAATAAATTAGGATCTTGTTAAAATAGAATTAACAGGCAAACATGGGGATGCATCAATAAAAAGGAAAATAAACATGAAAGACAATTACATTTATCACCAACATGTGAATTTTAAACATTTTTTTTGCAAAATTGGTGCTTAATATCTTTAAGGATGGGGGTTCACTATGACTTTAAGGATGGGGGTTCACTATGACTGATATCTGACAGAGGTCCATTTTGATGGATGTCTTATTAAAGAAGACAAGGATCCTCATGATTCAATAGACAGAAATCACAGTCCCTGACCAATACCAATAAAGGTTTTGATCTAATTTGATCTCTTCAGTTGGATGACTGTGTCATCCTAAATCTTACATATATTGGTTTTGGTGGATGTGCCAACACTTTTCACGAGGCACCTCTGGTCTGGAGGTGTTTGTGGTTTCTGTTAATTCCATTTTTGGAGGTGCTGTAGAGAAACCCCTGATTTTAATATGTAGAGAAGGTGTTTTAATCATATAACGTTATACATATATGGTTATCCGTATTCTGTGATGTTTTGAGAAATTGTTAAAAAGAAAGATTTTTTTATCAATTATATCTTTGTGTAGCATTGCCTTTATCCCTCAATTAAATCTTGTTTGATTCATTAATTTTCTTTTTAAATAAGGACCCTTCTCTTAATGCCACTGGACTATTTAATTTGTTTTTGTACATTGGAATGTCCACATTTAAGATGTATATATTGTGCTCCATTCTTTCTTTTGTTCATACTGGATAATTTTGCAATATCATTCATTGACAAGAAATAATACCTTGATATTTGTTGGGTTCATGACTGATGAATTAGAATGGGAGTCCAATATAACTGGTGTATTAGAATTAGAATGGGTGTTGCTTATGATATTGAGCATTTAGAAATAATAGATTTAGGTCCAATGTATAAACTCTCCAGATCAATCTGTAGATCAGTACAAACCTTTCCCCCATGGCTTGAGTGAATGGTAATTTGTAGCAATAGAATCCATGGAAAAATACTTTTGCACTTAATAGACCATATGACTCCTGTACTTGTCCAAGACACACATATTTCTATGCCAAAAAAAAACACATTCTATGGTGGTTGTCAAGCTAAAGATTCAATGAAGAAAGTGAGATATTAATTCGGTGTAAAATGGAACTGGTGCTGTTTGATTTGACTGACAATTGAAATGTCCTTGAGTGTAGGGATTGCTGCTGATGGTGAGATAGTGCTCTAACCCTTGTAGATGATTCTGGGGTAGACTGCCGTCAGCAGGGCCGATATTTCTCTCCATACTCCCACACATAAAGCACCGTGGGCTGCTGTAGTGGGTCTGCAGCTGCATACCACGCTGTATTTTGCAATGTTAGGGGTCTACTAGAGGAAATATATGTACCTTTATTGAGACACAGAATATAAAAGACCTTGAGGATTTGGGATATATTAGATTTGTATTGTTTTCTGGGAATTAGATGCCTTACTGGATTTTAAATGTACTCCACAGATGAGGGTCAGTGTATATTATGTCATATTTGCATTTTTATATAATGCTTAAGATCAGTACAAAACACGAGTTATAAGAATTTAATATGAGAAAAATGTTGACACAATGTCATCGACAAATTGGTTATATTCACTTAAAATACCAGTCCATTTCTTGGATTATTTCAGTCAAAATTCAGAAAAATAGGCAGTGATCAGTGATGGCACTAATACTGATCACACACGTAGATTTGTTCATAGGTTTTTCATTCCTCATCCAGACTTGTTGTCATATTGCAGTCCATTCCTGTCTATCATTCTGTCCATCTATGAGATACAAGCTTAAATGCTGTATCTCCTTAAACAAACTCATATTTTAACATGGTCACAAGGTTAAATTATTCCATAAACTCTTTATTTCAAGCATTTGGGTTTTATCAAAAGGAATTATTTTATTACATTTTTGCATAATAAAACATGGTTTTGGTAATTTGTCAAATATTTATTAGTTGTTTGTGTTTTGTGTGACAGGATACCTGACATGTTTTTCCATATGTAAAACAATATGGGATATCTTTAATAGACATATCATTACCAGAGCGCAATTCAGACAGATTGAGTTAGAGTGGCATAAATATTTATCTTTTGTCATGTTTTCTTTTATGCACCCTAGATTTTATTAAATACCATATCACATTCTTTATTGAAGAAATGGCATTCAGTAGCTGTACTTAATTTACTATTTGTCAGATTTTATGTTTGTTGGCAACAATCACAAGGCAGGATGAAGGCTTGCTTGGGCGTTAAATTTTGCCCAAAAGAATAATGATTGTTTTTTTGCAGGTCTGTTGTGCTTAAATCAGTCAAAGCGGGCTGTGTTTATCATGATCAAGCGCACTGGGAGCTGCCGAGGGCAGAGAAATGGCAACATATTATGATTCCAACAAGACCACAACACGCTATTCCCTTGTTATTATGCAACATACTTTATCCAAGCAATTTAACAAGATCTTTCATTTTCGCTCCCAATTTTGTCGAGTCAAGATCTCTGTGTTGCAGAGGTCGGACTAGGCATTTGATCATTTGATCAGTTGGGACCAAACCCTTATTTGGTCATGTATCTGCGTGAGTATGGTGTGAATCAATTTAGTCACATGTTGGCATTTTGATGGTCCAATAAACTGCTAAACTCTGGTAGTCGACCTCTACCTGCCTCTGCCTCCCTTTCCCTCTCATTGTTTTCACACCCAGCCAGTCTTTGTTTGAGACATTGTATATCGTTTGAGATATAGTGTGAACACTCAATACAGTCACACTATGCACACCAGCACCTGCCAGCACTTTTTCCATGAAAAGTGATTTTATTCTTTGTATACATGATAAATTAATTTACATATCATATATATATATAGTAAATGAAATAAGACTGACGGTATGGAGCAGGAGAATGGGGACGGTCTCCAACAATTGTTTCGGGCTTAGCTGAGCCCTCGTCAGGGATACACCGGCTTTTATACCAATTTGAAGTAAAAAGTTCCATCTCACGCGGGTAGTCATGACAAGGAACATAAACAGGCAGAGCAGTGGCTCCGGACCCTGTATATGTAATTTGTCATGGCACGCGACCATGTTGACATTTTGGTGGCAACATGGCTCGTGATGGGCCAGACCTCCAGTCAGGAGTGTCTTGTTCATCTCGATTGGCGATGGGACAGCTCACAGTTGTGTGAGTACTCGGGGGGGTCCCACCCAGGTCACTTTGATATATGGAAAATTTTACTACTGACAAAAAGTGACCTGGGAGTGGGACCCGAGTTGGTGGAACAGGAGGTCAGGACTAAAAGACCTCGGCCTAGAAGACATGTTTATTGGGTTCTGGCTCGGTTGGGGTGGCTCCGGTATTGGTTGGAGCCATCATGGGCGTTGATCCCAAAAGGAGCCAGAGTTTTGAGTTTGTACATCCAGTAGCGCTCTCTTTCATCCCTTATATCTGATGCTCGCTCTGAGTCAGGATCTGTCTTGATCAGCTCGAGAATCTGGATGATGACGTCCTCCATTGAGTGACCGGTCTGGGAGAAGTGGCGGCCCACGTGGGTGGGTCCTTTCTCCTTGGCAGATGGGGGTGCCTGCGACCAGTTACTGGCATGGTGGATGTCACGGAGGTGACCTCCAAAGCGCTCAATGATAGTGTTCTTTGTCTGCCCTGTGTACTGCATGCGACAGGCCCGGCACGTGATCAGATAAATAAGATTATTGAACCGGCAGGTTATGTGTTGGGGGACAATAAATCGTCGACCAGTGGTGGTGCTGACCACTACTCCACTCAAGTCCATTTTTGGACAATACCGACAAGTGTTTCTGCTTCTGCAGAGTTTGTCAGGATTGATGGAACGATTCTGGGAACTGGATGTGTTACTCTGGAATCTGGAGGAGACAAGTAGGTCCCTCAGATTCTCAGGTCTTCTGTGGCCCACAACCATTTTCTTCTCTTTGATGGTAGCCAGTCTTGGCTCAGCATTGAGAAGGTGCCAATGTTGTGACACTATGGTTTTGACAGGTGGGTTCTGTGGGCTGTATGGTAAAATACAGAACAGGAGATCAGGTTTTGCCTGGTCTGGTTGGGTTGTTGGGGGGGTGAGCAGGTCCTTGCGGTTTAGAAGCTCAACCTTATGTAGGGCTTCCTGTAATACCCCATCGGGGTAGCCTCTGCGCTGGTAACTTTCGATTACCTTGCGAGAGTTCATCAGGAAGTTGGCATCATGGGCGCAGATGCGACGAATGCGAAGGAGTTGACTATATGGGCCACCAGTTTTCTGGTGGCGTGGGTGACATGAGCTGTAATGAAGATAGGAATGCGTGTCGGTGGGTTTGGTGTAAAGGGTGGTGTACAAGGAGCCATTTTGGTCCTTGATGACAAGTGTATCCAGGTAGGCCTGTGAAACCTCAGAGATATCGAAAGTGAACTTGATAGTGTCGTGGGCACTATTCAAGTGGGAGATGAATTTTTCCAGTTCATCTCTCCCATGGGTCCAAATCAAAAAGCAATCATCTATGAACCGTAGCCAAATGTACGGAGCTAGGGGGTGGGTGTAGACAAACCTCCTTTCAAATTCGCCCATGACCAGATTGGCCACGGTCGGGGCAACGCGTGTCCCCATGGCAACCCCTTGAGTTTGCAAGTACTGGGTGCCATCGAATTCAAAATTGTTGCACTGGAGGACAAGTCTCAGTAGGCGGGCTATGTCCCGGTTGCTGAGATGGTCAAGAGGGTCAGATCGGTGCTGTTCTAAGGTTTGGAAAGCTACTCTAACTGCCTCCAGGGTGGGGATGTTGGTGTATAGGGAGGTCACATCTAGGGTTACTAGGAGTGCTCCCTCAGGCAGAGGTGGGATGGCTTCTATCTTCCTGATGAAGTCAGTGGTGTCCAACACATAGGAGGGTAATAGTGAGACATACGGTCTGAGTATGTGATCAACTAGCCCTGAGATTCTCTCTGTTGGGCATTGGTTGGCGCTGACAATTGGTCGGCCAGGTGGGGGTCTGGTTGGTTTGTGAATTTTGGGCAGGAAGTAGATGCATGGGGTTCTGGGTTGTTGGAACACCAAGTGGGAGGCCACTTTGGGGGTGATGGCATCCTTGTCTACTAATTCCTGAACCAGGTCCCTCACCTTATCATTGTGTTCTTCAGTTAGATCATAAGGCATTTGGCGGTAGAAGGTGTGGTCTGAAAGTTGTCTCTGAGCTTCAGAAACATAATCAACTACATCTTGTATGACAATGCAACCACCTTTATCTGCAGGTTTAATGACTATTTGATCATTTTCCTGAAGTGCCTTGAGTGCTGATCTCTCATTTTTGGTAAGATTGTGAAATTTTATCTTTCGATCAGGGTGTGTGTAGATCTTGTGTTTGACAGACTTTTGAAAAGTGTCGAGAACACCTTTGGTGTCAACCTTGGGATCAAAAGTGCTTTTCGGGTGGAATTTTCTGTCATCAAATGGTTTTGGGTCACTGTCATGATCTAACATGCTGAGCATAGGGTTGCTATCCTGAGAGTTATAAGAGAAGGTGTGTGATTCTCTAAAATCATGGAAAACCCCTAACCTCATTGTCTAAACATCCTTTCAACCCCTGACAAAATATTGCTCAAATCTGGCTCAGGTTGGCTGGGACAGATAGTAAATATATTGTGTATTTTCGTTTTTGTTTATTTTGACATGTTTTTTATTTATCAATTACATGTTTTATATGTGTCTCATTTATCAGTTATTTTTGAAGAATAATTGAATAATTTATGAATACCCTCTGCTAAACATTTTGGCTTCCACATTGGAGTGTGCATGTGCACCTTCCCAGGAACAAGACACACTTATCGGTCCTTGTTTTGTTTCCATTCCTTAATGACGTTTTAGCTTCTTTATTGATGGGGGAATTTATTTGACATTCTGTCCATCAACATTTATTTTCTCCTCTGATACTACTGGATGAAGTTCTGAGCTATTAGTAGGAAATTTGTATTTTCAGGGATCTAATTCTATATATTTTCCATTTGACCCAGATCTTTTTAGCTATTAGTAGGTAAGATATTGTATTTATAGGGGACCAATTCTATCTAACTCAGATCTTGTTCCATTTTGTTATGATTTAAAAAAAATATCTAATAGCTATCACTGAGTTGTCAAGGAAGCTGCCATTTTGAATAACATTATAAATATTAGCCGATGAGAATTGAGAGACCAAGTCCCAAACATTGCAAAAAAGCAATGATCGGCATAGCTCTAAGCCCATTGGCCTATGTTTTCTTCATATACTAGCATCACATTTGGTAACATTTTCTCCTCTCTTTCCTGATGCTCTGCTGGTAAGGTAACAAATATAAATTTCCAGACAAGCCATATTACAACAGCTCATTTCCTCTCCCAGTTTCTGTTGAGTTTTCAAATCTATTGCTTGGTGCATCAGTGAGGACACCATGAGTTTTCTGTATTGACATAATATTGAAGTATGGGGAAAATATAAGAGTGGAAATTAGAGGGTAGAGAAGAGACCATTATAAGATGCACTAGAAAGGGAGACCATTATAAAATGCGATAGAGAAGGGGGAATCTTTATCAGATGGGATAGGGAATGGGAACCATTATTATATTGGATAGGGAAGGGTGATTATTTATTAGATGATATTGGAGAAGGGAACCATTATTATATGGAACTGGGAAGGGTGGATCTTTATTAGATGAGATAGGGAAAGGGAACCATTATATTATGGGATAGGGAGAGGGAACCATTATTTTATGGGATAGGGACGGGTGAATATTAGATGGGATAGGGAAAGGGAACCATTATTATATGGGATAGAAAAGGGGGAATCTTTATTAGGTGAGATAGGAAAAGGGAACCATTATTATATGGAACAATGAAGGGTGGATCTTTATTAGATGAGATAGAGAAAGGGAACCATTATATTATGGGATAGGGAAGGGGGAATCTTTATTAAATGAGATAGGGAAAGGGAACCATTATATTATGGGATAGGGAAGGGGGAATCTTTATTAAATGAGATAGGGAAAGGGAACCATTATATTATGGGATAGGGAAGGGGGAATCTTTATTAAATGAGATAGGGAAAGGGAACCATTATCTTATGGGATAGGGAAGGGGGAATCTTTATTAAATGAGATAGGGAAAGGGAACCATTATATTATGGGATAGGGAAGGGGGAATCTTTATTAAATGAGATAGGGAAAGGGAACCATTATATTATGGGATAGGGAAGGGGGAATCTTTATTAAATGAGATAGGGAAAGGGAACCATTATATTATGGGATAGGGAAGGCGGAATCTTTATTAAATGAGATAGGGAAAGGGAACCATTATATTATGGGATAGGGAAGGCGGAATCTTTATTAAATGAGATAGGGAAAGGGAACCATTATATTATGGGATAGGGAAGGCGGAATCTTTATTAAATGAGATAGGGAAAGGGAACCATTATATTATGGGATAGGGAAGGGGGAATCTTTATTAAATGAGATAGGGAAAGGGAACCATTATATTATGGGATAGGGAAGGGGGAATCTTTATTAAATGAGATAGGGAAAGGGAACCATTATATTATAGCTTACCGCTTACCGGATAGCTTACCGGATCCCACCGGCAAGTTATGTGGCTTGACGGTGGTTTCTGTCTGCTGGGGCAGGAAGCCGTTCCCGGCTTATATTCAGCCCCCCTCTTTGCCTGATTACTTTCGCCAGGTGACCCTTGAACGAGTTCACCGTGTTACAATCCACTGCTTCTTGAGACAAACTGTTCCATGAGTCTATGACACGTTGTGAGAAGGAAAATTTCCTGATGTTGAGTCTGGTGTGCTGCTTAAAAATCCTAAGGTTATGACCCCTTGTAAGTCTCTGCACACTATTGTCTCTCATCTCAAAGTATATTTCCCTGTTCACATCCTCAAGGCCTTTCATGATCTTGAACACATGTATTAGGTCAGCCCTATCTCTCCTGGTTTCTAGGGACATTAATCCGGTCCTCCTTAACCTCTCCTCATAGGGCAGACCCTTCAGTTCTGTGATCATGCGTGTAGCCCGTCTCTGTACTTTCTCCAGATTATCTATGTCCTTCTGCAAGTGTGGCCTCCATGCTTGGACACAATACTCCAGGTGCGGTCTCACTAGCGACTTATAGAGATGCACTATATTCTCACAATCCTTATTCTCGTACGTTCTGTAAATCATCCCCAGCACTCTATTGGCGGTTTTCACAGCATTCGCACAATGCACACTTGGACTCAGGGATTCATGAATAGTCACTCCAAGGTCTTTCTCCTCTGTGACACTCTGAATCAACTCATCTCCTAGGAAGTAGTCATACTTCTTGTTTGCATGTCCCAGGTGGAGACACTTGCACTTTGCGACATTAAACAACATCTGCCACTCAAGTGACCAGTCCCAGAGTTTGTGTAGATCATCCTGGAGTGTAAATGCCTGCTCCACTGTGGCCACTTTCCTGAACACCTTGGCGTCATCTGCGAATTTGAGAATGGAGCTGGCTAGACCTTCGTCAATATCATTTATGTAAATGAGGAACAGGGTCGGCCCGCGGACACTCCCCTGGGGCACTCCACTCGCCACAGGCAGCCAGTCAGACTCATGACCATTCACGACTACTCTTTGTTTCCGGTTGCTCAGCCAGCTTCCTATCCAGGAGGTTACACTTTCACCAATTCCATGTGCTTGGACCTTTTTCAACAGTCTCTGATGTGGCACTTTGTCGAAGGCCTTTGAAAAATCAAGGTATAGCACATCAACAGGGTTTCCTTTGTCCACATACTCCGTGACCTCTTCGAGGAACTTGAGAAGGTTCGATAGACATGATCTACCCTCTCTAAATCCATGTTGTGAGTCTTTGATCAGGCCATTTCTTCTCAGGTGCTCTATAATGGCATCCCTGAGCAACGACTCCATTATTTTGCTGATCTGCGATGTGAGGCTTACTGGTCTGTAGTTGCTCGGAAGTTCCTTGGGCCCTTTTTTGTGGATAGGTGTAACATTTGCACTTCTCCAATCTTCCAGCACCTTTGATTGTTCCAGGCTTTTGACAAATAACATGCTTAGGGGCTGTATGATAGCTGAGGACACCTCCTTTAACACAACAGGGTATATATTATCAACTCCTGGGGCTTTGTCCGGCCTCAGAGTATCCAATTTCTTCAGTATTGCTTCAGGTGACAAATCAACATTCCTCAGAATTTCATCATCACTGCCACTGAATATTTGAGCGGGATCAGGTATATTCTCTAATATTTCCTGTGTGAATACTGAAGCAAAGTACTCATTCAGCATTTCAGCAGTTCTGGAATCATCTTGTACAGTCTCACCATTTTCATCAATCAGGGGTCCTACCCTCTCCTTGGACTGCATTTTGCTTCTAGCATACTTGTAAAATGCTTTTGGATCCTTCTTGATATTCTTGGCCAGCTTCTTTTCATATTTCCTCTTTGCTTTCCTTACAGCTTTAGTTGCTCTGTTCAGTGCCCTTTTGTAAGCCAAATAATCCTGGTACTGTTTTGTCTGGGAATACGTTTCCCACCATCTCATCTTCCTTTTTCTTGTGCGAAATACTTCCCTTGTCCACCACAATGGTTTTCTTTTCCTCCTTCTCTCTCTTTTCGGCACAAATCTCTCAACAGCTTCATTCAGAGTACTTTTAAAAGTCTCCCACATATCATCAGTTTGCTTGTTTTCCATCAGCTCATTCCAATTCTTACTTTCCAGGTATCTCTTCATGGCTTCATAATTTCCATTTCTATAATCATAATATTCCTCTTTCCAATCCTTCAGTTCAACATTGCAAACCAAGTCAAATGTGATGACATTGTGGTCACTTGTGCCAAATGGTTCTCTGACTGTCAAGTTCTCTATCATGTTAGTCTCTGATGATAGCACCAAGTCAAGAATGTTCTCACCTCTGGTTGGCTCATCAACATGTTGGGTCAGGAAACAATCTTGTACTAGGTCAAGGAATGCTTGACCTTCCGCTTGTGCATGCATCGCCTGCCAGTTTATGGTCCTATGGTTAAAATCACCTGCAATCATGACCTGGTTATCCCTTCTGCAAGCCTGCACTATCAGTGAGTGTAGGGCTTTTGATTCTGTGTCAGTTGCTGAGGGGCTGTTATAGCACACACCCACCAGAATGGGATTTGTCACAGTGTGTACATTGCACCATACTGTCTCAGTATCCGGGGTGTATGTCAGATTCTTATCAAGTGTTACATTCATTGTGTTTCTGCAATACATGATACATCCTCCCCCTTTTGCATGTCTCCTATCATTTCTAAAGATTTCATAACCATCAAGGGATAGTTCTGCATCTCCAATTTCTTCTCTTGCCCAAGTCTCAGTTATCATAATAATGTCTGGGTCCATAACATACACATACATTTTCATTTCATCCATTTTATTAACTAGGCTCCTTGCATTTACAAGAAAACATGACAGTTTATTAACAATACAATGATTTCCATGAATTTGAGTGCTATTTTTAGTGCTACCTTCTGCCGTCCTTGGATTCCCTGTTGAACTTGGTGCTTCATCTGGAACTTGAGTGTTGTGTCCTCCAAGGTAACGTCCGTGCAGTGCATCATCGGGCATGCTCATGCAATTTTCAGTCAATGTTTTGATTTGGACATTGTTCAGTCTGACTTGTGACCTGCCTTGTGGCTGCTGGCATTCCTGGTCTGGATACCGGTCTTCGGTTGCCCTGCCACTGCAGTCTCCTCTTGTGTCACTATCTGACCCTGTACAATTTTTAAGTTTTTTTCACCATTTTGCCTTCTTGTTCTGAGTTCGCCTCTAAGCTTGTAGTCCCTTTCCCTCTCCTGTTTTGTCTGATCAGGGCTGATAAATATATTCTCCCATCCTTTTTTGGTCTTCAAGTCTTTGGCTACCCTCATTACTTTGTATTTCATATTCCTGTTGCCAAGAGTAGCCACTATCATTCTGGGTCTAGTCTCTCCTTCTTTTCTCTCTTTGGGCACTCTCATTGTTGATTTCACCTCAATGTCCGGGTGACCTAACACATTGTGTACAAGGTGAGTAACAATCTCACAATCTGATTTCATGCCTCTAATTCCTTTTTCATTTCCTTCTTCATCTTCATCTTCCTCATCACTCTCATCATCACTATCACTATCTTCCTCCATATCTAACTCATCTATGTTCCTAATCACAATGTTGTTCTCCCTGGATTGTTTATCCTGTACTTCATGCATTTCTTCTCTGACAACCTGTTTCACTTTTTCTGAGTATGAGCCTTTCATTTCAGCAATATCATCCACCTTCTCTGTGAGGCTCTGAAGTTTTTCGTCCAATTCATCATGCTTGTCTTTCAGGCCTTGCACCAACTTCATCACTTCTACAGCTTTACCATTGCAATTTGTACAAAACCAGTGTAATTGGGCTCCTCTGTTCACAAGAAAGCCATACACATCATCACTGATCTTTTCACAAGTTGGATGGAACCAATTTGTACAGTACTCACATTTCAATCCCTTGCCTTTTTTGGTCACAGCCTTTGTACATACTGGACATTTGTTTCCTTGTGCTTTGCTGGGCTCTGCAGGGTTTGAAGCAGACTTTTCTGGTTGATCCTTTCCTCCCGCCATTTTTATAATCCTCTTCACAACACAGTCAACACAATCAGGCAATTTATGAGGGGGGCTGTTTCACAACTGCACGTAAATCCTCTTCAATCTATGCCCTAACTATTCATCTTCACTTTCCATACTATTTTGGCTAACTATAAACTAAATCAACATAGATCTAATCAATTTTCTAACACTACTCAGCTTGTTGCCACCGACTCCATCTTGATCACGTGACTTCTAAACTTATAAACAACCCTTGTGCATATTGTATGCAATTTTTAAAAGAATTCACAGATATTATGGGATAGGGAAGGTGGAATCTTTATTAAATGAGATAGGGAAAGGGAACCATTATATTATGGGATAGGGAAGGCGGAATCTTTATTAAATGAGATAGGGAAAGGGAACCATTATATTATGGGATAGAATGAAATAAGACTGACGGTATGGAGCAGGAGAATGGGGACGGTCTCCAACAATTGTTTCGGGCTTAGCTGAGCCCTCGTCAGGGATACACCGGCTTTTATACCAATTTGAAGTAAAAAGTTCCATCTCACGCGGGTAGTCATGACAAGGAACATAAACAGGCAGAGCAGTGGCTCCGGACCCTGCATATGTAATTTGTCATGGCACGCGACCATGTTGACATTTTGGTGGCAACATGGCTCGTGATGGGTCAGACCTCCAGTCAGGAGTGTCTTGTTCATCTCGATTGGCGATGGGACAGCTCACAGTTGTGTGAGTACTCGGGGGGTCCCACCCAGGTCACTTTGATATATGGAGAAAAAAAAAAAAAAAAAAAAATATTATGGGATAGGGAAGGCGGAATCTTTATTAAATGAGATAGGGAAAGGGAACCATTATCTTATGGGATAGGGAAGGCGGAATCTTTTTTAGATGAGATAGAGAAGTTATTATATGGGATAGAGAAGTTTTTACAGGATAGAGAAGTTAATATAAGGGATAAAGAAGGTGGTCATTATTATTATATGGGATTATTATATAAAACAGAGAAGGGGGATTATTACAAGCTTGATGGAGTGGACAATTAATTGTTTTCCTTCATGTATAAGTAATCAAAAGAGTATATGTATGGCAAAATATATTAGATCTAAAGAATGAAAATCTGTGATGTGCATCTGATAGTATGGGAGTTGGCCTCCTAACTCAGTCTGTGTTATTTCTATGATTTTATTCCCTATCCCATAAAATAATGTTGCAAGGGAAATGTGCTGATCCTGATGCTTTGAATATAAACTGCAAGGAAAGCTGGGTCTTATGTTGTAGCCTGTTGTTTCACAGCATTATGCAAAGATGCCATTACAGCGTCAGTTGTGTGTTGAATTATATTGTGAGAGACCAAAACACAGAGAAAGTGTAACACATGAAGCAGGCTTCGTTGTAAGATTATGCACAGAAGAGAATCTACAGATATCATATAGAATTCACAGATATCTGGTGTATCAAAAGAAAGATATAGATATCAAATCAGGTTTTATGACGTTGTAAGTCATACTTTGCTTTAAAAAGTTTGCTTCTGTCAACAGAAAAATAAAGAGAGCATTATTTTTGTCAGCATAACGGGAGAATGATATGCTATTTTCACATCAACAAGATACAACTGCAGTTGAGACTCAGCTGCAGTAATGTGGTATTTTGTTTTCCAGTGTATAGCTTTATTGATTGAATTGTATAAGATGTGCTGTGGCAGAGAGTGGCTGGCAGGAAGTGGCAGTCACAACAGTCATGGTTCCAATATCACAGAGAAGTGCATTTAGGGGTGAAAATACTTGTGAAACTTGCGCGGGAAAACTTCATGTGCCAAACTGAGGCAACACTTGAAGTTCACCAAGCTTAACTTGCATTAATGTGATTTAAGGACCATAATGTTATCTGACAAACGCTCAACACATATAATGACCAATAATGGTGTGATATACAAAATATGCCAAACTCCTTTAAGGTTATTTTGCCAATCACGATAATCATTTTGCAAAATACATATCTTTAAAAACTTCCATATATTTACTAGTTTTTGAAATTGTGTCCATAAATTATTTTATAAAGATACTGAGTGGCATATCAACTGGGCTTGATTGTATCAACAGGGGGTTCAAATCGGCCTTATAAACAACCCTTGTGCTTATTGTATGCACATTTTAAAAGAATCGATGAAAGGCTTCCATATTTTTCACAGCACCAAAGTTGTGACAACATTTGGATCCAAACATCACTAAGAACATTAAAAATGCTCCCTTGTGGCCTCATGATATATAAATGCCCATCTGGGCCCCACAATAATTATGTCACAATAATGTTGTGACAGTGTCAACAAAGATGGCGTTTTAACTACTAGTATTTGAGCAGCACATGGGTGTTGATCTTACTGAAATCAGCTAGTTTTCCACCAAAAGAAATGACTTTAAATTCAAGAACTGTATATGTAAGTACGTAAAGATGACAATTATCATTGAAATTAAAGTGAATTGATAGAAATGTTGGTGGTTTAAATTGGTGTTCAAGAACCCCAACCCTGAAATCGTTCTTTTGAAGCTGGAACCTGTTCATACAATACTTCCAACGGTGATTCCAGGGTTTTTGACAACGATTTGGACCCCCAATTTGGAACCTGTTGATGCAATCCAGCCCTGGTGTCGTTTAGGATAAATCCACATTGAATATTATATTTAAACAGGAAAGTTTAAAAAAAATAGAATTCATATCCAATTTGAAGATTATATTAATGAATAATAAATCTTTTGAATAGGGGAGTACTGTAGATAAATCTCGACTAAATATGTTTAAATCTTGTGCCACTGTTTTTCAAGTTATATACACATGTGCAGAAAATGATGATGATGATACATATTGTGAAAGGACCAGATTTATACAATAATGTCCAACATGTTATCATATAGACTTTTTTGCAATAAAGATTCATCATAGGCCTGAGGCTTGGATACAAAAAGGGATGTCATGTGAACAAGATTTAACCTGACAGCAAGCAGATAAAACATACATACACTACCATTGGACAAAAGAAAATCTGATATACAACAAAGACCATGCTCAAATATTTTAATGGCAAGTGTTGTCAAACACACCCACGTCTGTTGCTAGGCAACCAGACTTGGTCCCTGACGCATACTTTATGGGCGGGTCTGGCCCACCGCAACTAAAGTAGGAGAGAGTCAAGTTTGTGCGGCACCGTCTTTTCTCCAGAAGTAACCAGCCAATTAGATCTGGCAACAATTACAAACTCATATATCCACAAATCATGACAAAAGTAGCTGAAATGTTTCATGTTTCTTGGAAAAACAAGGTATTTGTCTCCAGATCTGTTCTCAAATGGCAAAAGGCAGTCAATGGCAAAAGGCAGTTATTTTTTTATTTCATATTTTCAATGTTCCACCTATTGGCTACATCACTGCCTATTTTAATCCCCATGAGTGTATTATTTTATAGAGATAAATCACCAGTAAAAGGCAGTTATGTACCCTTAATATGAAATAAATTGGCAAAGGGTAGTTTCTCTAGCAAAAAGCAGTTAATTGATTACTCCCAACAGTATCCATAGACAAACATTGCCAAAGGGCAGTTAGTGACAGTCGACTAGGAAAATGATATTTTTGCTCTTTTACACCAAATGTCATTTTGATCGTAACTGCCTTTTGGTATAGGAGAGCCAAGAAGATCCATCTCTTTGCAGATATTGTGTCTAAATGTACTGAAGAAATTATGAAGTATCGCTTATTTACTGCAAATGTCAAATATTATTTGATAGAGCATGTGTCCTTGGTACTAGGACAATATTACATCTCTTACAGCCCTTGTCCTTTGGTACACTAGGACAATATTACCTCTCTTACAGGCCTTGTCCTTTGGTACCAGGACAATATTACCTCTCTTTTAACCCTTGTCCTTTGGTACCAGGACAATATTACCTTTTTTGCACTACTTTTCCTTTGATACAAGGACAATATTACCTTTCTTGCATTGTTTTTCCTTCTGTACTAGGGCATTCATTATTATATTTCTTACAGTAATTTTCCTTTGGTACTAGGGCATTCATTATTATCTTTCTTGCAGTGCTTGTCCTTGGGTACTAGGGCATTCATTATTATATTTCTTACAGTGATTGTCCTTTGGTGCTAGGGCATTCATTATTATCTTTCTTACAGTGCTTGCCCTTTGGTACAAGGGCATTCATTATTATCTTTCTTGCATTACTTTTCCTTTGGTACTAGGGCATTCATTATTATCTTTTTTACAGTGCTTACCCTTTGGTACCAGGGCAGTTTTATCTCTCTTACAGTCTGTGTCCTTTGCAGTACATTACTAGGGTATTATTGGCTCAAATTCATTATTTATCCAATAAACTATCATATGGTTTGATACTTGAGGTCTCACAAGTCAGATATATTTAATGTTTTCCAGATTAAGTTGTATCTTTTGTTAATTGACCAATACTGATTGTTTCTGTTTTTACAGGTGGTGAGTTTGTGTGAGTCGCAATGAGTTATAATCATGTTGGGTCTGCTAAAAACGGAACCATTATTGTCGATTCCATCGTTCCCTACGATGGCCACAATCCCCCGCTTGCAAACTTCACCATTCTTCCTATAGAGGTCGCCACCACTCCAAGGACAGATAGATCTGATGATGACAGTGGGCATATATTAGTATATGTGCTGGTACCTCTAGGGTCACTAGTACTTATTGCAGTTTTGTCTTTTCTTGTAAGTACCAGTTTTACTATTATAAAACTTAAATTTGGATCCATTTTTTAGTAGTCTGTACAGAATCCAAACTGAATCATTCTTAACTCATTAATTAATTTCGAGTAAGGTCATTTATTTTGGGTTATTGATTTTAAACTTGTTTTTTGTTGTGTAAAATGAAGATTTCTAGCACATGAACTCTCATAAATTTTACCATTTGCTAACCCATTTAATGCATTGGAGATATTCATTCCTTTATCTTTTTTCAGGTGGTATTTATTCTTAAGAAGAGCAGGTAAGCTGATTAAAACTCAAATTCTTGTTTCCTAGCAAGAACTCTTTATATTTCTCTGATCTTATTATTAATTCTATTCTGTCAATTAAAATCTTTAAACTAAGAGTTAAAATTAGTTACATTGAAACAATATTAGTTATGTTCTTGATGACGAAATTGCTCTTATTGTAAAGATCAAAGAAGTTATTGCAGGAAAATGCAGTAATGATAGAAAAAAAAATAACAAAATTTTAAATACATTTTTTTTTTTTAAATTGATAAAATTTGATAAAAAAAAGAATTTTTACTCTTTGTAAGAGGGTAAATGATGAGATGTCATAAGGAATCAAAGTTGATTGTATTTTAGGCTAGATAAGCTGTGTCACCACCTGATGCCACTGTACAACTTTGATTTAGTTGATTTTATCATAGGCTAGATAAGCTGCGTCACCACCTGATGCCGCTGTACAACTTTGATTTAGTTGATTGTATTATAGGCTAGATAAGCTGCATCACCACCTGATGCTGCTGTACAACTTTGATTTAGTTTATTGTTTTATAGGCTAGATAAGCTGTGTCACCACCTGATGCTGCTGTACAACTTTGATTTAGTTGATTGTTTTGTAGGCTAGATAAGCTGCGTCACCACCTGATGCTGCTGAACAACTTTGATTTAGTTGATTGTTTTATAGGCTAGATAAGCTGCGTCACCACCTGATGCGGCTGTACAACTTTGATTTAGTTGATTGTTTTATAGGCTAGATAAGCTGCGTCACCACCTGATGCCGCTGTACAACTTTGATTTAGTTGATTGTTTTGTAGGCTAGATAAGCTGCGTCACCACCTGATGCCACTGTACAACTTTGATCCTGCCGAGGAGGAGGGAGACTGGGAGAGCGAGTTACTTGAGGAGGAAAAGGAACAACAGGTGGCGCTACATATACGGGTGAGGAAATTACACACCCCCAGGGGCAGTGGACAATTATTATTGTTTTATTTAATATATTGATTATGATATTTAATTGCTAAAGAAGCAGTGCACCAACTTACTCAGCCACCTTTTGTTTTATATTGTACAAAGCCGAATTATCGCTCAGTTGGTAACTCACATTCGACTTGAGACCCAGGGATAACTGATTTAAATCCCAACCAAGATGCTGTTTGGAATGAGCACTATTTAAATTTTACCTTTAATTTTTTTATAACAGCATAGCACAGGCCTGCATATTGCTTTCAAAATGTACTGGTAGATGATGCAGAAAAAAATTTACAAAATCTTTAAAGAATCATTCTTAGTTGGCATATCTTCTGCATTAGGGGGAGGGGAAGAAGTTTTTTGTCATTCTGTCCGTCCATCAACTTCGAACCTCTCCTCTGAGACTACTGGTCAGAGATCTTATTTATTGATATATTGTATTTTCAGGGGACCAATTTTATCTATTTTAGGTTCAGGATTTTTTCCTTTTTTATGGTTTTTAATAAAATAGCTATTATTGAGTTATCAAGAAGGATGTCATTTTGAATAATATGGCATTTCCAAAAAGCATTTTACAGAAAAGCATTGATTAGCATAGCTCTGTGGCCATTGGCCTGTGTCCAATATTCAAACAAAAGTTCAGGTGGCAAAATTGCAAATTTTCTAATTATTCCTGTTTAATGTAATTGTTTTTTTTATCCAGAGTCCAAGTCCAGATGGACCCAAATTAAAGTTTTCAACAGAATCTATGGAGCTATAGCAGACAAGTTCAAGAGTGAATGAATGTGGCTGTGATGGGCCCATGTTGCTTACTACATAGACTGACACCTGGTGGCAGAGTGCTGAACATTCCATTATACCGGTAGTTGGTTCATTCCATTGTAACAGTTTTTACAAAAATAGGAATACAGATTCAATTAAATAAGAAAAGATTAAATAAGAAAAAATATTAAATATGCATAAAATCATTTCATAACTTGAATATGCAGATTCTAAATGTCACTATTTTCAACTTTTCTCAAATCTTGGTCTAATTACTTTCAGATTTCATATTTATATGAGAATTAGATTTTCTCTATCTGTGCCTTTAATGATGTTCAATTCCAATAATTAAGTAGTTACTGGTAAATATAGTACATTTAGAGGGCAAAAAATATCTGTAAAAGAGTAGTTTAGTTTTACAGAATATTCCAGATGGAATTGTATATTTTGCTGGAGTGAATTTGCTGGTATGAAGTTCTAATTTTTTTAAAGACCTATAGTTTATTTATATTATGAGAAGATGGGAATATGAATGATGCTTTTGGGCAGAATAAAATCACACATTTCTAGCCAGGGTGCAAGAAGAGCAAATTTTGATAATGCTTTTTTTAAAAAATATTGCAATAATAAGTATGTCATCTTCTGGTTTTAACCCAAAATAGGAAAATGAAAAACTCATGCACATTTTCAAAGTAAAAACTTTTCTTTTTTGTATTTCTTGGTACTATCAGGGATTTTTTATTTGAGTGTGAAAAACATTGTAAAGGATGTGTTATATTTTGTACAAGACCATAAGATACTTGCAGATTGATGAGAGAAAAAGCCAAGATTACGTTTCATTGTCCAGATGTCAAAATTATTTATGGTTTTTCATGGAAACATAATACTTAATGTATTAATACAGTCTATGAGATTGCTTTTAAAGGTAATGGACCCAATTCTCCACAACGAAGAACTTTGTTTTTCAAAGTCTCCATCTCTGACCTTGTGACCTTGACTTTATTATTCAGGTCAGAAATTAATTATGGGCAATAGAGTACAAGTACTTTATCCTTGGTATTTTATTTATGGCTTTGTCTTCCTGTTAAAAATACTCTATTATGTTAGTATTCATATCAGATGTTGAGAACAATTTTGCCAAATTCTTTATTGTAGTGGGCCATGACAGATCAGAAATGTGACGATATTAGAACCGTCTTTACGTGCTTTAGTTCACTGCCTAGTAGAATAAGAGTCATCTAGCCTGTCCTGTGTGTTGTAAAGGCTTTGCTGGGGTTAGGATATATCACAAAATATTTTTATTCTGTGAAATGTGAGTACTGTTGTTGGAATATGGCTAATTTCTTTTTGACTGTAAAACTGAAAATTTTCACATGACTTTAGATTTTATGCCCAGAAATATATCATTAGATTTAATTCATAATAAGCATTATAGAAATGTAACATTACAGAAATACTGTAAGTAATGTAGTTGAATGAATATCAATCATTGAATGTACAAATGAAACAAAAATAGATTTTTGAATATACACATTTGTGGGGTTTTTTTTGTTTTTGTGTGTGTTTTTTTTCATTTTGACAGTTTGCAAAAATGAATGGAGTTGGTTATACAATGAAATGCTGGCATAATTGCTGAATAAATTCATGTGAAAATATCCAGTAATGCACCCTATAAATATGGCTAATAAAACCAAATAAATATGAAATATGCATAATTCAAGATAGAAAATGATTTAATCAGATGTGTTCATATTTTCTAGAATTTATACATTATAAAATAGTCTCATTTTTAGACATATATATTTTTTTTAATGGGACTGAGATAGAAACGATCTTCTTTCGTTTGTTATCTCCTACAAGAATAAATATCTTTAGGTCCATTGATTCATTTTTTTATCTGTGCTGAATTTGTCAACATAGCTTATGCTGTAAGAGGGAGAAATTTTCTGTCCTTTTCTCTGTCCATAAAATTTGATCTTCTCTGTGAGGCTCAGATTTTTTGTAATTAAAAAAAATATAATGACAAACTGCTAATCGAAATATGTTAGTTTTGCCGACGTGGCAGTGACTGGTCTTGACCAATCAAAGCTGGGTAACAAAAACAGCAAAATTCATTTTGGATTATACACATTTCTGTTTTTTTCTTGTTTTTTTTTTACAATTTGTAGAAAATAAAATTTGATGGAGTTTGTTCTCCAAAGAAATGCTGGTTTAAAAAAACGAAAGAAAGTATGCAATGAGAGTGTTCATTTATATATAGAAATTAAAAGATGAACAAATATAATTACTTAAATGATCATTTATGAAAATTTTTTAGGATTTTCCAGCAAATGCTCACGAACATCGCAAAAAAGTAATAATTATAAGCACAGATCCTGGCCTATGGCCTATGATTTTCAGCAAAATATATGGCAGTTGATATTATCATCAAAAATACAATTTTTTGGTCACACAATGGTTCCTTTTTTACATTCATTGTCGACAAGACTATCTGTGTTACTCACTCCATTGATATGGTCATTGGGAATGCATATTCATTTCCTGTGGGTTGTAAATAGTCTTTTTCTGTGGTCAGTATGCTTTGAGGATTTGGCACTATGTGGAGTGTTTGTCTCTGGCCCATAGATAGTAATGTGCAATGACATCACAATTTATTTACATATATATCTATATATTTAAAGATGAATGTAATTTCAAACGATCTCACTTGTATGAAATATTTATTTGGTTTGTTTAAATATTTGATTTGTTGTTTGTTTTCTTATTTTACTATTGTGTTTTGTTTGTCAACTTTTTGGCCATTCATGTAATAGGTGGGGCACCACTTTTTCTTGTATAAATGGATGCTAGGTCATACAATATTCTCTTTGGCACAGGTTGATTTCAGATCAATTAACTTTTCCTTGATTTAAAATCAATATGGAATGATATATTTATTTTATTTGTAATATATTTATTTTATAAACATATAAACTTGTGTTCAGGAGATCAACTGAAATGTGAATATGTATGTGACCTGTCTCAAAATATCTAATATTTAGGGATGTTAACTAGAGAGAAAACAATATGTCTGACATTCTCATGTCTGTACCTTCATATACTTGTTTACTCCCTGTAATCCATTCAGAGGTTTTATACATATATGAATATTTATTACTACTAAACAATGAATGTTCATGTAAGAAACTACTGGTATATCCTGTTAGAGAGGATTACACACAAAAATCCCAGCTCTTCATTATTATTCATATATGCGTGATTCATGCTGAAACAGCCATTCAAAACGTATGGTTCCAGTGAGACATGGGGTGACACAGCAGTTAATAATTTTCACACCTTTTACTTTATATACAAGATTTCGTGATCCATCCATCCTTATATCCTTGCAAATATCAATAGACATTTTGCCTTGAACAGTAGGTGCTGGCCTGGCTTTCCAAATAGGTCCAAGAAGGTCCAAGTAGGTGACATAAGGAACTTGCTTTAATGACTGGGAAAGTCTGCAGATTGACCTTATATAAATAAGTGGGGGAATTTTAAGTTTGGGAAGTATATAAAAAGGGTACAATTTTGAAATCTATTTTAGTCCATGTCTGGGCCCTCATGGCATAAAAAGGTTCATGAGGGATGGAAACAGTCCAGTGGATTTATGCTCTTCCAGATTTTTTTCAAAGCTCAATTAATAAAAGAAGACTAAAGTGCATACAGTTATCTAAATGCTTGGTTTTTATTATAACTATAGGATTGTGTTTTATTGAGCACATTGTTTTGTTTAGATCTGAATAATGGAATGGCAAGAGACAGAGAAGTATATATCAATATACATGTACTGGTTATTCTTATTTTACCTATCAACATTTTGTGTTCACAAATTTCTTTGAATATATTTTCCCACATATCATTGCATATTTTACATTGATGCACAGAAAATGTGTTTATTCAGATATCAGACATTTATTTTATGTGAAGTTTAAGGTAATATTTGACAGTAACAAAACGATACTCTTTTTGTTTCTGATGTTACAATGTCTTATGTATATGTAGTGTGAAGCCAGCAAAATATTTTAGAATATGGGCAAATACCAGTATCCTGTACAAATATATGTAATCTAAGTCACAAATATAAAACTACAAGTTTTTAGGGACAAAATCTGATATTATCTACTAAGGTTGAAACTGCACTCATCTGCAGGAGAAATTTTGTTGTAAATGGTGATAAAGACTATACTATACTAAGAAGGCCATGAGATGTAAAATACTATACTATACTAAGAAGGCCATGAGATGTAAAATACTATATTATACTAAGAAGACCATGAGATGTAAAATACTATATTATACTAAGAAGGCCATGAGATAAAATCATAGAAGACTATACTATACAAAGAAGGAGATGAGATGTAAAATACTATGCTATACTAAGAAGACCATGAGATGTAAAATACTATACTATACTAAGAAGACCATGAGATGTAAAATACTATACTATACTAAGAAGACCATGAGATGTAAAATACTATATTATACTAAGAAGGCCATGAGATAAAATCATAGAAGACTATACTATACAAAGAAGGAGATGAGATGTAAAATACTATGCTATACTAAGGAGGCCATGAATGTAAAAGACTACACTATACTAAAAAGGCTATGAGATGTTTTCTTGAGAGAAATATCCTGTTTTAGAAGAGGCTCAACAGGAGTCAAAATAAGAAGTGGGGATTAAATACTTCAAAAGTGTTGCGTTGGAAGTGCATTCTCACATATTGTTTGGAGGGTTATGTTATGTGTGAATGTAGTAGCTTATCTGTGAAAGCAGTGAAGCCAAGATGGCTGAAAATAGGGTGAAAATTGACTGAAAATCTGCTGAGGGCCAAGCAGATAATGCAAAATAAGGTCTAAATTACTTCAAATCTGGTATTGCTTCATTCGCTGTATTCCCGTCATTCTTGAATATTTATTGAAATATTGTCAAAACATTCATGTTCATAAGTCATTATGAAATCAGAATGAGTCAAATCATCCATCAAATAAGGAGGTCATCCTTATGTCATCTTTAATATCATTTGCATTGGCAATCTTTAAAACAGAAAAAATGCAAAATATTTCATTTTGCACTAATTTACTTTTGTCAGAAGCAGATAGGAGGAGAGAGCCTGATCTCATTGTCATAAATTCATTATTTAAAATGAAAGTTCCAAGTCAAATTTTATAATTTAAATGCTTTAATGTATTGTAAGAGATGAAACCATTAATATATTTATTTCATTAAATGTACACAAACTTACATATTACATTTCTGTTATTTATATGTTTAATTATTTTCATGTTAAAATCATAGAAGCTCTATTGTTATTACAATTTTTTTGTGATATTGTTTTTAATAATTTAAATTTTCTATATTTTTCTATTTCATTTATGTATAATGCTGCATTGGATTATTACAGATAAATTAATCTCAGTAGACTTTAAGTATACAAATTAATATGTACCAAAAATGTTATTTTTATCCAGCATTTACCATTTGAAAAAGATCATTAACCCAATCTTTTAATATCATGTTATTTTAATTTTATTATATTATCAAAAATCTATGTAAGGATGCCTAGTGGCTTTGCCTGGTGAAGTTATTGATGAGGGATATACTCTATACATTTTTATGTTTTCTGGGGTGAAAAAAGTGGAACCTCACTTATGCTTATACAAATTTTATTTTGTGATACAGAAAGAAAATGTTCTAAAATGAGGTTTTAATTATATAAATATTGTACACCTGATACTTCATCATTCCATGTTCAAATTGTATGATATCATCATTGCATAATAAACATTATAATATCTAGTTCTGCCTTTTTGTTTATTGGGAAAGCTCACTGGAAAATTCCACATTCAAATATACATTGAGAAGTATTCTGTAACTTTGATAAGTAAAATCTTTGACCAAACTGTACATGACAAAACCAAACTATGCATGACAAGACCAAACTGTGCATGACAAAACCAAACTATCCATGACAAGATCAAACTGTGCATGACAAGATCAAACTATGCATGACAAGATCAAACTGTGCATGACAAGACCAAACTATGCATGACAAGACCAAACCAGATAGATTGAAGTGGTACAAATATCAATAGAGGTGATGGATCATTAATCATTGAAGTAGACAGTGGTAGATCCTATTTATTCTGCAATACCAATTTCAATATTTATTTTTTTCTCAGGAAATATACATATTTTTGTTCACCTCGCCTCCAAAGGAGTTAAATGGGTCATTATTAAATGAAGTTGAAATGCAGACAACACCGTTGTACAGTTGTGGAAACGTGTTTTGGTTTCAAAGAAGGTCACAAGACTGAACCACTTGACAGAGCTTCACCTCCCTCCATCATTGAAGGGAAAGGAAAGAGTGACCCAATTTAAGAGCCAGTCCTGCTCATCAGGATTTTCATATGACCATGATGAGAGTCAAACAAATGGTGTGGTTCCAGTGAGACTGCAGTTTAATTATCACACTATTGCAATATGCACTGGCCTGACTATCATGCTGGTGATATTCAGGTTCATTGTAATAAGAAACTTGTCTTACTGGCTTGGGGTACCAGTGGGTTGGGTCTTGGGGAATTCCAGTTTTGGGATGTGTGTTAAAAACCATGCTTAATGCACCAACTACCATAACAATAAATTAATAATAATGTGTGTGAAGTTAAGAAGTTACATTTATTGTCTTTTCCAAAAGTTTTACTCTTCTGACCCCACTTCCTTTTAAACACTCTGAAGATCTTTAATTGATGTTTTTACACAACAACAAAGATATGGCTACTTTTCATTTTGAGAATGCAGGTGTTGACTATTGGACTGCTTCGTGTGTTTCCACTGTCAGGAGGGTGTACACACCTGTATGGACTAATGTTGAGTTCATAAAGATCAGAAATGAGAAGACTCCTTATCTATCCCCATTAATAGTACTGTTGAGTATTTTCTTTATCGGTTTTGAATTAAAATTTGTCCTACACATTTTAACGAGAAGGAACAAAATTTCTCAAATGTAATGAATTTACTTTAAAAAATGAATTAGAAAAATTCTTATGGCATGGTAAAAAGGGTCTCTTTCCCATTTTAAAAATTTCAGGTACTACTTCATGGGGCTGTTACACTCTAACATTTGGGGAACGAGTTTGCAATCTTGACCACACATTAAGCTTGTTAATGAATGTTCTGATCTCATTAGGGGAAAGTTAGCCATGTTGGGTGGTGATGGACAACTTTAGACTGCCAAAAAGGTTTTGGGGATTTAAAAATTTTCCAACGGTTTTGGCAACCTCGTATTGTCACCTCGTTCCTGATATGTTGGCCTTGTTACTCATGCGTCCAGGTTGTTCCCAGCTCGTTTCTAGAACGTTCCAAAGACGTTAAAAATTTGATATTTTTTTGGATGGTGGATGTTGAGGCAGCGGGCAAGAAACAAGCAAGAAAAGTCAAACCTTGCTATAGTTTTTTTTTGTAAAATACAGTGGTGATATCAGACTCGGTCAGCTCGTTGCCTGATCATTGTGACCAAGTTTAACACTAACTTCTATGTAACATCACAACTGCTTTAATCATGTTAGCACCACATCAAGGAAAAGTTCCTCACTCGCTCAAACAAGAAAGCATCCATACTATTGGCATTTTCTCCAACATTTTGGTGTATTTTTTGCACAACATCAACATGATCAATATATTCATGGCTGCTCACTCCACACGTTGCATTACTGTGTGACAGCACCATTAACGGATAAAAAGAATGTCACACACAAAACAAGAGCATTTCATCTTCTCCATAATCTCAACATTCTGAACTCAGCATCTGAATTTTCTGATGAGACTGTTATATTGCATAAGAATATCTGAATGAGGAGAAATACTTTAACACAAGAAAAGATTTAGTAGTATGTGAGGCAATGTTTATTGCATAGAAGCAATCATAATAGATACATAATATAAAATGTAAATAACACATTGTGATAATAAAAACAAAGGTACAAGTTTACAGCAACATTTCTCTTGACCATTCATAAAGTGCAAATATCAGAATATACGTCAATAACCCATTGTGAATAACACACCTTTGATTTACATTAATCATGTTATGTAAAACCTATCATAGTTTTTTTCCATAGAATACTGAATAATATTTTATCTTCATTTTAGTAAAACTCTCTCAACACTCACTATGTTTTAGATAACATCAGTGAAATTCATATGTTTTTCTGACTGAGATATATCTCAAGATTACAATGCCAGAGATAATAAAAAAAAATTAAAGATATGATTATTGGTTAACTTGCCAACAAATTGAATAGAATTTAAATAAAACATGAGTTGGACTTGAAGAGGTTCATAAATGCATTTTTATAAATTTTATATATTACCATTCAATGCACTATAATTATCTGAAAACATTTTTTTCTTACTAAACATATTGACCTACTCATCACAGATACTTGACCTACTTTCAATATATACCCATGATTGACAATTCATAACAGGAGGAGTATATCTTAGGTGAGAACTGCAATTGTGTTTTCACTACCACCGACTCTTATAATAATATGGATCTAAAGAAAAGCATTATCAGAGAAGTAAAATCATAATTTTAGTTTTCTGGTATTATCAATTCTCAGGTAAGCACCTTTAAAATGATTTATTTGGTTTTTCAGCATATGATCCCATCATAACTTATGGGCCCCCCATAGGGTTTTAGGATTATTGGATTTTTGGCCTAAAAAAGAGGGATTATTGGATTTTTGGGGTGAAATATCTGGGATTTTTGGATTTTGAGGAAAGTGTTTAGGATGTTATGTAATTCATTGCCAAATAAATTTGTACTAAAGGTAAACATATTTTAGGATTTTTTGTTTTATACTTTTGGATTTTTAGATTTGAGGGGAAAAATATTTAAGGATTTTTGGCTACAAAAGATAAGGATTTTTGGATTTTTAGGTAAAAAAAGGGGGATTATTGGGTTTTTCATACCCCCCCTATGGGGGCCCCACTTATGTGATGACCTAATAAAATCCACTGACTGTAATATGTAAACCTGTGAGGTCATCTCAAAATACTACTGTTCAGAAAAACCATTTCTCAGATTTGTGAAGCATTTGTTTCACAATTAACATATATAATAGTTAATTCTGGTTTTCTTTTTGGTTTCTGTTATTAAGTCAACGTACCATACTGAGCCATTGGTAGAGCAGTAATGTCTGATAGCAAATAATCTCATGACCTCATCAATATCATATTACTCATTGATACAGAGTCCCGAGTTTAAGCTCAAATTGTCACCTCTATTGATAAACATAATTTGATCTCAGCCTATTTCCATCTTATGCATATCTGTCATGTTGTGGTAATGTGGGCGAGATTGGAAGGTGCTACGGCATCATTGTATACAGACAACAATATTTACTTGTGTATATTCTATTCTGAGTATTACACACAAAAAAACAATCCCCAGTTGATTGGTAAATAGAAAATGGTTTTTTCAACTTGTCTCAGATGATAATATGGCACAATTTATGTTGTAAAAACATTGAATTTGATAAAAAAAAAAAGGAGTTCCCAATTTAGAAGCTCCCAAATTAGGAGTTCCCAATTCAGGAGATCCCAATTTAGAAATTCCAATTTTTGAGTTCCTTTATCTTGGCATAAACAGATAGCTGTCTTGACTGCTCATAAATTGTTTTAAAATCATATCTCTAATTTCAGTGGGACTTTTTCTTACACAGGAACCAAATATCACCTGAAAACAGAAATAAGTAAAACTTCCAGGATAAATATTCTCCAACCTTCTTCTCTTAAGGGTCCAGTTATTGGTCAGTGGGACAGTAGCAGGTGGGATTAGTTGCCCACAGATAACAGATACAACTCCAGCGTAATAATCTTCCCAACCAATATGCTTTGGCTGGAACTTCTGAATGTAGAAGTCAAATCCTTTAACACTAAATTTATATCTATATTTTAGGCGGCCTCATTTCAAGCCAAATATACTTTTTAGGAAAACAAAACAAAAAAAAAGAAAAGAAAAAGATCAGACATATATGTATAAACATTCCATAGATTGAGTATTTGTTGAAAGAACCAAACTGTAAAAAATAAAATAATATACCATCTTGTGAGGTATTTATACAATAACAGGGCCATTTTGAGCCAAGTGCTAAAAGATTCGTGAATTCACTGGACTATAAATGCTAGGTTTTTAGTTTGTATTGTTCATGACCTCAGTGCTAGCCCTTCCTCAATACTTAAATATTATATAAACCAGGTAAAGGTATATTCGGGTACATCATCAATATTGAAAACACTGAATCTAACATCTCCACATGCAGTTTATGTTTAATGATACATAACAACTGTAACAGACCTTCTGTTTATCACAAGTAGGTGAGGAAAAAACCCTCATGTTGGGACGCCCCGAATTAGATAACCCAAACACTGATCTAATAAATATTTCTCATGTCCTTCATATTCTAGATCTATAAAATATCCTATAAAATAGCCATTTATAATTTTAAATTATCTTTTCAGTTGACCAATGTTTGTAAATGTTAAGCAGCTTTTACAGTCAGTAACTGATATATCTAGGTCATCCATATATGGTAGTTTTCACTTTCCATGAATAAAACTGTGCCATATTCATCCTCGATCTCAACTGAAATTCTAGTGGTCCTTTCTTAGCATTATCATTACCGGTAGGTATAACCCTGGAATTAGATATCGGACTCCTGCCAACATGCTTTTCATTGCTGGATAGAATATTTGATACCTTTGAAGATGGATACTGATATCAAGGCATTCTTAACTAACAATCAATAACCTCCAAGTTCATGACAGAAAGACCAGCTGGCATTGAAATGTGCCGAACAAAATCATTGCTAATATTACAGTTTATAAAAATCGAGAATTCGGATTAGTATGATAAATATAATGGGTAAGTATTGAAGATGTGGTGTAGACACATGAAATGTTTAAATATTATAACAATTGCAATAATTTAATGCGATATGTAATCACCCTAAACAGATTGCATGAAACTACACTAAGTCTAGTATGTACTGAGTGTATACTACTTATGGATCATTCATTTATAATCTATATTTAGATCATTAGTGTAAAAGTATTAATATAATAACATGTGATGGGAAAAGTTCTATTAGAACCATATATCAATTATTTTGGATAAGCAACAGTGTTACAACAATCATGCAAATTTGCTCCTCAAGCTTGATCTTTACATAATAGCCATCCAGAAAAGAGTTCCATTTTTTCAACCAATAAAAACTGTATATTCATTTATATATAAAAAACAAGCAGCGAAGAAAGGATCTATCTCATCTGAAAGTCTGTTATGCCAAATATCAGCTCACAATCAATATTCCTGAAAAAAAGACTTTCAATCAGGATCCAGTTTATATTCCAAGTTGCTTGCTGCAAACCAATCACAATTGAGACTCATGTGTCTGAGTTGGTATATGTGCCACAATTAACCAATCAGAACTCAGTTCATCAATTAACCAATCCGGATTCAGCCCTCAAGTTCAAGGTCCTCCAACAACTGATCAATGACCATCAGTCTCTGATCCGCTTCATCCATATCACTGAAAGTTTGCACAAAGTTCTGGATGTGATAACGGATGTCGTCGATGATGGGAATACTATCAGTCTGCTGCCTGTTTTTCACACCTCCGGCGTCCTCCAGCACCAACTGGGCAAACTCTGGCATCTGCGCCACCTGCAACCACAAGGAATGTGAAACAAATTACCCTTTCCATGTCTTGGATTCAGAATTTTCAATCTTATAAAATTGATCAATAAATACTTAAAGCAGCTGGCATTTTTTGTCACCATAAATACTTTAAAATCAAATAAGAGTGACATTAAATCAAAGTCAGATATATACCGTATTTACTCGTGTATAGGATGACTCGTGTATAAGATGAACCCCCAAAATTGAGGTTATTTTGCTTGAAAAAAACAATTTCCGAATATAAGACGAGTTGGTTTTTCTTGAGATATCGGCTCCATTCAAGCTTCAGCTGAAGCTTGGCGGCCATTTTAAAAGTGAAATGTAAATATGCTTACGATACAAGATCTTAACGGTCTTATATGCGAGTATTTACGGTAAAACGTAAATACGATGTTCATATTTTCGAAATAACAAATATCGGATGTAGCGGATCGATTTTATTTGCATTTTAAATGATAAATAAAGGTATTTACCCAATATTATCACAAATTGTTCGAGAACGACTCAAAGCAGTAGAAACAACGACGAGATGCAAAACTGTGAACGCTGATAATTGGAATCAGTGAAAACAAAGTCAAAACAAAGTTTTTCGAAATAATAGATATCGGACGTAGCAGATCCTCGTCCACAGGTTGCTCTCGTGTATAAGACGACCCCCCAAACATTAACTAAGGGTTTTTGTACAAAAACCTTGTCTTATACACGAGTAAAAACGGTATGTCTTGGCTGAATGCTGTTTGGTGGATGTATAAATGTAATCAAATATCTAATGACTCAAATTTCATGTATCTGAAAATGTATGGACCCTATCTTTCATCATCCACCCTACTTACTGGTTAGATCAAGATATGAAATAATTAAGTTTGTTCAATTTTATTTTCATGAGAATACAGTATTCCAGCAATCAGAAATATCTGATATTTACCCAGATTAATATTGCATGATGCATAAATGATGGCCTGGATGAAAAAAAATATTCTACCTGAGACGAACTCACCTTTTCAATATAAGATGCCATGAAGTTAGCACACTGGTCTTCCAGCCTGGGCAAGTCAAACAAGCGTGCGGTGTGCAGGATGTGGATGACGTTATCGAGGTCCAGGTATCGGCAGATGACGTTAGCACAATGCCGCTTGAGGCCTGGCATCAGATATAAGTCTCCCGCACACAGCACGTCATACACGTTATTCATTGTCAACTGCAAATACAGAGGAGAGTGACTTTCATCAAGTAATCATGTATTCATTCAGTTACTTCAAGTTATTCATGTAGTTCAAGTTGTTTACCTACTCATTTATTTAGTAATACATGTCTTGTTATCTGCTCCCTGAATATTTTTTGTTGTTGGCCGATTCATGTGAAATTGAGGTGCATGCTGGGAAATAGTCATACATGTTGCTCAGACAGACCTCTGCTTGGAGTGCAACTTTTATGTCTTATAGCAACTTATCTTTTTACTCCATCATAACTTTTATGAAATTGTCATGATGTTGATATGTGGCTAAGTTTTCAATACACCAAATTGTAGAATTGATGTTTAATACATTTAACAGAATTGAGACTGCTGTCTTAAAAATCTATGATTTCTGCTCCTGTCTATGTACAACAGCAAATTTGGCAAAAGTAATGCAGCCAATATGGCTGACTTGGTCACCACATCAGTTTTCCCAGGACGTTTCAAATATTCAAATTATCAGAATGAAGCACTGGATGCTTGAAAAGTATTAAAGCTTATACAAGATAAGTCACTTTTGGCCAATATATTATTTTTTGAAATCATAATGAATTGGAGGAAAAATTCTTCTGACAAAACTATATCTTATCTATAACTAGTTAAGAAATTAAACCAATAGCTTGACAGACAGAAACATTCACCTTCTTCCTGCTTAAGCCTTGCTAACAAAGTCAGCACAGCTAAATACCATCTGTTGTTTTGCATATTTTCAGTTGACTGTAATTACCTCATAGCAAGAGTCCTGATACACGTAATACAGCACTTGCACGAAGACGTTGATGCTCATGTTAGTTAGCCTGATGACTGGTAGGCGGTTCTCGGTCTCGCCTTCACCAAAGTGGTCCTCCACCAAAGCCTTAAAGTAATCACTTCTCTCACATAGGAAAACCTGCAAACATACACAGATACTCTTGACTCATGTGACACATCTAGTATATTATAACCAAATATGCCTTAAATGAATCTTTTCCGTTATTATGAATCTGTAATATTGATTGACTGAGCTCCATTCCCCTCCCTCGTGGAATGGATATCACAGCATAAAAAGGTTCAGCAGGGATGATAAAAGATATTGAAGGATGCCAAAAAAAATAAAGAAAAAATAAAAATCTTTCCATATTTTGCTTACACTTTTACTTAAAGTAATTACTGCTCATTGCTCATCATGAAAACACACAATTATTGCAGAATTTGGCCCTGAAAATTGGCTACTTGTTGATTTCACATGATTCAAGTAGTTCTAAAAAATATCATACCAAACATCAAAATATTTGTCCCCTATCAAAAAATCATATTCAGAAATGTTTAAGGCTAACTTTTAATTTCAGTACTAGCTAGTAGAAAAATAAATAAAAATCTGACATCTGGAAATCACAACTTTGGGCAAACCTGAGCAGTTTAATGTGTAATGAGCATGCTGAATAACATGACATTTTGCTAATTTTCATTTTCTATTGGGAATTAAGATGGAAGTTATGCAATGCATGTAAGATGTGAGCCTTGTCTTGCACTGAATGGTACTTACTCTATGGCAGTAAAACTTGTGGCCTTCCACCTTAATGATAAGATCCGGGAAGAGTTGTATATCCAAAGGGTCTCCCAGAGGAAACGGCATCTCACTCTGAATCTTGCACTGAAATGATTGGCTCATCATAACACAATAGTTGATTCTGTCTGAACCTATTCCAAGATATTTATATAAAAAATGGACTTCCGCAGTGAAAAGTCCAAGTCTCAGAAACAGTTTCCAGTATTATTTCTTTTTAGGTTTGCTTAAGAAAAAAAAGAGGATAATATATATTAACACAAAATTAACATAGTTAAAAGATAAAACTAATCTCATGATATATTTTCCTTTCACAGATATGCTGCACACAATATATGATAAGAGAGTGTTGATCTCCTATGAAGTGATTAAAGCTGGTTGACTTACTCCGCCTATGAAGTCGTTGGGTAGAGCATAATCTGCGAGTGCTCCCAGGTCTCGCTGTAGCTTATTGCTCGTCATCATCGGCTCAATCACAATCATCGTCACATTTACACCAGGCTTTGTGGATTCTGGTTAAAAAAAACACTGATTGAAAATATAATTTGTTTGTATAAATGAACTTTTTACTTAGGCTATAATAGGTCAGATAAGAACCTCTCCCTGGGATTCAATGCTTTACTCCTTTTAAAGAGTGACCTTTGAAAAGAGATCTTTCTTTTGCATTATCACATAGATGAGATAACACAAATCACAACCTTTGATAAGTAGTCAGAGCACTGGATACAATGGGAAACAACTCAGTAGCACCTTCCTCCACCATGAAGCTAGACCAAAGTACTTGTTCCAATCGGGATATGAACCTTGTACCTTTAGCGTGGGAGACAGACATGTGTGCCTTCAAACCAATAGTTTCAACTTAACTGGAAGTTTCATCAGGGATTTGCCATGTTTTTTGGAACAAAATATGTTCTGGAGCTTCAATTGCCAGAGTGCTACTGTGATGGCACAGTAATAATGGATGTGACATTAATCTTTCAATATTAAAGTTGTGAGTATCCAAGTGGGAGTTGGATTCGTGTGGGAGTTGAGCCACAGGGAGGTCCCGCTGATTTGTTTTTGATTTAGTATTTTTTTTACCTGAGAAGGTGATAAGAAGACAAGAAGGTGTTTGTTAATTAAATGAGAAGGTGTTTGTTTATTATGTGTTAGAACCAGCAAAAAGATGCATAAAAGTCAAAATATTTGACCCCTTGCATTGATGAATGTTTCATTGGCATAGAATAGTTCCACATGAAGTCAGTCAAATGCCCATAATTAAAAATTTCCAAGTGTTGTTTTATGTAACAATAAAAGGTGAAGTCAAATCTCTTAATGAATGGTGCTTTATTTGCCTCTTAGTACAGCCAAATAATGAAGCAATGAGATCAAATACATACATGTAGATTCAATAAATCGTCAAATAATTAGTTTGATGTTTTGCCAGAAATATATAAAAGTGCTTAATAACTGTCACAGTAAAAGGTCTAATCAAATGTTATGGTAAAAGGTCTTGTCTTGTGTGATTTTATGATTCCTATCTAAGTTCCAATTAAATATCTTCAAAAAGAAATTCTCACAACTAAATATTAATTATTAAAACACGAAAATAAAGTATCATAATCTGACCCACTTACCAAATGACTCCACCTTTTTCATCTTAGCTTCTAGTTCTTTCATAAGCAATGGCAGCCGACACTGTTTGGCTAGCCTGAAAATGTCTTCCAAATGATCTATATGCGACTCTAGTCTTGCTGCAGTTAAAAGAAATATAAATATACATTACTCACAGTAAGATTTTATAACTTGGTTAATTAAGCAAAATTTATCTTCATTTTTTTATGCATGTCAATAAATACTACTACGACTACTACTACTATGAACATCCGGACAAATTTTATTAGAACATTATCATTATTTTTTGGAAACAAGGTAAGATCTACAAGAACAAAGGGCAATGGCCTCAGAGCTTGGCTGATCATATTCGCTCGCGTTTGTTTTGCCTTTAGAGCTAGATGTTCGAGGTTTCAAGATGATTATGCCGTAAGTCTATGGAGCCTACCCCGATTATCGGTCCATGGCGGCCATGTTTTGGCTTAATAATTCTGCTTACACCGTCAGATGTCACTTTTGTTTGAGAAGTGATTTGTGAGTGTGTAGTAGAGTAAGAAGATTTTGCCTTGGGTTTTTTTGCCTTGGGATTTTGCAAACTTACGCAAGCTTGATTTTTTTAAATCAACATTTGTTTTTTTACAATGTTTGTGAATATTTTCAAGAAATGCCTGAAAATTACTTCAGAAATGATGATTTAAATACTTTCCCAGAGCAGACTTCAGCAGATCATAATTTCAACAATTAAAATGCACATGATATATTGAATTTGTTATCTTGATTCTCATTGGCTGATATTTGTCATGTTATCCAAAATGACAGCTTCCTTGACAACTCAGTGATAGCTGGTAGATTTTTTCAAAAAATCATAAAAAATGGAAAAATTTCTGAACCTAATGGAAAATTGATAGAATTGGTTACTGGAAATAAAAACAATTTTCTTCCTAAGCTTCAAAGGAGAAGATCAAAGTTGGCAGACAGACAGAATGACAGAAAATTTCCCCTCCCCCACTCTTTGCAGAAACTATGCTATCCATAGCTAAGAGTCAACTTCGCCATAAAATGATACCACATCATAAAATGATACCACATCATAATATGATACCACCTCATTTCACTTTTACAACCATTCTCAACTATTTTTGTATTTCTGGTAATAAAAAAGTTCACCTGTATATAGATATTGCAGAAATGATCTAAATGCCTGGACCGTTACCTAAAATAAAAAAAGAAAACAGGCATATAATAATCACATTAACCTTCAGACTTTCTTATATCTATCTGAGT
Organism: Amphiduros pacificus; assembly: GCA_949316495.1. NCBI lineage: Eukaryota > Metazoa > Annelida > Polychaeta > Phyllodocida > Hesionidae > Amphiduros > Amphiduros pacificus. The sequence continues at coordinate 15,932,630 of OX439009.1, read as the reverse complement.
GGACAATTTTATTAAAAATCTTTTGCCAGAGGTTGATCCAGTTTCTCCATCCACAATCATTTAAATAGGATCTTTCCCTATTTCAAGCCTCTTCCTTTTCTCCTTGTTCCTCTTTTGGAGGGATTGGACCTGGTACTGTACAAATTAGCCATGATTATGGGAAGCCAAAAGAAATTTAAATGCTTTATTCTTAAATATGTCAAAACTAATTAATTCTATATCAAACTAGAATATTTTAGCTTAACTTTCATTTCTTAGCAACAAAACTTACCAGTTTATTGGTCAGATGTATTATTTTTCTGTGCTGCCATTTCTTTTGAAACATATCAGCAAAATACGGGCATCTGGCGGAGAGTATACATCGATGTGCCTGGATGTGATGGCCATGAACCTCAAATGTCACATCGCTATACAAGCCCTTCTCATAACCCCTGAAAAGTACACAGAAAAAATCAACGTAAAAATATGTTAACTGTTCACACACAAAAAACAAAGTAAAAATATGGAATTTCTTATATCATAAGAAATTCTTATATTTTTTCTTTTGGCAAACATTTGTATGAGCATTCAGAATATTGTGCATATTTATGTAAAGTAAGGTCAACTATTCATGTAAGGTAAGTTTGACTATTTTTCTATATTTAAGTAAACCCTAAAAACATAATGCAGGCATATGTGTTATCCTGAAGTTACGAAACAGTACTAGTACTAAACCCAAAACTTCAGTTTTATTTGCATTATAAAATTATTCTTATCACAAAATTAATTGTTCTGTAGTATTATACATATCTTTTTATCTCTGAAACATAACTATTGTGTTCACAAAAAATAAAAACTCTATACACCTGGAAATGAGAGGATGATTTTAGACAATAATATAAAAAAATATTTCTGGTGGACATGCAGATGTTCATTTCAAAGTGGCACTCCCACTTTGTTGGCGTGGGACCATAACATGTTTTTGCATTTTACCCACCTTCTCAACACCTCGGTGAAGTGGTCTCAGGACCATAATATGTTTTGCCTTTTACCCACCTTCTCAGCACCTCGGTGATGTGGTCTCGTGACCATAACATATTTTGCCTTTTACCCACCTTCTCAGCACCTTAGTGAAGTGGCCTCGGGACCATAACATATTTTGCCTTTTACCCACCTTCTCAGCACCTTAGTGAAGTGGCCTCGGGACCATAACATGTTTTGCATTTTACCCACCTTCTCAACACCTCGGTGACGTGGTCTCAGGACCATAACATGTTTTGCATTTTACCCACCTTCTCAGCACCTTAGTGAAGTGGTCTCGGGACCATAACATGTTTTGCATTTCACCCACCTTCTCAGCACCTCGGTGAAGTGGTCACAGGACCATAACATGTTTTGCATTTCACCCACCTTCTCAGCACCTCGGTGAAGTGGTCACAGGACCATAACATGTTTTGCATAATACCCACCTTCTCAGCACCTTAGTGAAGTGGTCTCAGGACCATAACATGTTTTGCATTTCACCCACCTTCTCAGCACCTCGGTGAAGTGGTCACAGGACCATAACATGTTTTGCATTTCACCCACCTTCTCAGCACCTCGGTGAAGTGGTCACAGGACCATAACATGTTTTGCATAATACCCACCTTCTCAACACCACTGTGAAGTGGTCTCAGGACCATAACATGTTTTGCATAATACCCACCTTCTCAGCACCTCGGTGAAGTGGCCACAGGACCATAACATGTTTTGCATAATACCCACCTTCTCAGCACCTCGGTGAAGTGGCCACAGGACCATAACATGTTTTGCATAATACCCACCTTCTCAGCACCTCAGTGAAGTGGTCTCTTTTGATGGTAACAGAGGTGACTGTTTTATAGGAACGCAGGATGTTTCTTATCTCATTGTTGAGTGCCCCATACAGACATCTCTCTCCTTCAAATGTGTTTGCTTCACACTTTCCTCCTGTAATAGGAGAACGTATATTACAATAACACATGCAAATTTTAGCAAAAGGTATTTTTTAAGAAATTTTCTACCTAAAATACAAAATTTTAGATTATGAAACAAAACATTTTTATTAAGTGTGACCCTAATTGAAGGTTTACTGTTATCATTGTGCCTTTGTTTATGTTGAAAATATGTACAATTAAGTATGGACATTTTTAAGTCCGGTCTTGCCACCACCCTGGTAATTAGCCGTTGTCTGCCCTTTTAGTTTTGTATCTAAAACCATGTGTATTTCTATGTGTTTTGCACCCCTAAAATTGGATATTTCCCTATTACTGCTCACTTGACCGGTCTGCTATTCTGAACCTGGGCTTCTCAAGGTGACTGGCTGTTTCCACCATTCTCCTATTTGACCATTCCCCTATGCGATAAAAACTAATCATATTTATAATCTTGGAAAGAGAATATGGGTGCAATAAACTGATTGAAATATTCAAATAAAATAACATATCCTTCAACATCTGTGAGTATTATGAGATAACCTTGCTTGTCTACAAAGTTCCCCCTTGTGTGACAGATTTTAACACACCAGATGACAGCATGGCCTACTCAAGTAGTAAGAATTAATTGGTACTAGATCATCCGTAGCTGAAATGACCCTCTCGTCAGATAATGTGAACTTTTTTTTTACCAATTAATTAATGACTTGTCTCTGTTATTCCTTCTAAGAAAGCCATCTTTTTCATGTTGAAATATAGACACCTAGTCATTGCCACCTCGCCCCATTTCTTGTAAACATTTCTTAGCTGCTCTCTGATTGGCTAAAATAATTGCTATTGTCTCCCACCATTGTCTCAACTATTATGATCGGTCAGTGAACTGGAAGTGTGTACAGCACTCATAGTATTATTTTTGGGTATTTCCAGGCACCTGTATGTATTAGTATTGGGTATGCCCAGGGACCTGTATGCATTATCATTATTATTATTGGGTATGTCCAGGCACCTGTATGTATGTATTATTATTGGGTTATCCAGGCCCCTGTATGTATTATTATTATTGGATATGCCCAGGGACCTGTATGTATTAATATTATTATTGGGTATGTCCAGGCACCTGTATGTATCATTAGTATTGGGTATGTATTATTATTATTGGGTATGTCCAGGCACCTGTATGTATTATTATTTGGTATGTCCAAGCACCTGTATGTTTGTATTATTATTGGGTATGTCCAGGCACCTGTATGTATGTATTATTATTGGGTATGTCCAGGCACCTGTATGTATGTATTATTATTGGGTATGTCCAGGCACCTGTATGTATGTATTATTATTGGGTATATCCAGGCACCTGTATGTATGTATTATTATTGGGTTATCCAGGCCCCTGTATGTATTATTATTATTGGATATGCCCAGGGACCTGTATGCATTATTATTATTATTGGGTATGTCCAGGCACCTGTATGTATGTATTATTATTGGGTTATCCAGGCCCCTGTATGTATTATTATTATTGGATATGCCCAGGGACCTGTATGCATTATTATTATTATTGGGTATGTCCAGGCACCTGTATGTATGTATTATTATTGGGTTATCCAGGCCCCTGTATGTATTATTATTATTGGATATGCCCAGGGACCTGTATGCATTATTATTATTATTGGGTATGTCCAGGCACCTGTATGTATGTATTATTATTGGGTATGTCCAGGCACCTGTATGTATGTATTATTATTGGGTATATCCAGGTGCCCTGTATGTATTTTGTATCTATTGGTAGATTGAAAACTTTCCTTCTCCTGTGTACAAATATGGAACTGCTTAGTGTCTAATGTACTTAAACCAATTTATTGCATAATAATATTGTGATCCCCTGTTATTACCATATGCACTAGTTTCATAAACAACATTTTATTGGCCCTGAGCCAAACCTTTATCCACATTTATAGCACTGTCTATAAACTTACAAATTAAATTACTGGAAGAATCCCAAATTTTGAAGATCTAAGAAAAAAGGGGAATTTATGTATTCTAATCTCAGATTAAAGTGATTGAAGTGACTATTTAATGCTAAAATTCTGTACTAATTTGACCATCAATAACCCATAATATTAAACATTTTTTTATTTGAAGCAAATTTCACAACTGAGCTATTTATTTTGTTTGTATGTGTTTTGCAACATTTGCCTATTGAAATTATCTGTTTGTTTAGCATGTGGTTTTGTTTAGAGTATGTACAGTATGTGGTTTAGTTTAGAGTATATACAGCATGTGGTTTTGTTTACATGTCAGTATATTTCGTGCAGTCATCACATGTTAATAATGTCTCTGTACCGACATGCAACAAGTTGATGCAGTGAACCGTAAAAACACAAAATCTCACCATGGTCCAGGAGATATTTGACCATGTCTTCATGGCCACATAGGCAAGCATAATACCTGTAACATAGGACACATCATAAAACAAATGTTGAACTCATGACAAAAGATTTGTTCCAAAGATAAATTTTCATGCAAAAACAAATCATTCTTGATTTATAAAGCCATCATTAAGTTCAGATTAATATTACAAAGATTTAATATACCGGTAATAAAGATTTGAAATAACAAAATATAATGTATATATCAAATTATATCCGGAAATATATTGATTTTTTCATGTTACATGAAGTGTATTCTGCATTACCATGTGACAAATTAAAGAATAAACAAACATTTTCATGCAAATTTGTGAATCTGTCCCCCTCCCCCCCCCCACCAATCCACAACAGAATATAACTTACAGGGGTGTGCTGTCCCATTTGTCTCGGACATTCAGATCTATTTCCTTCTGCTCAACCAGATATCTACAACATCCAAAAATATGAATTAAGATTCACAAACAGTAACATGTCCCAGTAGCATCATACAAATCAGAGTATCTTTTCATATTATTTTTTTTTTTCATATATCTTTTCATATATCTTTTCATATTAGCTTTTCTTTTTGCAATCTCAGATATCATAGCAGGTTGGATTCTGTTTTGATTCAAAGGCAATTATTTGATAGAGAAGATCATAATCAAACATTAAAAAAGCATGTGTGGGATATAGTGTTCTTACATTAGACCAGAACATTTTCAAACTAAATAAAATCATGTGCAAAAAGGCCACAGAAATAAAAAGGTCAGAATTTTGTGATTTGTATGTCTTGTGATCTTCATTTTTGTAACAGATCATTCTACATGTCACTCATTTCATGATACACTCTTTTAAAGTCGATAGGTTTATGGGTTTGCCTGATTTCTAAATATTCCTGCTATAAATCTGAGCCTTTGTTGGCAATCTTGATGTTTAGAAGGCTTTTGAATACAAAAGTTATGCATGAATGAATGTAATAAAGTCAAGCAGCACCACTCTACCTTTTAACTAAATAGCCTTACTACAATGTGGTTAAAAGTCACGGTATATATCTTCACCGCTTAAATAGTTTAAAAAAAATGTTTTACACTGATCATCATAATCACTCCAATAGTGATATTTTAAGAGGCCATATGGTGCCATATAATCATTATTCTTTATTGGTCTGTGATTTCTTGTTCCTGATTTAGGTTTTAATAGTAATGATAAAAACTCTGGTGCCTACCCATTTTGTTAAGGTCTTGAGGTCTATTCTAGCCTCTACAGGGAGCCAATGCAACTGCATTATTTTGCCTGTTATGTGATCATGCTTCTTTATCTTTAAAGTTGGATGATAAAAAAGACTTTGTTGGTCCATGCAAGAATCTGAATAAAACTTATTATGCTTGTTAACTAGTGTGATTATTCTAATTGCTTTTGAACATCAATGGGACAATTATTTCACACACGATCTTGACTATTGCATAACCCGTAAGTTTTCTGACCTCTTTAATAATGTCAGGATCACATTTACTTGTTAGCATTTTTAAATCTTGCCAACTACCGTATTTACTCGTGTATAAGACGACTCGTGTATAAGACGAACCCCCAAAATTGAGGTTATTTTGATTGAAAAAAAACAATTTCCGAATATAAGACGAGTTGGTTTTTCTTGACATATCGTCTCTGCTACCATTCAAGCTTCAGCTGAAGCTTGGCGGTCATTTTAAAAGTGAAACTTAAATATGCTTACGATATAAGATCTTAGCGGTCTTATACACGAGTAAATACGGTAAAACGTAAATACGATGTTCGTATTTTCGAAATAACGGATATCAGACGTAGCCGGTCGATTTTAATTGCGTTTTAAATGATAAATAAAGGTATTTACCCAATATTATTGGTCTATTATTTCGAAACGCTTTGTTTTGACTTTGTTCTCACTGATTCCAATTATCAGCGTTCACAGTTTTGCGTTTCGTCATTGTCTCCACTGCTTTGAGTCGTGTCTTCCCTTTTTCACACGTGGATCAATTTTAATTGCGTTTTAAATGATAAATAAAGGTATTTACCCAATATTATCACAAATTCGCTTTGCAGGTCAAGAACAGAACAAAACCATCCATTCATTTAACATGCATTACGCAATACGAGGTCGTCATTTTAAAAAGCGGGAGTGACGTAACGAATCGATTTTAATTAAGTTTTAAATGATAAATAAAGGTATTTACCCAATATTATTTCGAAACACTTTGTTTTGACTTTGTTCTCACTGATTCCAATTGTCAGCATTCACAGTTTTGCGTTTCGTCATTGTCTCCACTGCTTTGAGTCGTGTCTTCCCTGTTGACAGAAGTGCTTGCACACGTGGATCGATTTTAATTGCGTTTTAAATGGATTGATGGTTTTGTTCTGTTCTCGAATAATATGGGGTAAATACCTTTATTTATCATTTAAAACGCAATTAAAATCAATCTGCTACGTCTGATATTCGTTTTTTCGAAAATATGAACGTCGTATTTACGTTTTACCGTATGTACTCGTGTATAAGACTGTTAAATTGATCTGCTATGTCCGATGTTCGTTATTTCGAAAATAAGAATGTTCGTAATGAAAACTCATAGTGCCGTAATTTTTTAGCGTAAATCCTCGTCCACAGGTTGCTCTCGTGTATAAGACGACCCCCCTAACATTAACTAAGAGTTTTTGTAAAAAAACCTCGTCTTATACACAAGTAAATACGGTAATCTGATCACTTGGGAAGTTTACAGGGACATTTTCTATATCAGTATCTTAAATATGTTCAATGCTAACCTTTTATGACCATTAAATCCTCTCAAATAAGGTCAATATCATCTTGGTGCACAATAAAACTTTACAAGTAATTTTGAATGCTTTGAAACTTTCAAGGGACGTTCTCCACATCAAAATCTTTTCCATTCTTTTTATTTCTGAAATAATTGCCTTTTAGCTTCATAAAAATCCAAGGAATAATTTGATAGCTTTGATACTTCTTCAGGTTAATCTGCCTTGGGTGAGAAAGTCACAACCTTTCAGCTCCCTGATCCGATGTGAATAGTAACCTGAATCTGATTATTAATTAAACATGTTGCCATGACAGGAAATATAAGCTGCTTCTAAGCTCCTTGTCCCACTCTTTACTGATTTGAGTAGATCATCTATCTCATCATGTATATACTAAACCAGACCAGATGAAATAGGCTTTAATTATTCATATATGTGTGTGCGAGCTGGCACCACCAGCCAGGCATCAGCTTTTAGAATCATTAGTGTTTATGCAGATACCTCCTGCTCAATACGGTTCCATTAGTATCTACCTGCCCTGTCAAGCTTAATGACTCTGCCCCTTATTTTTCTGCCTTGTATGGCCTTATTTGGGGATATTTGACCAAACAGATACTTGGCCCAAACTCATGAGATATGTTGAGGGAAGTACAGAGTACTGAGTACATTTTGATTTTATTGCATTTTGATGTGTAGTGCACATCTTATATTCATAGTGATAATATGATTAGCATTCTATAGCACAATAATTGTTTCTGCAATAGATCCGGGTGGGACGGGGTGGAAAGAATTATATATGGCATATAACTTGGAAAAATCTCATTCTCTATTACTGAAAGATTGCATAGTTTACAAATTATGATCAGAAATTTTATGTTATTATGACAAGGACATGCATTCCTAAATAATGTGTGTATCAAATATAATTGAATCTCTACATTAGCGATAAACAAGATCTCATTCATTGATATTCCCAACAATTGTTGGCTCTCAACCAAATAATTTCACTCAAACATAAATGTAGTGGTTGTCACTGCTACAAATGGTTTCAAACATTTTGATTTGCATATATTTCGTGAGATTTATTTGTTTGATATATTAGTTAGTTTTCTGATGACTTATTTTCCTTACTTCTTGATAACTGAGATAGATTTCAAGGGACCTAGGCCACACATAATTTTCTGGTCTGTGCTGCATTTTGACCCTCATAAAATAACTCTGGCAGTTAGGATAAAAGAGAAAAGTAATGTTGGGAAAAAAATTAACCGTCTGTGTCATCTTGAGTCATTATTATTAGCTGTGTTATTGTTTCTGTCTTTGGAGGAAATATATATAAAGAATGTAATTGTAAATAATTCACAAGGATATTTGCAAAGGTTATGTACCTAACTTAGCTGTATAACTCCGTTCTGCTATACAGGAAACTGGTATAATTTAGAAATAATTGCAAACAATTTATGAGAATTTAATAGCAGCATATGTTTGTGTATCTGACTTGGCTATGTATCTTTTCCTGTCAAGAAAAGAGTTCCTTTAAAGATGGAAGTGCCAAGTGTCAGATTAAATGCAATCATTTCAGTGGCATTTCAACCTATTTTTCCACAATTCTTGAGGGTATACACATATTGGTGATACACCATCATTAAAATACAGCCCAAATTTGCTTGCATATGTACATATCTGATTTCGAAAAAAAAATGAACAAATTAAAACAAAATTTGTTTCATCAATTATTTTGGAAAGATCAAATTAATTCATGATTAACTTCTGCTAAACAATTTACATCTGCATCGGTGCATGCATGCACACCCCCACAGGAACCAGACAGGTTGTATCATTAGTATGGTGCAAAGATACTATGAACACTGCCTGCATACCTGGTTTAGGAACCAATCACAGCAGTCGAGGCAATGGTGAGAGACAATGGCAATCATTTTGACCAATCAGAGAGCAGCTAACAGATGATTACAAGAAGTGTCCAATCGTAACAATGGTGGGAAGCTGAAATCACCATGTGTCTTGATTCCGACATTGCATAGATGCCTTTCTCAGAGTACCGGTAAATGACAGAGACAAATATACAAACAATTGACAAAAACATTTAATTGGCAACATGGTCATTTAGGGCAGCTACGGATTTCTCTTGATGTTAATAATTCGTGAGAATATGACAGTATCACAGGTTGTGTACCTAACTGGATAGGTGGCCCTGTTTATGTCACACTCTAACTACTCATGCCAAATGTTAAATTGAAACATCAGTCAATTAAAGATTCTGTTATTGAATATTTCACTGACAGGCAGAAATCATATGCTGAGCAAAAATGGAGACTCATACATTGTCCATGGTTTTTTTCATTCATATCAAGGTTGTATAGTTCCAACCTTTTCATGAATCTAGATGGGTATATTTTATCATGTGGTATGCCTGATTTTTCACTGTTGAGCTTGACGGTTACCATCCCTTATGAGCCTTTTTATGCTGTGGGGGTCCATAAAAGGACTGGAATATCGTTCAGAATTGTACCATTTTTACACACTTCTCAATCCTAAATTTCCCCAACTTGTTTTCATAAGTCCCACCCACTGACTATCCATGTTAGTTTTGCATATTTCCTGATCAAAGGAACAAATAAGTGTAAACTGCTGGGACAGTAGACCAGTGCCTATTGTTCCCAGTAAAGGTGTGGCTGGAGACACACTTTGCGTGGCTCTTATCAATGCTTATCTTGTGTATATGAATGTCGATAATGAGCTCAGATTGCTTGGAAATAGTTGTTCAATATTCTTGAGGGAGGGGGCTGTAACTTTGTCAACTGTTGAGCCAAAAGATTTTAAAATGACTACAGGTACAGCAAAGAGGAAAAAGTCAGGTTAAATTCATTAAAAGATTTCTTGTCATCAACTGAGATTAGAATCTCATAAAATGATATAAATATGATACACACATATACATGTATGGATTGATCTAATATTTTATGCATATATGATATCCTAATATATATCATGGTATGTATAATTCATGAATTAACAATTTCATGAATTATCAAGTTCATGAATTACATGTATAAATATTCATATAGTGTAGTTCAATTGTGTGTTGCCATACTGCCCGATTGAAAACAACACATTGAAACTGCACAAACACGGAAATGCACAAATCTCTGTAAAATCTAATCATTAAAAAAATCAAGATGGTAACCCGCAATCTCACTATTGCCATTTTATCTAAAAGTATTCCTCATACTCATACTGGATATGGATACAGGAATTAGCAACAAAAGAATTAAAGTTTCATTTACTAGTAGTGCGATGTCATGCATTGTTTGTGGATATATAAATTCACTGGAACTAAAATTCCTGGAGCAAATCATGTCTGACACCAAATATGGTCACAGATTTTCATAATTATGTTTTGGACATTTCGCTTTTTATAAGTTCCTTATTTAAGACCCATTTGTCAAAACAGGCACTTTGATGAACAAATAGTTATAACTGTGTACCTATTGAAAGAAAATTACATAAAATATATATATTAACACCAAAAAGATGAGACTTTTCAAATTCTTTTGAATGGCAGGAAAATCTTTTTTTTTTCTGGACCGATGTATCTATCAGAATACTAAATTCATAACCATGGTTATTCAATATGGTCAAAAAAAATTGGGATCAAAAGTTCACGAATCAAACAGTCTGACATCATTACTATAATTACATGTTCACAAATTGCAGTAAGAGAATGCTACAAAATGATGTCATTAAACCAGAACAATGGGGATGTTAACATCCTTCCCATCTATTGCCGGTGGTGGATGTTGATGTCCTTCCCATCCATCTGGGGTTAAAGAAAAGTGTTAAAGTTTGAACTAAAGCCAAATCACCTTATTTGATTAAAAAAATGGTAATGCCAAAATTGTTATCACACTATTATCTGTGACATAATAAGGTACTATTTCGACTAGTCAGAGAAATCAAGTAAATACTGTTAATAAAAAAACTGGTAACTGGTAATCCAAATGTGTCATTTTTCAAAAGGATAACCTTTCAATGTAGGTGCAACTATGGATTCTTTAACCATTTCAAATTCTTCTGCACATAATAGATATCAACACTGACGTAATTTCAGTATTACACCTTTAGCCTATAGTGAACCACAACTGGCAAACTGTCAGAGCCACAGGCATTAAGCCTTTAAGGGGGGGGTGTCCTCTCAACCAACAACACTGAATGCTTCATTACTAGTAACGCAGATATCTGGGTAAGATGTCCAATAAAATAATCAAAAGTGGGTTTGTCTCCTGTGACATTGATGTCAATCTTTCACACACTTGTCAAGCTTAGAAATTGAGAGGTGTCAATTAAGTAAAGATCAGATATCAACCCTTAATGGAAAGTGGATCAGATGAGGTTACCAGTCCCAGGCACGAACTACGGTAATCGTAAGGTCAAGTTATTTTCTGAGATCCAAAAACGACAACCAAAACAAATCATTTACTCACTGCAAACGCGGTAAATCGCCTCGTCTGCAACTCAGAAACAGGTCGTTCACATCCATGTTGTCTCTAGTTTGTGTAGGTAATGTTAATTGAACCTAACCTTAGTTGTTAAAGAGAGAATTTGCGAAAATAACACAAGTACGCTGTTCTGTCTGACAGCTCTACTAGATTTGTGCTATGTCAAGACACTTGACCGCTTAGAACATTGAGCATAATAAACACGATGACGTCATGTGCTACAAACTATAATTTACTTAAACTTTGCACTATTACTCATAATGCTGAGAACGATTTTATTTATTCATGCAAATTTCTTGAATATCATACAATTTCGGCCTTGATGTTAGTATTTGTATAATTTCATGGATCTAAGCGGTGCTCACACAGGATCCAACTGATCACGTGGTCTGGCCGTCTCAATTTGGCGGGAGATCAATGTGTGATTTCAAATAGATTTTGTGTACAAATTATTGTCATAAATCACTTTACTTAAACAAACATATTGGTATAATTAACACGTAGGGGAGGGGTTATGAAAATATCAGTGAACAGGCTTCTTTAGAACAGTGTCACCTGTTATAGTGAGATAGCTTAATTGTATCACAGTTTCATGGCCACATATCATTTAATGGTGCTGAGGTATGGGGTTCTTTCTTACAAGATATCCCTATGTTATTCGACATAACAAATGATAAACACACTAGTGACAAAATGTGCTTTGAAAAACTGAATCTAAAATTTTGTAAGTCAATTCTGGGCGTACACAGAAAGGCAAGTAACATCGGGACAAAGGGGGAACTTGGAAGATACCCAATTTCCCTACACATTACCAAACTAATGCTGAAATATTGGCTCAGAATAGTGGATTATAAAAAAGACACTAGAGTAAATGACACATACCTCTGCAAACTAGAATTGATGGGAGAAAATAAAAAGTGTTGGTTGAAAAATGTACATGACACAGAAAACAATAAACTTGGTGCAAAACACTTATGGGAAAATGAAAACGCATATAATGAAGGAAACAAATTAAGGACGTATAACAAATTCAAGAAAGAATTCACCTACGAGCTTTACCTAGATTTCGAAAATGATCATCGCAGAAGAAGAAACATCTCAAGAATGAGAATCAGTGCCCATCATCTAGAAATCAAAACAGGCCGTTACACAATGAAACACAAAAACAACTCCCACCTAAAGAAAGAGTATGCAAACAGTGTAATATTATAGAAGATGAATTTCATGTAATAATGAATTGCAAATCATATAACAAACACCGCAAAGAAATGTTCAAGAAGTTAGAAGATACTTTCCCTGATTTCCCCAAACTCTCAGATGAGCCAGTGTTCATATTTATTATGTATTGCATTGATTATGAAACTTGTTCATACTTAAGTAAATTTCTGGACCAGCTGGGTTACCAAAACAAGAGGTGTTCTCTCTTTGTAACATGCGACTTGTAAAGGAAGAATCTCAACAAATAGAAGTAAACTGTAACTATGTACATGATGTAGAAATACTGCTTACTATGTCCTATTTTTATAAAATGTTATAATATTCATTATGTCATCCCATATCCCCTGGTGGATCAATTGAACAAGTTATAATATCCCTGCCAAATCATATTTTGCTCATCTGAAAATCAAAACTGAATCTGATCTAGTCAAGCCCACCAACAGAGGGCACTAGCTTATAGTCAACCATACAATACACCAAGGGTGATGACTACTGAAATAAGGTTAAAACTCACGAGAATTTATTATTTGTGTTGTGTATGTTTTTCCTTAGATATTGAGCTAGACATTTCACCAATTGTAGAAATTTTGCCAATAAACATTTCTGAGTTCTGAGTTTATTTAAGCATGCCCCAAACCTCTGTAGAATTGTCTGTGACCTCTGTGGTTTCATGAATGCTTTAAAACATTTAACACCAACTTCAAGACTGAGGGAGGTTAACTTGTGCATATTAATATTAAAGAGCTAAAAAAATAATGTGATGTTGAATACTCAGCAAATCGTGGATTACTTGATGTTTTGACTGTGCCGGTTTGACCTATAATATCAATTAAATTAAATTACACACTTTTAACTATCTCTTGTCAACATTAATTTAGCCTTCTGGGACAAACACCGTGCTCAAAGCAAGCATGCCATGGTGAACACATTGGTCCTGATTGGACAGGAATCATGTGCAGATTGAAATGAAAAGCAACCTGCTCTAATTCGTCTTGAAAGAAATAGCTAGCAAACCATTTGGTGCTGTTTGGAAAAATTGTTGGGAAGGTCTGGATCATCATTCATAATGAGGGGGAGAATGAAATTATCATGCATTATTTTTGTATGTCCTGGTCCCACATATCAAAAAAAAAGATTCATGTCATAATCATTTTTTACTACTACTTCCATAAATACTGAGTAACATGTGCATGCCAGTTTACTCATCCTAATTACAATAATAAACACATCTGGTTCACTGACCAATCATAGGAGCTGAGACAATGGGAAAGATGTTGACCATTATTTCTACCAATCAGAGATTGGCTTATGAATAGTTACAAGAAGTGTCCACAGAAACAATAGTAGGTGATAGCAAATAACATTGATCAGCATTTAACAAAGAAAAACAGAATAACTAGCATTACAATGCTCCAGAAATAGTCAAAATAAGTTCAGACTTCAATTTAATTCTAAATTGTAACATTGTTATTATCAATTTAGAGGGGACTGACAGCCTGCTCACATACAAAATGTCATGGAAAGCAACAAGAGTAAGGTTGTTTGATGACTTTCCATGATGTTGTCATTGACAGACACTGATAGACCGAGAAAACAAAAAGTTTTGGGGCTACTGGATAATTTTAAACATAATGTCTCCACGATTAAAGGGTGGAGATATGGCCAGGTTGGTTGTCACTAAATCCACTAGAAATCTAGATACCTCGTGAATAATGTCACAAAAGGTACTTTAATAATCTGTGGTGTCAACAATAATAGTAGACTGATTGACATCTGACCTCCAGCTCTTACAATCTATTAAGTTAATTGCAATCTGCTGTCTGATCTAATTCTTAATATCATATAGTTAAATATCAAGGCCCCTGCTCCACACCCATGCCAGTGGTCTACAGTGTGCCTTGTATAACACATGTATCACAATTTCTTCCTCTTCTTCTTCTTCTCTTCTTCTTCCATATACGAGCTGAACTTCATAGATTGAAGACTGTCGTTCGGTGCAGTGTGCATGCGTAGGGTTGACTTGATGTGCCCTATTTACATGTCCATCACAGTACTCTCCGGGTGCCCGGGGGTCACCTCTTGTCCTACCCCTCGGTGGCACGCAGGCCCCAGAGTGGTGATGGTTGCACCCCCAGCGTCCCAGAGAGCTGCCGCGCGAGACGGACGGTGCTGGTGATGTGCTGATCATGCTCCTGTGGTCTAATTCTTCCTCAACGCCTTGAAGGCATCAAGGGATGGAGCCCCGGCCACTTCAGGGGGGAGCCCATTCCAGTCCACCACAGTCCTCGGGAAGAAGGCGAACTTGTGGTAGTCCACCCTGGACTGTGGGACCTGGAACCCCAGAGCATGGCAGTGCCTGGTTGCACTGGTAACTGGCGTCAGGTGTTCTAGGTGATCTGTCGCAACAAGCCCGTTCTGCATCTTGTAGAGCATAGCAAGCCTGGCTTGCTTTCTGCGGACTTCCAGCGATTCCCAGTCCAATACTTCCAGCATGTCAGTGACGCTGGACTTGTTCCTGTGCCTGTTCAGTGTGTACCTGGCAGCTCTTCGCTGGACCATTTCTATTGTCTTTATGTTATTTTGAGTATGAGGGTCCCAGACTGTGGAGGCGTATTCTACTAGTGGACGCACTAGTGTTTTGTAGGCAGTAGCTTTTAGATTAGGGGAGTTGATTCTGAGGTTTCGTCTCAGGAATCCCAGGCTTCTATTGGCTTTATTGGTTATGTTTGTGATGTGCTCGTTCCAACGGAGATCACTGGTGATGGTGACTCCAAGGTATTTAGCTGATGTGACTGCTTCTAGTATGTGGCCATGGAGTCGGTACAAATGCTTCACTACCTTCTTGGTGTTGCGGGTGATAGTGAGAACCTGGCACTTTTGGGGGTGGAATTCCATTTGCCAGGTTTCCTGGATCGTTACTAGCTTCATTGTACATTTTAAGGAGGGACACATCTTAATAATAAGCCTATGATGTCCACACACATACGGTTTTGGAACCAATCACGGCAGTCGAGATAATGGTGGGAAACAAGAGTTATCATTTCAACCCATTAGAGAGCAACGAACAGACAATTACAAGAAGTGTCCACAATAACAATGGCGAGAAGTTGAGTTCACCGGGTGTTTACATTTCAACATCGCACAGAAGGCTTTCTCAGAATAAATGACAGAGACAAATAATTAAACAACTGAGAAAAAAAGGTTAATCATAAAAGGGTCATTTGGGGCAACTACGGGTAGTCAAGTTGCACATCATAGTTAGCTTCTGCTGAAAAAATATCTTAATAAGTTAATGAGACTGTACTTTGGAATGTTCTAAACACGTTAATTTGATGAACCTACCCCTGGTGGGGAATATTTTTCTGTATGGTGCTGCTCCAATTTGATATTGCCACCTGAGGGCAGCACTGCAGAGAAAAAAAAATCCACCAAGGATAAATTCATATGATATGTGGGCATCAAGTCAATCTTTAAGACATTCTTATATTTGTAAAAAATAATAAATCAGAAACTGACTCCAATTGGTTGGAAATAAATTATATGTTGCCAACTACAACTCATAATCTCATGGATGCTCAGATGCCGAATGTACAAAAAAAACAGTACCTTACAGGACGGTTACAGGACAATACCCTCCAGACATTACCCCCCGGACAATACCTCTCCCCTCCCGGACATTATCCCCCTGCATGTCAACCAATCAGAAGCTGGCAGTGAACTGGAAGACTATCGTGTAACTGGTGTCAGCCAATGAGAGGGCAGCATTGAACTGCTCCCAATCATCACTGTGCCAAGATCCATATAATCAAAGATATCCTCTATATGTTTAAGCCCTCTTATACTTCAAGTTTCAGATATACATATGTAAACTACATATCAGTAACCACAAGACTAAACTGGCAGGGTAAAGCATCCTAAACTTTATCATCATGTTTAGCTTTGCTAGAATTCAACAGTTTACTCCTGATTAGGTATGCTATGAGTAAACTGTCATATACATCTTAAGTTTACTTCTGGTTATATATGATAAAAATAAACTTTTGTGTAATGTGCAAGTATACTCCTGTTTATCAACTTTGTGTGTAAACATGTCTATACTTTTTAAGTTTACTTCTGGTTGTGATTGACATAAGCTAACATTCATATACAGCATATGTTTAACACTGTTTATGCACTGTCTACATATACATCTCTAAACTTAATATGTTTACCTCTGATAAGGTACAATATTGGAAACCTTTGTATACTGCATACGTTTAGTCTTGTTTATGAACCGTGAATGTAAACATTTTTATACTTCCTAAGTTTACTTATGGATATATATGATGTAATATAAAGCTACATATACTGTATGTTTACTTGCACTGTAGATAATTGAAGCATGATATGAACGTTGCCACTCCTTAAAATTTGAAATGGTGAACCAGTGGGGGATTGTTATCTGGTAATAATTAAGTGTTTCCTGCCACAAACCCCTTGTGTAAACATGGAGTTTATAACATTCTTCATGCTTTGAATATATGTATCTGGCACTCTCAATTGTAGGGCAAACATGTGCAAGCAGAAGCTTTATTGTGTCATCTGAGCAAAACAAGGTTTCTGTTTAAATCTCTTGGATATCTCTTATTTCATGATTCTTATGATGTTTAGATACTGATAGGACTTTTCAGATTGAAAAAATGTCTAAATCGCGCCTGACGTTTTTTACACTTTTATGGTACTATTTATCATTCAGATCTCTTAGATATCTCTTATTTCATGATTCTTATGAAGTTTAGATACTGATAGGACTTTTCAGATTGAAAAAATGTTCACTACAAGCCAAGATATTAGCAAATCTTGGATAGTAAGTGACAAAAAGAGTATAAAATGTCTAAATCGCGCCTGACGTTTTTTACACTTTTATGGCACTATATAACATTCAGATCTCTTATATATCTCTTATTTCATGATTCTCATTATGTTTAGATACTGATAGGACTTTTCAGATTGAAAAAATGTTCACTATAAGCCAAGATATTAGCAAATCTTGGATAGTAAGTGACAAAAAGAGTATAAAATGTCTAAATCGCGCCTGACGTTTTTTACACTTTTATGGCACTATATAACATTCAGATCTCTTATATATCTCTTATTTCATGATTCTCATTATGTTTAGATACTGATAGGACTTTTCAGATTGAAAAAATGTTCACTACAAGCCAAGATATTAGCAAATCTTGGATAGTAAGTGACAAAAAGAGTATAAAATGTCTAAATCGCGCCTGACGTTTTTTACACTTTTATGGTACTATATAACATTCAGATCTCTTAGATATCTCTAATTTCATGATTCTCATTATGTTTAGATACTGATAGGACTTTTCAGATTGAAAAAATGTTCACTACAAGCCAAGATATTAGCAAATCTTGGATAGTAAGTGACAAAAAGAGTATAAACTGTCTAAATCGCGCCTGACGTTTTTTACACTTTTATGGTACTATATAACATTCAGATCTCTTAGATATCTCTTATTTCATGATTCTCATGATGTTTAGATACTGATAGGACTTTTCAGATTGAAAAAATGTTCACTACAAGCCAAGATATTAGCAAATCTTGGATAGTAAGTGACAAAAAGAGTATAAAATGTCTAAATCGCGCCTGACGTTTTTTACACTTTTATGGTACTATATAACATTCAGATCTCTTAGATATCTCTTATTTCATGATTCTTATGATGTTTATATACTGATAGGACTTTTCAGATTGAAAAAATGTTCACTACAAGCCAAGATATTAGCAAATCTTGGATAGTAAGTGACAAAAAGAGTATAAAATGTCTAAATCGCGCCTGACGTTTTTTACACTTTTATGGTACTATATAACATTCAGATCTCTTAGATATCTCTTATTTCATGATTCTCATGATGTTTAGATACTGATAGGACTTTTCAGATTGAAAAAATGTTCACTACAAGCCAAGATATTGTCAAATCTTGGATAGTAAGTGACAAAAAGAGTATAAAATGTCTAAATCGCGCCTGGCGTTTTTTACACTTTTATGGTATTATATAACATTCAGATCTCTTAGATATCTCTTATTTCATGATTGTTATGTTGTATAGATACTGATAGGACTTTTTAGAGTGGAGATATATATGCACTAGAAACAAAAATATTGACAAATCTTGGATTGTATGTCAGGGAAAATATCAAAATAAAAAAAGTGCTGTCTTTTAACCTTGCACCACAAGTTTTAATCACCAGACCCTCTGGCCTTTAGGTCCTGGTATGGGTTTCTCATCTATGGGCCCTCGTCCCTGTTTTGAAATCTTCACATGTGAATTAGTAGCTGGCCTTTTGAAAATTGGGTCAGCAACAATTTGCCTGACCCAACTTGATACCCCATGGAGACTGTCGCCATGACAACCAAGGTTAATCAAGTGCTCATCCCAGCCACATCCAGCAGCTATTTATATTTTGTGATGCAAGTGAGACAGCACAGGGATGCAGTGAAATGAATTGAACTTAAATCTGATGAGATTCAAGATCATTCTTGATCATCACTATACTTGGCAAATCTGTAGTGATGATTTGAAGAAGGTTAAAGTGAGAATCCTGGACCAATTATAAAATCTTTATGATAGTGTGCTGGCTTGCTCAACAGGAGTTAATTAATTCTTAGAGTAATATAGCTTGAGGTGACAAGTTGGAGAGGTTGGAAAAATACCCCACAGAGAACAGAGAGAGCCGCTAACCACAACACAGGGATAACATCTGATCAGAGATAACTTTGTGTCCAAGCTTGGTTGCCGCCTGAGATTATCCCTGCTTCCCAAACTTTTGACTATTACTCTAAGATTAATTGTACCTTAGTGCAGTGACCTAGAAGAACTAATGAGGGGTGACAGGCTTGGTGGCGGGAAAACAGCTATTCTTCCTTTGTGTCCCAAGCTGTTAGGACATGTTTACAAAATGCTTACACAGGATGCTAACCACCATCCAGCAAGAGGCTGACACATGTAATACAAGCCTCACTCTGTTACAGGTTTTTGCAAAGGAAAGACATTTAAACTGTTATTTTGGATATATATTTTTCTAGACTTTATCCTAACCCAGATGCCATCTACATGGAATTTTCAGCATCATGATTTGGACAATGTTTTAACAAAGAGACATCCACTGTTATCTACCAGTATTTTCTTTCATTTCAGGGCTGCTTGTTTCCAGGCAAGGTCAATGACCTTTTACCAAGCTACCAGGCTGGGCACCATTCATATCAGGATCCTGATAAAACACATCACATGCAAATGAAAGAAATGTCCCTTTCATTTTTTTCTTTCAGGACTAAACAAGGTCGATGACCTTTTACCAGTTATCAATGACCTTTTCATGTACCTTTCAAGAATATATATGTTCTAAAATCATTCCTGTTCTTTAAGATTTCAGGACTGTTTGTTTCCAGGAAAGGCCAATAATTGATAAAAAGGGAAGGTCAATGACCTTCCAGGTAAGGTCAATTATTAATAAAAAGGGAAGGTCAATGACCTTTTAACAGTTTTTGTTCTGTTTTCAGAAGGGAGCCAGTGACTGTTTTCAGAAGGGAGCCAGTGACAAAGTAAAGACGCATATTAAGCAAGGACAAACTCACTATTATAATAGTTCAAGTGACCCTTTCATTTTTTGTTTCTTTTCAGCACAAATTGATTACAAGCAAGGTCAATGACCTTTTACAAGTCTTTGCATGGTCTGTTCTTACAAGAGGTTTGATATGAAACCCCAGATAGTTCTGAAGTGTCAATTACTGTTTCTTTCAGAAGAGTTCGTTAATAAGTAAGGTCAATGACCTTTTCTTATAAGGGATGGGATTAGGATGATTGTATACCATTAGGAAATATAGAAATGAATATTTTTATACTTTTTATACATTTTAGGCAAGGGCACTGACCGTTTGTCAAGCAAAATGCCAATAGCGTTTTGTCAGACAAGGTCAATGACCTTTCACCAGTCTGGAATATTCTAACAGAGCCTGATAGAAAATAGTGTATGTGTACCAATTAGAGATAAAATAACTTAATATCCCATTCATTTTATTCACTTTCAGGAAAGCTTCTTTTCAGACAGGAACCAGTTTGTCTTAAAATCTGAAAAAGGGCATAATATAAAAGGTCAAATAAACTGGCATAAACAGCGGGGGGAAAGGTCCTGTAAATATCACATAAACTAGCATATACAGTGGGAGATAGGTCCTTTATATATCATATAAACTGACATATACAGTCGGAGATAGGTCCTGTATATATCATATAAACTGACATATACAGTGTGAGATAGGTCCTGTGTATATCATATAAACTGACATATACAGTGTGAGATAGGTCCTGTATATATCATATAAACTGACATATACAGTCGGAGAAAGGTCCTGTATATATCATATAAACTGGCATATACAACAGAGGATAGGTCCTGAAAATATCATATAAACTGGAATATACAACAGAGGATAGGGTCCTTAAATATCATATAAACAGTATAATTAAGCCCTGTATACATCACTTAAACTGACATATCCAGTGGAGGATAGCTCTTCTATATATCATGTAAACTGATATATACGTTGAAGGATAGGTCATATAACCTTACATAAACAGTGGCGTGTATGTTAGTTAGGCAATGTTCTCCATATATACTGTTCAAGTTTATGAGTGTTTATCTGTTTAAACATGTATATCAGTTGAATGTATAGCCATTAAATATCAGCTATCAGTAAAATGTTTATCGAAGTAAACGAGCTTATCCAAGCATAAACAGGAGAGTAAATTTTAAGTAAGTTGTATATATACTGCTGTCAGTTTTTTTAAGTGTGGCACTGTATTGGTGTATTTTCCTGGTGCTTTATATTGATAAACAGTGTGCTGATATGAGGATATTCGCACAGTGCATGTGACATGCAGGAACCAATTAGGGCCAATTGCAAGGTGTAAACTGCTCCAACCCGCTTACCCATTTACACTATGTGGACCAGTTCTCACATCTATAGAAATACTGTGCACAAATGTGAATGGTGACCAGCAACTTCTATTCACACTATTTATCTTGGGTGCAAATGTTCAACATTAATTGTGCTCACAAAAAAGGACACTTGAGTCAAACTAAACCAATCTCGGGATGTCCCTATTAAAGGGTGCCTGAACGTGGCAGGTGTCATATCCACCACGGAGTTCATCAAGTCAGTCAGAAGTGCTAACAAGTTTTTGTTGGAGGGCCATGTCTATGTCAAACAGAAAAGCATAGCAGGTGGCTGGGTGGCCTATGAGTGTCAACGGAGACGCTACTCCAATGGTTGCAAGGGCAAGGTAATATCAATCTCCACATTATATACTGTAGTCTATATTGCATGGTGACAGTCTAACTTTAATTGCTATCAATATGGAAGTTTTTATAATACAATAAACTTAAACCGGTTATTTGAAAGACAATTTAAAATTAGTAACTTCATTATAGCATTACGGACATTTTATATGATAACTATGTTTTGTTCTGTTACACATGGTTTCTAATAAATTTTTGGTGTGAGTACGTATGAGGTCATGGTCCAGCATGGGGTGCAGAGCTCAAGCTGTGGCAAGTGATGAAGGAGCGTGCCCCATGGAGCTGTCGCAGCACATCCTGTCCACAAACCTGGCCACTTGTGCAGAGGATGTGTCTGCGCAGGTGCCCAACCTTTAGGACCTCCGGTGGAACATCCGTCATCAGAGGCAGAGGGGTGGCAACCCATTCCTAGTGCCCGAGTCCCGTGACAACATCCCCTACCCACTGCCTGAGCACTACGCCATGACCACAGATGGTTCCCCTTCCTGGTGTGGGATAGTGGGGATGCTGACTGTATCCTTGTCTTTGCAGCTGAGAATAAGCTGCAGCTGCTGCAAGACTTAGCCCGTTGACTGGCTGATGGCACATTCCAGACCATCCCCAGCCAGTACTGCCATCTGTACATGCTGCATGCCCTGGTGGAGGGGTGCACAATGCCCTGTGTGCACGCCCTTCCCAAACCCTTCTCAATCTGGAAGTGTGCCCAAAAAAATATAAAATTACACAAATAAGTTAAAGGAAAACAATGCACATAGTCATATCACCCAATACACATTATGCGTTTTCCCCTAAACCCAAAAATACCTGACAAAAAGAGGAAAGTCTCAGGTCAGGTTACCAGCAGTAGAGATTAAAAATATGAGTTGGCGTCCTGCTAAGAATACTTGCTGGCTGAGATTAGTACTCAGATTAGTGTGGTGTGTGGCAACTTTCACATGTCTAAAGGAGTGGGCAAATCACTACACACACATATGGGGATTATTACTAAACACATTTCTTCACTGAAATTGTGGTTTTATTTGACAAATAATATAATGATTGCAATATTTGATTTTTCCTTTAAATATAGAAATTCTACTTCTGTGTTGTTAATGGTGTTTAAACAACTGAAACAAGAGACCTATTTTGGAGGTATTGACACCATTTCAAAGAGGTGATCTATGCACATGTGAGTACATGCGTTGTTGGCTGATCTCACTGGAAAACAGAGAAATACACATACAGGTGACATGTGACCTGCTGATTTCCATCATGACTGATATGGTCCATTTTAATTGTACAGGTGGTGCTGTGATATTCTCCCAAGATTGTGCTTAATGCAGGACTTTTGAGGATGAGTTCTTCTCACAAGATCCATTAGTTTAGGAGAGATCCCACTGCTGCCACCATAGTAAGGGGTTGCATCAGTATATTAGGTAAGCATGTATTTATTTATATTGAAGTGTGTCATATAATGCCCAGACAAGTTTTATATATTCATAAAACAGGAAATTGTAATAAAACAAAAAGATCAGTGACTGGAGTGATGCATATTTTTCTGGAGAAGTCATAAGGAAAGTATTCCGGTAGGATTTTAGTTTCAGGGGGAGCTAATGTGTTGATGTGTACTCAAAGAGTTCACTCATAACAGAAATCAAGATGGCTGAATGCTGGTAGAGAATGTGCTTGATAGCTCTTAAGGGAAATACACGTACAAACAAGCTAAGGCAGTTATGCCATTCATAACAGTCATAACACCCCACACAAGGTAGTTATACCACAAGTCATATCACCCCAAAACCATGAGTCACATCACTCCATACAAGGCAGTTATACTACAAGTCATAACACCCCATACAAGACAGTTATACTACAAGTCATATCACCCCATACAAGGCAGTTATACTACAAGTCATATCACCCCATACAAGGCAGTTATACCACAAGTCATATCACCCCATACAAGGCAGTTATACTACAAGTCAAATCACCCCATACAAGGCAGTTATACCACAAGTCATGTCACCCCATACAAGGCAGTTATACCACAAGTCATGTCACCCCATACAAGGCAGTTATACCACAAGTCATAACACCCCACACAAGGTAGTTATACCACAAGTCATATCACCCCAAAACCATGAGTCACATCACTCCATACAAGGCAGTTATACTACAAGTCATAACACCCCATACAAGGCAGTTATACCACAAGTCATAACACCCCACACAAGGTAGTTATACCACAAGTCATATCACCCCAAAACCATGAGTCACATCACTCCATACAAGGCAGTTATACTACAAGTCATAACACCCCATACAAGGCAGTTATACCACAAGTCATAACACCCCACACAAGGTAGTTATACCACAAGTCATATCACCCCAAAACCATGAGTCACATCACTCCATACAAGGCAGTTATACCACAAGTCATATCACCCCATACAAGACAGTTATACTACAAGTCATAACACCCCATACAAGGCAGTTATACCACAAGTCATATCACCCCATACAAGGCAGTTATACCACAAGTCACATCACCCCATGCAAGGCAGTTATACCACAAGTCATAACACCCCATACAAGGCAATTATACCACAAGTCATAACACCCCATACAAGGCAGTTATACCACAAGTCACATCACTCCATACAAGGCAGTTATACCACAAGTCATAACACCCCATACAAGGCAATTATACCACAAGTCATATCACCCCATACAAGGCAGTTATACCACAAGTCATAACACTCCATTCATGGCAGTAGTGCCATCAGTTTCATGAAAATTAAATCTGACTTTCATATAAATGTAAATGGAGAACGAAATCTGAATCTGCAATAAATGGAGTTAGATACGTTGTTCTGGGACATATTACTCATCATAACAGTCCTCTCTCTCACCAATCAAGATCATCATCACCCATGTTGTTTAAATCAAAACATTTATACCTTATAACAAGGGTTGTCAGTAATTGATTGAAACTGCATTGTGTAAATACAAAAATGATGTTGGGTCAAACAATATATAAAGAAACTGAAAATAACATAATAAAGTTGAAAATAATTCAGATTGTACATGACCAATCAACACTGTTTGCCATAAAACTACTGAACCTTTACATTAGTTTTAACGTCTCATTTATCATCATAAATATTGACTAGTAGTAATATCTGAGCACATTTACATGTTTACAGGTTGGACTGAAAATAAGACTGACAGAATGGTAGAATAATAAGACTTCTTTAGAAAATGAAACCATAATATGCTGGGAGCATTCTACAAATGATTAAAAATGACACAGTAGATTTTCTAAGAATTTAAAAATTTGGCCAAATGTGGTTTTGCTGCATCTAGGGACAAAGATTACTTTGCCAAATTCTGGCGCATATGTTTAAATGATATGAGTAATGTTTTGTGCAAGATGAACAATGCAAGACGTTTTAAGGTTTTATTTGGACAATTACATGCTGTGGGATCACACAGATGACTTGTTACTCATCAGATATGCCATAATTGACGAGACCAGTCCCAAATCACAATGTGCTGTATACCTTGGTCTTATATAAAAAAAGTACTTCTGATAGATAGGGACGACACATTTAAAAAATGGTACCTTAAATATTGTATTTACAAACCAGTGGTGTGATATGATTGGCAAGGCAGAATATTTTTAATAAAATTTATGATACAGAGTACGAACGTTTATTCCTAATTATTTGTAATTTAGACATTAATTCAAGATTTCACTCCCAAAATTCACTGCATTGACTTTCAAATTAAAAGATCAAAAATGCTCAGAAAGGAAACACTGTTCATTATTCATCAGGGCGGGATGGAGATGGGCTGAAACAAAAAAATACATATTCGTATTTAATATTTTTATTTTCACCCTTTTTGCTTCAGGAAGGTTTGAAACCGTGGCAGTTTATTTGAAACCTGTTTTAATGGGCAGTAGTAAGTTTCCTTCCTAAAGAAATCAATCCTATTTGGGCAAAAGCAGAAAAAATACGTTTTTATTGCATAAAAGCACAATTCTAAATTGTCTGTGTTGAGCATTGTGTTTCTTAAAAATTGTGAATTTGAACAATATAATCTTCATACTCATGTGTTTACTGCAAGTATGAATGACAACTTAAGGTTTCATTAACTACAGACCAGTGGTCCATCCCTAGTGGAGCGAAATAGTCAATTATGGGACAAGAATACTAAGACATGTGAGTGCAGTGTTCAGCCTTACGCATCTACATTTATATGTTTACTCGGCAAAACCAATTGTCATCTCTCAAGTTGGTGGGCCAGTGAAAATTAAAGTCACTCCCATAAATGATAGATCATGTCCGGGCCCTTTATACAGTGGCCGGGGTTATTGGCAAAGTAGATTCTCGCAGTTTATATTCAGACATGATATTTAAGGTAGATTGTGCCAGAATTACGATGCTCTTAGCCTTGGGCGTACCTGTGCACGTATCTTTGATTTTGAATGCTGTTCTGCAGATTGCCTTACGGAAAGCCGCAGAAAAGATGGTTAGTACCACAACTGTCACCAGGTGGCAGAGGTGCTGAATATGCTGCAGTAACTTCTGCACCTCAATGTATCTCGCTACGATATTGTAACCGGTGAACATTTCATGAATATTTGTGTAAACACGCAATATTTCACAAGGCGCAGATAATAATATGAAAAAAACACTAATTATCAATATGACTTTTGTCATTTTAAAGTCTTGTCGCGAATGAAGGCGCCTTCTGGTGGACATGCGAAGCTGATTTTGTCCGAGCTGAAGGTGCAGAGATCCATTGTTTCTCTTGGCATTGAAAAAACCTCGGCAACACAAACAAGTCAATATTGTTACCAAACTAAAAGGTATGAGAGAGTTGATGAAGACATCCACTTTCTCTATGGTCCTGATGCTGTTAATAAGAGATGCTATGGGCAGGCAAAGATTTCCAAAAATGGGATGTGAAGACTCGCTGAAGGTCAAGCTGATATTGAGATGCTCAGCTATTGCAAACCAAGCAGCAATAGTGACAATTATCTTAGTATGGAACGATGTACAGAACTTCAGATACAGGTGCCGACTGAAGACAAGGAGCATCCGATCCAGCAGAAGACATACCAGGTACCACTTAGTAAGACAAGAAGACGCGCCAGTTACCAGGGTAATGAACTGGCACAGCCAGGGTCGGCCGTATATCTGCAGACTAAACGTCTCCAACCAGATCACCATGTTGCACAGCAAGAAACATGTCTGCAATAGAAAAAGGCTAAAAGAATAGTAGTGTGTCTTTAACTTAAGGCTACCAAGCTTTACTAGTCATTTTCTCTCTTCTCTTCAATACAGTGTAAAAGTGAGTCAAGTGGAAAGGAGCACTTTAAGGGGTTCTTGATTAGATTTTTATAATCAAACTCGTCTTCCGCAGACGACATTTGGCGAGAATTACGGCCACGTCATTTGATATTTGGGGATTGGAGAAATATAAATATCATTTTCAAAAAGGAAATTGCATACATTTTTTGAAAACTTTCTTGTTCAGTGTTTTATACGTTATTTACATGAGGCTCAATACCTATTTTTGTTTATGATTATAATTTGTCATCTATGTCTGGAACATTTTTTCTTTGAAATGGCACATGGAGCATTTATAGTCTTTAGCCTAAAACCGATGCACACAAGACGTCCTGGCTTAACCGTATTTAAAGAGAAAGAAGACAAAACTGT
The DNA here is from genome assembly GCA_949316495.1 of Amphiduros pacificus. Classification (NCBI taxonomy): domain Eukaryota; kingdom Metazoa; phylum Annelida; class Polychaeta; order Phyllodocida; family Hesionidae; genus Amphiduros; species Amphiduros pacificus. The sequence goes on along the minus strand of OX439009.1, from coordinate 15,904,706 downwards.
GCAAATAAACATTTTCGAGCCCTTCCCTCCCTCTCCTCTGTACAGGTCTAACAATATTCATCTCGAGAGGTGGTTAAGCTAGGAGAATATATCTAACAGATTTTAAAAGAAAGTGAATGAGGTACCTGAGTGAGTGAGATGGCTGCTAGGTAGATGGGAGCCGAGACCCGGATGAGACGGGGCGTTGCCAGGATGACTGTCACACACATCACATTGCCCAAGATTCCCACAGCAAATATCAGCGGGGAAACAAATCTACCCACAAACACCAGCACATCGGCCAACAACACCATTCCTTTAAATAAGATTTTTAAAATGATAGCCTTTACATTATTTTCTTATTCTTTTATCGTGTTATTTATCGTTTTATATATGTCAGAATCAGATATGTTGTCAGTAACTTTATGAGAATGATTTTTACAGAAAAATTATGAAAACAGATAATAGCATTTTTAGCTATCAGTCATGTGGATTTGATAATCTTGGAAACATGTTGACAATCCATCATATCCAGCATGATTCATTTATATCACAGCTTATTTTTCCATATCTCATTTTGAAGGATGAAAACTTAATTTATCCTAAAATTTTAATAATTCATTCTGTGTATTGTATAAGATACATTCCAGTTTGCAATAACAGAAAACCTGTGAATCACTTGCATTTCAGATCAAGGGTTATCATTATGACATGTTAAAAGTCAGAAGACTTGCAGAGGCCTAATTCTGGCGACCAACAGGCATGGCAAATTTATATTTTAAGTAATTTCTAAGATGTTCCCATTCTAAAATGAATGTGCCCTTATGAATGAATGAATGAATGAATGGAGCTTGAAAATGTCATTGATCTCTCCAAAGGTAATAACCCGAGTTTTTCTCATTTCCAAATGATACTCCAAAATAAAAATTAATAAAAAAATGATATACTTATCACTGCGAGTTGTTCTTTCAAATCTCTCCTCAATGTGATCGCTCTGATTGAATATATTATATTCAATCATGGAAAACAAGCCTACGTAGAAGGTTATCTATGAGTGTCCATAGGTAGACTGGTTATTGTAGCCAAAACATAATGGTATACATATATGTATATACGTAATTAGAGTGGCGTGTTGGATGCCTGTTTGGCTTTGCTAATTAGTACAGCACGTGATTATATAATAGCCCGGTAATAATGGTTGCTTCAAGACCGCTCATTATGGACAGGCTGCGCAAAATATGTGGCAAAGAGAACATAGAACTGCTAATGGATCTTAGACTCTTATACAAACAAGCAGAATATCATGCAGAATAATGCTTGTCAACACTCTGCATAGGTATCACTCAAATAAGAAAATGTCATTTAATTGTCAAACCAAGCCTTGTTTGTATATTATATTTTATATTGTGAAGAATTCTAGACCCATTTGCACATGCTGATGTTTTGCGAATTGGCCTTTAAATTTGTGTGATTATCAAAAATGTAATCAGAAGAATAATAATAGATAAATGAGAATCTCACCTATCACGATGGGGACAATGATATTGAAGAAAAGGGAAAGTGATACTGAAGGTTTAGGACAGTGATGCTGAAAGATGGAGGCAACGGCGATGTTTAAACAGATTCTTAATGGCACATCTGTATTAACTCCATTATTAAATTACAATTAAACATACAGGTCTTGGATATTCAGCAAGCTATTGTTTTTCAGATTAACAGATCACTTTCATACTGTTGCCCTGAAAATATTGATCTTGCATATTACCTAATTGACTCAGTCCAGCATGGTGTGCTTCACTGTCAAGGAGGTATTGCAAGAGACACATCAATCAAACCGATCTCCACGTCTAAAATAACCATATAATTGTTTCCATTATGTGTGAAAATAGATTCTTCGTGTCACATTTTGCTGCATGAATTTGCTTTATATAACAAAGTTTATTATTAACAACTCCATCTCACCATGGCATGGCATCAATGTTTTCCATTCTAGATGTGGGATATAATTTTTACATTATTATTACTATATATCCTTTACTACTCTCCTTTGATTCAGGCTCACTAACACCAAAATCAGAGAGATGGGGCCTCTAATAGCTGGGTAATTTCGGCCTGTATTTGCTGCATTTGCAGTTTCATTTCCTTTTATAACTATGTGAAGATGATTGTCACTTTGCCTGCTTACCTAACTTGGAAGAGGACCCCAACTGGAAACAGAACCGAATGTGACGGGAAAACATATAACAGCATCCAATCAAATATTGAGGCATAAAGGTTTGAGAGATATATATATATGTGTGTGTGTGTGTGTGTGTGTGTGTGTGTGTGTGTGTGTGTCTCACCTTTATGGGAGTGACCAACAAAAGCAACAAGTTTTGGCGACAGGCCATTTGTAATAGATTTATTATCAATATTTTACAAATTGTATTCTGTTCGTGTTTGTCACCTTTGTCATGTTTGATAGTCAAAGCCCTTTGACACCCAATACACTGAGGCTGATCTTCACCTTTAAGAAGATAAAAGTGAGTCAAATGACTATGTCCAATTTTTATACACGTTAAAAGAGACTCTTCTCTCCAGTTAATTCTACAAGCACCTTTGGTTTTACCTAGAACCTAGGCTTAATTTTGTGTAGTTTATTAAAAATAGCTTCGTTCCAGCGCAATTGCCATTAAGAATGTAAAAAACAGTAATATATTTCTTAAACTCTGTATAAGGAATCCAATGCTGCTTTGGCAGCTTGGTCAGCAGCCTCATTTCCAAAGATTCCAATGACTGGGAATCCAATACAAAAGAATCTCTTTATTTTATATTTCCTCAGTACAGAGTTTATGATGCTGTTCAAGGATTTTATAAATAAAACGATTTTTCCAATCTTTTGCTTTTAATGCTTGTAAACAAGACAAAGAATCAGAAAATATTTAAAATGTCTGATGTGGAGAAGTCTCCTCGTGATCTAAAGCTAGGTACAAAGCATGAAGTTCTACAGAATAAATAGACAATTTATTTGGCAGACGTTCTGAATAAATATGATTGCCCTTAACAGCTGCTGCAGCAGCCTTGTCATTATCAAATGATCCATCAGTGTATATACACTGATATCCAGTGAAAACAGATTTTACTTCTTTATATCTATTTATATAAAGGGATGGATCAGTTGAGTATTTCTTTAATTCTGACATGGCTACATTAATATTTAAAGTTGCATAGGTCCATGGAGGTGTTTCTGGATATTGAAATTCAGCTATTTGATTTGGCTTTATATTTAAAGATTGCAAAGATTCAAGTCGGTATTGTATTTGGTTTATTTTCAGAAAGATCAACATAATTTGGATTGAGTTATGTGCAGGATTGTCTGGACAAGCAGCAATTTTTGCAGCATACTGAAGGGCAAGCTTTTCTCTTCTTAAATCAAGAGGCAGTTCATCTGCCTCAACTGCCAAGCTATCTGCAGGCGAAGTACGAAATGCACCAAGGCATAGTCTTAAACCTTGATTTTGTACAGGATCAAGCATTTTAATATAAGATGGACGTGCTGATCCATATATCATACACCCATAATCAAGCTTAGAATGTACCAGTGCTCTGTATAATTGCAATAAAATATTACAGTCCCCTCCCCAATCGGTATGGACAAGAACCCGTAATAAATCTAATGCCTTCTGGCATTTCTTTAATGTGGGGTATAAAAGATAATTTTCTGTCAAATATAAGTCCAAGAAACTTGGTTTCTTTGACAACAGGTATCCGAGTGTGGCCTAAATAAAGATCAGGATCTGGGTGAACCTTCCATTTTTTACAAAAGTGCATACACAGTTTTTTAAAAAGAAAACATAAATTGTACCCAATCAGCTTTACGAAATTTCCACTTAGGGATTTGTTCATCTGGTGGAGGAAAATGGTTATTTAAAGCATTGGTGAAACCTGGAAAGTTGCAAGCAATTTTACAGTGGTTTAAGGTATCTGAAAACAATATATGATCTTAAAATTGACATACATACAGGCTATCTATCTGAAATCCACTAAAGAACATCTGCCCTGAGAATTATGATTTTTTGTGACCACCAAGTACTGCCAGGACTAAACAGGAAGTGTGTTGTGTGACCTTGACCTTTGAACTGTCAGGGGGCTCCGTAAGTCATAGGAGGTGTTGTTTACCAATTGTCAAAATTGGAGCAACACATTTTTGGCCATTTTTTTCCACTATTTAGAGAATGAATTGGAAGATAATACTTATCATGATGATAGTGCCTTCTCTTGGCTTTCTTTTGGTGGTAAATTTATTAAAAACGGGTGAATATTTATGAAGTTATAAATGAAGAAATCATTATTTTTTATATTATATATGTTTGCAAAAAAAAGTTTAAAAAAATTCTATACAGCCCAGCTTTTAAGGTGGAATCCATGCAGCCTTTGATGTCTTCCCATTCAATGGTGAGAAAAACCCCAAATTTCATCAAAGAGGGTCATATCATAAATTTTACTGATACCAATTATCAGCATTCAAAGTTTTGCCATTCAAAGTCATTGTGATTTAAGGCCAAACCAGTGATCAAAGGGTTTAATGTCACTTTTTCAATATCACGGCCTTCAAGTTAAGGGGGATTCCATGCAACCTTTGAGTCATGTCTTCCCTTTTTGACAGAAAGGTTTTCATATGCATAAGATACTTTTCAAATAAATAGTATACTTTTCCCATAAATGATATATCTTTCACAACCATAAGATATTTGTCACAACCATAAAATATTTTTCACGGCCATGAGTTATTTCATTGATTCAAATAATATTAAAATAATCTTATGTTGTTCTGAAGTATACTCCTGGCAATAAATTGATAAATTGTACAAAACATCTTCACCCTGTTTCCCAAGCTGGACAGGTGCACAACTGGTAACTCATTAGGTGTTTACACAAGATCACATACCAGCTAAACAAAGCTTGTTGACAAAGTGTTCAATTGCTGGTGTAGGTTTTAGCAGACAACTGATCAACTTTCAAGTGCCACAGAAATTTGTTAACAGAGAATATTTTGGGTACTACTACATAAAAGCACTGTTTAGGGTATAAACATTCATGTTATGTAAAGAAAATGTGTCTGAAAGTCAGGTTTCACCAATGCTTTAAAATAATGGGGTAATGATCACTATTCCATTGACCTTCCTCTACTTCCCAGGAACAGTCTAAAAATAAATTTGGATTGCACATGGAGAGATCTATTGATGTTAAAGAGCCTGTAGCAGGATGTAAATATGTTGGAGAATTGTCATTCCAAAGGCACAAACTATTGTTATTTAAAAAATCTTCTATTATACATCCTTTGGCATCAGTATTGTTTCTGCCCAAAGATAGTTGTGAGCATTAAAGTCACCAACATATATGGCTGTGGCAGCTGGGTTATCAAATTATTATGCCCTCCTCCTCCGAGGGAGGGCATATAGTAATCACTTTTCCGTCCGTGCGTCCGTGTGTCCGTGTGTCCGTGCGTCCATCACAATATTTGGAATGGCCAACACTCGAAAGTGGCTGGACCACAGGGATGATTCTACATATGCCTACAACAATATAGTCCAAGTAAATATTTTCCATGAAAGTTTGGTGACCTAGGTCAAAGGTCAAGGTCGCAGTGACCATTGGGTCAACTTTGGCCGTGAGCGCTCTAACTTCTATAAAAATGTTTCAATTTTGACACAAGTTGGTGTACAGGTGTATTTTATGAGGGGCTAGGCTAAGTTCGATGATTGACCATACTGACCAAATTTTGAAGTCATGGCGGCCATTTTTCAAAATGGCCGACGTGCCGATTTTGTGAATTCTTTTGAGAATACACTTATATCAAATATTATTACTTATTATCAATTGGTATAAGCTGCAAAAATGTTAATTTATGTAATTGGGTCAGTGTGACCTACTTTTCAGGTGAAAATCGACATCCCCATTAGTGTTTAGAGTGGCCCTCATTTCAATGTGGCAGGACATTGGGGTTTGATTCTACATAATTTTTGTAAAACTAAAGACCCCAAAAAAAGATTCCATGGAATTTTTCCAACCAAGGTCAAAGGTCAAGGTCGCTGTGACCATCGGGTCAACTTTGGCCGTGAGCCCTCTATCTTCTGTAGAAATGTTTCAATTTTGACACAAGAAGGTGTACAGGTGTATTTTATGAGGGGCTAGGCTAAGTTTGATGATGGATAATACTGACCAAATTTTGAAGTCATGGCGGCCATTTTTCAAAATGGCCGACGTGCCGATTTTGTGAATTCTTTTGAGAATACACTTATATCAAACATTATTACTTATTATCAATTGGTATAAGCTGCAAAAATGTTAATTTATGTAATTGGGTCAGTGTGACCTACTTTTCAGGTGAAAATCGACATCCCCATTAGTATTTAGAGTGGCCCTCATTTCAATGCTGCAGGACATTGGGGTTTGATTCTACATAATGGATGCTGATTCTGTGAATTTGAGGTGCGGGGCAAACTGGCCACTAGGCGGCACTGGCCACAGGGGTATGCAGGAGGAGGGCATTGTTCTGCACTCTCTGAGCGCATTTTAATTCACATCTGTAATATTAATTGGTTCACTTGGTGGTAAATATATTGAACATATAGTTAATGTATTATGCAGGGTAACCCTGACTGCAGAAGCTTGTAAATTAGTATTTAATGTTACTTTACTTTGGGGTATACAGGATTTAACAAAAACAGAAACTCCGCCATTTGCTTAGTCCATTGTGTCTATTGAACCAGCTTTATTATAAGTCACATATCCCTTAAATGTTGTGGAATTATCTTTGAATTTAGTTTCTTGCAAACAAATTACTGATGCATTATATTTTTGGGCTAATAACTCCAGTTCTGGCCTGTTTGCCTCAAATCCTCTAAAGTTCTATTGTATTATACTGCTGATAACCATATTAAAAGTAATGAGGATAAAAATAAGATTTAACATAGTCATTTAAGTTTATGATTATGTTTTGAGTGAACAGGTCTTAACTGGTCTTTTGCTATTTATGTTTTTGTTACTGGATGATGTGGAGGGAGTCTGTGAAGAGGTTATAGTGGATGGAACTGTTCGTACAGTTATTACTGGGAAGTGGGTGTTTGGGTTTGAGTGGATGTTCCTGAAGATTTCGAGGTATTTGAAAAATTGGAATAATTCTTTCCATTGATTGGCCAGGTTATTTCTGTCTGTATTGCTATTGTTTTTGTCTCTTTGGTTTTTGAGGTGGTAGCACAGGATGTTTTGGAATTGTTAAATCATTCTACACGTTTACGTGCCTCAGGAAAAGAAATGTTTTCAGTGTGGCGTATTTTCTGAATTTCCTTTTCTTTCAAACATTTGATGGTAAATATATTGTTTTTGTTGAGTTTCCTTTTCTTTCAAAATCGATCTGATCCATGTCCATACCTCTGACACTTGAAGCAGCGTAAAGGGTTTGGAATGAAAACATCAACTTGGATGTTTAAATATCCAACTTTAAAAGATGTTGGAAGCTGCACTGCTTCAAATGTCAGAATGAATATATTGATTGGAATTTTGGCTCCATCCTTCTTAATAAAAATTCGCTTGCAATGGAGTACATCTTGATCTTTTAGTTCTTCCACTATTTCCTCTACAGAAACTCCCACCAGATCTGGGCATCTTATCACTACTTTTTTTATTATTGAGGGTCTTGTGAGCCATTATTAAAACTGGAACTGGCCTTTAGAAAGTCTGGTTGTAGGATGACTGAAATCATGTTGAAAGTGACCTGAAAGACCAAGTGAACCAAACTAAATCTGTCAGTTGTCAGCATCTTTATCTTATCATATCATATTAAAAAAAAATAATATCCAAAATGAATATTTAAGGTTTGTCATCAGCACAACATCTAACACAGGAAACCTTCAAGATATGTATACCTTCCTCTTAAACCTTAGCTAATTAGTCCAGTGAGCATCATTATAGATGTTACCAAAGTGAACCAAGACTGCACTTGCCATATATGGTCTTGTAAAGGTTTTTTTTAGTAATATTGTCATGTCTACCTGTACTTGACATGTAATTGACGAGAAACTAAGTTTAAAATTATGTTCAAGTAATATTTTTTACACTTTTACACTAACCTTCCTCAAACCAGATAAATTTGATAATATATGTGTTAGTTTAGGAAATGTTATAAGGTATTGACTTCCCTAATAATTAATGTTTAGTTACGAAATCTAGTCTATGAAAGTCTATATTTGCCCAGTAATAAATATTAAGTAAAATATTCAAGCTGAATATAAAAATATAAATTCTAAAACATATATTGAACAGCGTTGATATTGTCATTAAAGTGATATTGTAAATTGTATTCGGTGATGGCTCAAAACCAGGCTCCCCAAACATACATTGGGCAAATTGTGCATTTTGAAGTGTAGAGAAAAGCGTCAATTTATTAGATGGTTGCCTTTCGAAGTTGACTTCTACAAGTTTTTTTCTATAAATACCTCACCATCTGAACAATATTGTCCTGTATATATGAGTCTTTTTTTCATCAAGGTCAGCATTCAAACAATTTACTGATACAGATTCAAGTGTTTGAGGAAAACATATTTTGCTAGCATAAATAGGTATACATGTGTTGGTAGCAAGTGTTAAAATAAACCATGTTTCCTTGGCTAATTACAAAACTCTGTCTGTCAGCTAATGAGATTTAATGACTTTATATTGATTCTAACTGGTGAGAGGTCGTGACCTGAGGCTGGTCAATTTTGGTTGATAATATTTTTGATGTGACTCAATGCATGAATGGCCAAGTTACTACCGATCTAATGCAGAGTACTTGGCATATTACACAGATATAAAGGTGGTCCGTTGCACTGGAGAGGAAAAACTGTACAAAGTCTTCACACTTTTCATCATTAGAAATGGGAGACACTGAGCATGAAATGGGCAGTACTAGACACTAATAACATGTCCATACTAATTGAGATTTGGACTGCATAGTCTAGGGCAGTACAAAACTGTTCACTGCAGTGGGTACATGGTGTCACTTTCAACCAGCATAAATGACGCTCAAAATAGAACACATTCTCCAATTATATTCAAGGACTAATTATAGCCCCTTCCTCATAATGATGAAAAAAATAAAATATATGACGATTTGCAGAAAGAAATCAGCTTTTCAATGGGGTTATCCATTTGCGTCTGCATTTTAAACATTTTTTTATCACCTGATGTTTCTTCTATTGCAAATTTAGCACATTCTCACATCAGAATTTATCATAATTTTGTATGTACCATTATGATTACAGCACCTTAAGCTTATTGAGGGTTATTTTCTGTAAATACATGTATATCTTATATGTATCAAATTTTAAAAGATTGCATTGGATCATTTTAAAGTCTGTCAATTTTCATCTTTCGTAATCCTACCATATTCAAACTATTTCTTGCCAAATTTAGCTTGTTAATAAATCTCAAATTTGACGGACTTTATTTTCATTTTCTTTTCAGTATTAAAGTTTTTTCTGTGCGGTATGATATGTACTTTCATAGAATAACCACCAATAAGTTGTTATTATAGATATCCTCTATTTTCCCTTGCAGATTAGTCCAAAATTAAGAATTCCTCTGATATTGTTAATTTTGAACGGATTGTGATGAATATGTTTCAATGGTGTTGTCCTTTATAGGGATTCATCTAGATTGAAGAATATACATGATATATATTTTTTTTAAAGTCTAATTTCAACATTTTTTTTTTCACCTTTAAATTTATGTTTTTATCATTGAAGAGAATTGAAGCATTGCATCATATATTTTTTAAATTAAAATGTAACGCAAAGTAAAATCGTCGGGGAAAAATAGAAAAATGAACTGGTAACTGGTAACTAGTAAATACCTTCCCGCACATGATGTATATAATCTGTGAATTTAAGCAATTAGCGTCAGACTAATCATCAACATGACAGGTGAGTTGGCTAGTGAAAGAAAGTTGTGAAACCTAAGGGCTGAGTGAGAGGTGTGATGTGATTCATCTCATTGGAACCAGGTGATAAACAACGTTTTAAGCCTTCATTAAAATTCACCTTTTATGGGAATTTGGGATGAAGGATATCCATTTTCATATTGAATTACATGATGTGTTCACATCATTTTGAATGTTTATTTGTGGGTGGTAGTTGACGAATGAAAGTGTGAAAAACATGCCTACTGTAAAAACTGAGAGCTCACATAATTTAGAAGTTGAGGGATATTTTGCAAAATTAATAATTCTTAGATAACAATGACAAGGGTGATCACCCTCGGACATCTTAATATATACCAGGCAGGATTTTGTGTGGGCACACACATTCAAGTGAAGGCCAGATAATAGGGAAAAAATAAAAGGTTTCTCAGTGTGAAAGGTAGAGTTCGTGAAACAATGTTCCTTTAAGTTGTAATCAACATACACTCCAATAGGATTGTACGGGAACCACAACGCGCATTAGGCGATCTACTAACAAGGAATATGTTGAAATTGCATTCATATGAGTTTATCATGTGAGATGAGGCCTGTGCCTAAAGGTTTAACTTTCCTTGTAGTATCCCGTTGACTGGGTGGGTTGTCATGAAAACTCAGTGAAGGAGTGCAACAAGTAGGTCTCGTCATGAAAAGACGGAAATAATGTTGGAAGTGACGTCACCCCCCTCAAAGGAAATACACACACACACACTATTTGTCAAATCTGATCAGTTCTATACAAAGCACCTGTAAGTGACAACCGCATGTTGTCATGCATGTATTTACAGATTTGGGGCGGATTTTTAATGCAATAGACATTTCCTTGCTTCCTGGTTTAATACATGCTCACATGCTCAGGCCCGAAACAGCAGCTGCTTGAGCGATGTTATTTTTTCCGCTTATGATAGTATGACCTTGGAGTAATTATGAACTCCATTCATTATTACTCCAAGGTATGACAGTGTGTGTACTTGCCAAAAGCTTGGACATACTTTGGCTATTATACCAAGAAGTTGCAGTTATTTGTTGTATCATGATGCGTTTTTCCTGTAAGAGAACATAAATACACAGATTAAAGGTTCAATATGGTAGAGTGGGTAGTTCATATACAAGTATCGTGTTAGAGACAAAAACATTTGTGACAGAAAATTTGGTTGAAAATTTCCTCAAAGTATTTTAAAGGTCTAACAGGTATTGTGTTTCTTGTCACAAAGTTGTCTTGTTGGTGATGTTACATATATTGTTTGTTTTATTTATTGTCAATCAATCGGACACCAGGATATAGGCATTGACACCCCTTGCAAATGTAATGATAAGAACTTATGACCACTAGCGTAATGATAGAGATATACCTGATGCCATGTGAAGTTCTGATATCTTCACGTTGACCACTTAACCATATACCTTAATAATAATATACTCCAAGACCACACCAACCAGCTGGGCTGGACAGACAACAAACACTTCTACATTGGATCAGACACAATACTGGAGGGTATATATATGATACATTTTTCACTCAATTTAACAGCTATGGATGAGGTATAACATTGAGGGACTGTGAGGATTTCACACTTGTTACACAAAAGTCACCTGAAAACATATTATTGGATATTTCAATATCTTTTATTATTGAATATTTTGTTATTGATATATACACCAACAATATTTTGTTGCTCAGAACTGACCGCCATGTTATTTGTGCTTAAATTTTCAAAGATCATTCTCAATTGAATATATTTGTAGGCTCCTAATTACGTATGATTCAATATACATTATACGGAACAATATCGACAAAGAAGAGTAAAATAGATTCAGGTGAATCTATGTGGAAAAAAACACATCCTACCTATTAAAAAAACAATATGTTTTTAGTTTCTGGTCTTGAAAGATAATTTAGATTCTTGAATCCAATTAAATGAGGTTAGAAGCAAATATCATAAGGCACGCATAAGTGTTGCGTCATACTGCAGTATTCGTGCGAACACTGCCACCGAGACATATATTTGTAACTGCTGGTATGAATGTATTCAACTTCACAGAAAATATCATAATGCCAATCCTGTTAATTCTAACATTAAAAAAAAACATTTTCAAAACTCACTCCCAGAACTGCTCCCTTCTTCAAGTATTCTTAATTTATGACAAGAGTAAGGCACACGCTTTTAGTAATAACTTGGAGTAATTATTATCACTCCAAGGTAATAACATAAATACACAGATTAGATAATTGAGGCGGAAATAGGTGAGGAAAGTTAGAGGTCAGTATGGATTTCCTAATTTCAGTGCTTAAAGTTGATTGCCCTTAAGACAGTCATTCCCCCTCTTGAGAAAAAGTCATTAAAATCCATGAAGGGCCTAACACGTAATCGAGTATCATAAAACAAGGGATTAAGGAAAGTAGATATAACAAGATGTGTGAAAAGGGAAATCTAACATGTCAAAATCTTCTTTGGGGAAATCTCCTTTCAAACTAATAAAAACAAAGCTCTGATGATTTAACACTTTAAGTCTCTATCAATCTTTCTTGAAGTGTCTTGTAGTGGTACTCTGAGACCTTTAATGGTCTATTTTATGAACAATGTATATTATATGGATCTTTATCGTCTATAAAATGGGCAGGAAATTTCAATGCAAACCATTTAGATAAGTTATTTAGTCTGTTGACTTCTCACAAAAGTAGTCAATCAGTGAATCATAATAACATCACATATTAATAATTTTACCTGTGAGTGCATTCGCGCCTTCACCTTTTTGTCCCTCTCGTTGGTTCTATACCAAATACTTTCCTCCCAAAATTTGGTGTCATATTATAAGGCGTAAAAAAATGTCGTGGGAGATCAAAAGGTTAAATGGTGAGAGCGGAAATGCATTCGCACATATTGTGTTACCAGGAAAATTGTTTGTGACAGCTGTAGATAAACTGGGAGAACACTAAAAACATGATGTATCTGAGATAGTTGAATATCTTATCACGATCTCTTAAGGGCCTAACATGTAATGATAGTCCCCAGTTTTGGAGAAAAAAAACAGTGCTGGATCACCCACTAAGGAAATTTAAAGTAAACTTTAAAATTTATTTAGATTATATTTGAATGGTAAAAGATTCAGTATATAAATTGACTATTCACCATCACTATTATTATAATTTGTTCCCATTATCGAATTAACTTCTCAAATCACAAATTTGAACAAATGCTACTGCACCTGTTAATCTCTCCATCAATCGTATACATTTAGCAATTTCTATTAATTGTTATTATCACAGAAGTGTTATCTTTAATGATATCTGTCCATCATACGATATGTACAAACATGGGTAAAGAGAAGATGTATAGAATTTATGATAATCATATTTTTTACACTTGTCTCTGTCAAAAACAGTGTTCTTAAATTTAAATCTGAAATATCAAATGTTATTTACATATCTCAATTTCACATTATGAAAAATAGATTCAATACTGGGTGTCATTAATATCGAGTATTTCATTTCACCGCGTTATAGATGAGAACATGGAGGAGGAAAACACCTTTAGTAGACAAATATTGTCAATGAATGACAACGGCCACAAGGTGTCGCTGTCACTGAATGTGTATGACTTTTTTTTGACTGAATGTCTATGTTTTCTCACTGAATGTATATACATTTCTTGTTGAATGTGTATGACTCGCTTTCTCCAAAAAGCGAATCAACCAGACTATGTCTGCTCATGACACTCTGGATGAAGATGTCACATAATACAACTGAATGCAATGATGATGCCACAGAATGCAACTGAATGCAAAGATGGTGTCACAGAATGCAACTGAATGCAATGATGATATCACATAATGCAACTGAATGCAAAGATGGTGTCACAGAATGCAACTGAATGCAAAGATGGTGTCACAGAATGCAACTGAATGCAATGATGATATCACATAATGCAACTGAATGCAAAGATGGTGTCACATAATGCAACTGAATGCAAAGATGGTGTCACAGAATGCAACTGAATGCAATGATGATATCACATAATGCAAGTGAATGCGATCATTGATTTAACTCACTAGATGTTATGACTCATAACATGAGGAAAATGTTATAGAATGCATCAGTGACTGTTACTGAATGTGCACGAGGCTCATATTATTGGGGCGAGCTGTTCTGTTGCCGCTTGTCCTCAGCCATCCAGCCGGGGAGTAGAACTTCCTCACATCTCGCACCCTGTCCTGAGTATTTAAGGATGAATGACCTGACGGTTTGCTTAATTGTTTGCGCCTGGTCAGGACTGGGCTAGAGACCGGGTAGTTATTTTCTTTTTTATGCTTATTTGGAGAATTTAGCCTTTTAGTAGCGTAAACGTGAGTTTGATTTTCACCAGTGAGTTCCGTGAAGTTCTTTGAGTTGTGAATAACATTCAATTGTGCATTTCTGAGTAATCTGGATTTATGATTGTTTGTAATATTTGAGTCTGTGAATTCTTTAAGTAAAGGCAGAATAGTTTTATTTCTTTCTCCAAGAGTTGGCCTTTGAGCGATGGCCCTTGATTGTGAAGTGAGCTGTGTGGCACTTGAGGCCCTCACCAAGGTTGATGACCTTGCTCTGATGCTGCCATCTGGTGTCCTCTCAGGATATCGCTGAGAAAATGGCGCGGATTTATCCTGCTTGTCACCAATTGACCTAGAAAACCAGTCTGACTTCGTGTTAAGTGAGATACTTGACTCACTAACAACTCTCCTCCTACTCTGCAAATGCTTTTCCGTGGCTTCATTTTCCAGCTGCTGAGATATTCTCTCTCTGGATACCAGGCGCCGGGATAAGAAGGACCGGGTTGACCTGTACTTGTGGGGGTCCTCCGGTTTCACCCACTCTGGGACCGTATCATTTAAGGATGACTTAGTGAAGACTGACGTCGTAGACGAACCAAATGAATTGTACCCAGAAGAAATATCAGAGAGATGTAGAGATACGCTGGGATTGCTCATAATATCATGTGGCAATTCGCCATCATTAAAGTCCACATTTCCGCTTCCGGTAGATTTAATTTCCACTCCGTCACCTAAATTTATGTTCTCCGCCGACCCCATACCACTTCCTGCAAGTCAGAAAATAAAGTTTCTTTCAATAATACTGTTTGTTGTCATAGTTCCATCATACCATTATAGATTGTGAATAACCAAGATTATACATCACAAACAAATATTGTGCCACAAAAATAGACTGGTGATGTTGGTAATGATATTGTCAAGTTCCTATCCAAATATTTAGATGTCCATATAAAAATAATTGCTCTTGACACAATTTCCCCATTTTTGTGTATGAATAAGATATTTACATAGAACTTTAATTATTAGACATTTTGTTGATCAGATATAATATTTTGCATATGTCCGTATCTGATATACACATGGCCAGGGATTCATTCTAATTGGCGCGAGGGTTTTGGCTTGGAATTATTTCCCGAGAACGATATATCAATGGTTGTGGTGTGTATTTATGGGTTAATGTTATATTCCATAGAAAAAATCTCAATCATTCTTCATAAACAAAAGAAGATTAAGACGAAGTTGCAGAATGTTATATCACCTAATTAAGTTCAAATTATGCAGAATATACTAAGATATATTCAAACTTATTCCCAGTTTAGTACTTTCCCATGTATGTACTTTCCCATGTATGTACTTTCCCATGTATGTACTTTCCCATGTATGTACTTTCCCATGTATGTACTTTCCCATGTATGTGATATGGATAATGCTCAGGTGATTCTCACCTGCTATGTTGGTGGCAGATGCTGCCGTGGCGCTATATATTAAGATGTATATGAACTTATTCTCAGTTCAGTACTTTCCCATGTATGTACTTTCCCATGTATGTGATATGGATAATGCTTTGGTGATTCTCACCTGCTATGTTGGTAGCAGATGCTGCGGCGGCGCTGACAGTGTCCTGCCCGTCCTCGCCCTCTGTGTGGTCAGTCTCCGTGGGTGTGGGAGGTGGAGGAACCCACTCCGTCCTCAGCCGAATCTGCCTCTCAGGGCGGGCAACAAATGACCACAGGTCTCCATTCACCTCATCTATCAGCTCCACTGTGTCCCACATATCCGCCTCATACGCCATCTGGCGACAGCTGATGCTGTAATGGTCCATCTCTAAGGTCTTTACATTATGTATGTCCTGAAAATGAAATTGTAAAAATAAAACCAAGCCCTATTTCAGTTTTAGTGATCATAAAGCAGCTGTCATCCAAGACTTTTCAAAGGGGAGTGATGAATTTGAGATCAGTCTAGACCATTTAGACTTGTTCAATCCACAACCTTTAGAAGAAACTAAGGGAGCCGAATTTCTTAAAACTTGGTTGCACTGCCATTGTCATGAAGGGGATGAAAATATATCTAATATTAGGCTAATAACCTTTTCAATAAAAACTATGAACCTACAATATAATTGCCATAATAAATACCTATATATCACAGAAAATAACACAACATACTTATCATAGAAAATAACGATGTACGAAAGTCACGATGGAACAGGGGAAATAATAAGTTATCTATAATAAAATATAACAATATAGCTACTATAATGAAAAATTACACTAGACCTCACCTAGAAAATAAAAAAAATAAATGCCTGCCAGGGAAATTAATAAAATGTACCAAGAATAACGATAAAGCGATATTAACATACCATCACTGAGACCTGGAATGTGGTGTCCACTCCATTGTCAATGAGGAACTCAGCCATCTCCGTCTGCCGTGCCCTAATAGCAGCTACCAGGAGGTTATCATTATACTGAAATATAATAGTCAGAAAAATGGACTTTTCTTTTCTTGTTTTAAAATTAAACCAACATTACATATCTACCACGGTCATATTGATTATCCCCTAATAACTAGACAAATCACCACGGTCATATTTATTATCCCCTAATAACTAGACATATCTACCACGGTCATATTGAGTATCTCCTAATAACTAGACATATCTACCACGGTCATATTGATTATCCCTAATAACTAGACATATCTACCACAGTCATATTGATTATCCCCTAATAACTAGACACATCTACCACTGTCATATTGATTATCCCCTAATAACTAGACACATCTACCACTGTCATATTGATTATCCCCTAATAACTAGACGAATCTACAATACTTGAAGCTTGGCACATCTGCAGCGGTCATATCTATAAATAAAAAAATAAAGCTCTGCTCCATGCAAGTACGTGTAATGTTCTCCCTCTAATTATCCCCAAATAGTAAGACATATTTATCAGGGTCCTCTATTTATTATCCCCTCATAGCAAGACATATCCACCACGGCCATATTTACATCCCCTAATATCAAGACACATCCACCAGGGCCATATTTATATCCCCTCATATCAAGACATATCCACCAGGGCCATATTTATATCCCCTAATATCAAGACACATCCACCAGGGCCATATTTATATCCCCTCATATCAAGACATATCCACCACGGTCATATTAATATCCCTTGGCAGACATACATACCCACGTCATGTTGATGTCGCCTGCAGGGTGACACAGAAGTTCGTCCACTAAATCGATGTCTCCTACCACCACAGCGTCATATACTTCCTGCAAGCAAACACCTATCAGTACATCTCAGTACATCTGTTTAAATCTTGTACATGTATAATATCTATTCATCCATCTCTAATGGTTTTAGTGCAATATTTATCCTTATATTAATCCCGTTTGTGGGTATTTGAATATACATAGAGAATATTACCAGGATATTAATCTGTCCATAACATAGAGTACCAGAAATATGTTCAACATTCGAGAATTTGGGGCATTAATTGAGATTCCCATTTTAAATTTTTAAAGTTGGGTTAATCTCTGATAAAATTTCCGTGGGAAAGAAAATGTTGGGCGTGACAAGCAAATATGGAAAGCTGATAAAACAATTATGTTGATTATAGTATTTATTCACATTAACAAGGTATTTAGCACATCCATCAAGCATAACTCTGCAATCTGATAATCATCTCACATTGCACTGTAATGGTAAAGGTATGTTTATTGTGCTTGCGGTGCCAACTATGGTTTACTAATCTCAGCGATTGAAAAAATCCTGTTTACTCAACATCTTTTGAAATATGATAATTGTCAACAAATGTGTCCTCATCTGAGTTTATTCAACAAGTGATTTAATAATAAAAGCAAGAGGGTTTAATGTATATAAAGAAAACCAATGTTGGGAAAACCATTATAGCCAACATTCCACATACAGAAATAAGAGCTTATAAATGAAATCATTAATAAACTAATCGCTGCTGTAAGGTAGGTAGTTTACCAGTCATTTGACTGCTTATCATTGTGCAAATCCATATGAGTACCCACCAAGCCACTCCGTATCTTAGATACCTCTCTCACTGTAGCCTTGCCAAAGTAGATAAGAGTCCTTGAGCATTAATTTACATCACTAATATGCTCTTCATCATGAAAAAGCATGCACACAAAGCTTATTTGGTTCATTTTTAAACCACGTCACAAATATGCCTATTGAAAAAAATCTAAATCAAATCAAATATGTTAAGCTCGATAGTGATTATGTTAGCCATGTGTTCTCCTTTACGTTTTTATATTTACATGACAAAGAAAATAAGAGGCCATTGAACAAAACAGATTGCTGTATTGTGTGTGTAATCAGGATTTGTCACACATGTGGTGAGGTAGATATTCTCAAGTTTTGCTATACTTGTGTGAAGTGAGATATTAGAGTCCAATTACACTTGTGAGAGAAATCTCAGTCTTCTAGCACTTGTGATAGGTATAATTGTACACTTTTATCATGCTGTGAGATATATGAACCCAATATTGTCGGATAGAAGCACAGCATAATTGTAATCCACCATATATGGCCATACACTGACTCTTAGAATATCTTTACATCTTACCAATTCACAAAAAAGTGTGGCTTTTTCAGTTGACAAAAATATTCAAATCAAACACTGGTAATGCCTTAAAGTACATGAATAAGACTTTCAGTTAGATTAGATGGAAATATGTAATTCAGAGGAGAGAAAGTATGAATTAATTGTGAATAGGGTGTGTCAACAAAAATTAGGCGTACACACATCATGCTGTAACCTTATAAGTGGTAGTTTGCACAAGGTTAATGGGTTACCTTCACAGTGTTAACAATTCACTTGGTCACTTGGTTCCTTGGTCAATTATAATTGATATATCCATATGGCTTTAATGGTTAGAAACACATATATTTGCATAGTTTGTTTATCTATGAAGAAGGATTTCCTGAATTTGTATGTATGGATCAGGATCGGCCCAAAACAGGTATAGACTGATTGTCTATCGATCCATGTGTTAGCTCTACATATAATCAAAAATGTATAATATGCATTTGTTTAATGATTTAAAAAAAATAAAAATTAGACCCATAACTTTTATTAAATATCTTTTTATGGCATTTTTAATGGCAATTCCCACCTGCTTGAGTTCTGGAGACATTTCTGGTTCCTCCTCTTCTTCCTCTTCCCCCATCTCTCCTTCTTCCACTGCACCAACCTCTCCTCCCTCTCCTCCCTCTTCCCCCTCTTCGCCCATCTCTTCTTCTTCCACTGCAGCAACCTTTCCCTCCTTCTCTCCATCATCTATCAGTCTGCTCATCTCCTCTTCCACTTCACTTTCATTCTCCTCTTCCCATAGATAAATGTCTTTGTTCTTCTGATATTCCTCTTCGTCAGCGACTTTGTAATGTTCACTTTCTTCCTCTGTCCCCCTTTCAACCTCCTCCATCGAAGATTCAATTACTTTCTTCAATTTCACAACATTTTGTGGCGTGCCACTTTGGACCTGTGATTCATTCATTTTTCTATGTGATTCATCAATATTTATTTGTGATCCATTCAAACCGTCTCTCTGTATTTCATTACTTTTGTCCTTTGATGAATCATTTCTCCTTTCTATACCATAGAGTACAGGCGTCACATCTGCTGTAGTATCGGGGATGTTTTCTGCACCATCACTATGGCGATTCTGTGGGATAACAGACGTTTTTCATCATCAATCATTTTTTTTCATAACAAAATGTATATATATATATATATATATATATATATATCCAATGAGCAATACATTAGGGTAAGTTGTTAAACAAACAAGTTTGGTGTCAAAGCATTGCAGAATTTGGTACCTGAGGTCATTATTAAAAAGAAATGGTTGTGCAAATTGTGATGCATTATAGGTCTGCTGCTTGAGAGGTACAACTCACTGAAAAATCTTGACTTGACTACTATAAAAACCAGTTGATCGATTACAAGAAGTGGTTTGGTCCGAGTTAAACACCATCATCAACAGAGGGAATCGAATTGAACAAATCCCATGGAAAATACCTACATCCGATTAAAAATTTAGTATAAATTAACGTAGGGGTTTGAGTCCCTCTTCACTTCACGGCCCTCACAGCATAAAGGGGTTCATAATTGATGGTACCGGTAACAGTGGAACTCAAATACCCAGTTTAGGGGTGAAAATATGTGTTAAATTTTAAAAGCGTTCTGTCACTGGTTGCATATCTACAGAGGTAATATCGTCTGCACATTGTGCAGTGAAGATCAATAGTCTGGGTATATTACAACTTAGTCCCATTCACTGGATATCCAATACACCACCATATTGCCCCAAGTACTGCACAATCACAATGCCACAATCTGTGCGAGTTATTTGTTCAGTCCATTTCTGCCATTTACCATTGTATATGCATTTATATGGATTACAAGCTTTCCATTAAATCGTGCCCATATTGTCGTACAGATTAATCCATTGCCCCAGTGTTTAAACTAAATTGCCATTTAAAGATTTTCTAAGTGCCTTGTTTTGAACACCCACCTCCCCCAAACCCCGTCCATAAATGTATCCTGTTCATAAAATCAATTCCGGACCTGCTATCAACGGTAATTGAAAAGTGAAGATATGATATACCTACCATATTGACAGTGACCCATCTGTCACGATGATTCAGTGAGGGGAAACATAAACCAATGTATTGTCTTTGTTCATATTCCTTGAAATAATCAAAAGATATACCACATGTGTGCATATATCCACAGGTCACATAATTATAATGTTCTGTTGTGTGCTGTCCAACTCAGGTTGTTCTCTATCTTTCAAATTCTGTATTATTATGGGTGGTATTATCTTAAAAACATCCCTGGTTCATACCAAGATACTAGTACTACTAAACACTTGCAGCAGACATGCATGGTTCCCTCACGTGTTGATGTGGCACAGTATTATATTGGTATTATATTAGCTCGGTGTCAAGGTGTTGGCACCCGGCTGTTCTCGCCTTATGTGTGCCTGGATTTTATCCCGATCTCATAATGTAATTTGCTTTTTAAAGTGGTTCCTTCTCTGCATGCTTATGACAATAATCAGCGGGTACTACCTAATCCTCTTTTTGCTGTATGTTTATAAACGTTGATTCAATGCAGGTCATTTGGGCCAAAGAAATATATATTACCATTACAATCTTGAATAAATCTTAATTATCCACCTTCAACTAATTATCCACATTAAACTAGTCACAAAAAAATAAGGCAAACACTATAAAAATATATTCAAATATCACTAATCTTTATGGTTGATATGTGTTCTAAAGTTTTTTGACCAATATTAATCCGATGTGTATTTAAACCATTTTGTATGGCCTGAGTTGCCCCCTACTTTGGTGGTTTTAACTCTGAAGAATCGTGTCATGGAATTAGTTTTGCCTCTTTGTTCTAAACAATATCGTGGAAGACTGATTACAAGAGTTTCTCTTGATATTGAGAAATTTTACAATTAATTAGAAAAGATAATCATGATTCCAAAATGATACAGACTAAATGTTATCAGGGGAGAAATGACTTATGTTCTCAACGTATGTGTGAATAGATTTGTCAAATCTGAGTCAACTCTCCATGAAATCCATTTATTGACACAAGACTTTTCAATGTCTCATTTGGCAGGATTTGTGAAATGTAATGTATAAAATCAACAAACCGTTAGGATTTGGGACAAAGAATTGATCTGATTTTAATGTTTTGTTACCACTTCAAAATGCGAATAGCATAAATTATTAATCTATTCCTTCCATTTATGGATTCACTTCGGGTTGTTTCCATAAAAATAATACTTGCGTGTGGAAATTGGACAAAGCTTTTAAAACTTTTAGACTTTTCATAGAAATTAATGATTATATTATAATATGCAAATATCATTTAAAGTTTTCCTTCACTCATAGCTATCTTATTTGCTTCTCCATTTCTGTGGGCTTCTTAAATATTTGACTGTCAACATCCCTTATGGACCTTTTTATATTGTGAAAGTCCTTGACTTGTGGATATGAAGAAAGCATGCCTGACACCAAGTGGAATTATTAACAATTCCTTGATGATTTGGTTCGGGGAAATGCATTTGGATGAAATTATGAAATTTTGAATTAAAAGGCTGATTTAGATTGTCTGTTTTTTATCATTATCACGCCATTTCCATCACTACCAGTCTAACGCCACATTTGCAATGCTAATTTATTAAACATAAATAAATAAATCTAAAGGCATAAGAATAAAGTATTTTTGAACATTTTTGAAGTTGCTCTCAACTGTTTTCCTTTTTACAGCCCTCAGTATATTTACATTAACGGAGTTGTGTGCTTCACTTCGGTGTCGTGTTACTGACTTCTTCAAAGGTAACCACAACAAAATATTACTGTGGACATGTATATCTTCAATTCTTACCAAATACTTCAACATGTCAGTAGTAAACTTTCTGAAATCTTTATCTAATATCTAATTTATTATGGTATATATGACATAATTATAAATCATAGCCATGCACAGGTGAAACAGATCTGAACCAGTCGCATAGTGATTTCACCTGCTTTGGCAATGTAATTTTCTTTCTGTTAATATTGGGGTTTTTAAATTGAACTTTATAAAAACTGGTACTTGAAAGCCAAATATACTAGTATATGTACCGATTAAAATATTAGATGTTGATCATTTTTTTCAAATATTACCATACCATTTAGATAACATTACTTCATAGCGCTCAGAAATAAATATTCAAATACAATAAACTTTATTTTTTGTTATTGTTATCACATTATAACTATGTATTAATTTCAATGTTTTAAAAATAAAAATAAAATCGAGAGGTACTAAAAGAAACCAATAGTCGGTGCTTTGTACAGTGCCAATTTTACTATATTTGTTTATATTAGTTTTACATTGATATATTGCAAACTTCACCAACCTCCATAATGTTTTTCTGGGTGACGTCTCCGTCGGTATTTTCTTGTTTGTCCATGATAATATCTTTTTCTGTAGCCAATCTTCACATCTGTAGCATCAACTTTAGATACCTACAGCTGTAGATTCCACTCATATATGTAGCATCAATTATAGATGCCCACAGCTGTAGATTCCACTCATATATGTAGCATCAAATACAGATGCCCACAGCTGTAGATACCACTCACATATGAAGCATCAAATACAGATGCCCACATCTGTAGATACCACTCGTATAAGAAGTATCAATTATAGATGCCCACAGCTGTAGATACCACTCATTTATGTAGCATCAATTAAAGATGCCCACAGCTGTAGATACCACTCATTTATGTAGTATCAATTATAGATGCCCACAGCTGTAGATACCACTCACAGCTGTCGACCACTTTCCTGACCACCCTTGACTATAACGTGCATCTTAACAAAATAGCTTGGCTTCTGATCTGCAAGGTGTCCAGACTGACTACGCTGAACATATGAAGAATGGTACTTTGAGACAACCAAATCATCAATCAAGTATGGTAATTTGAGACAACCAAATCATCAATCAAGAACGGTACTTTGAGACAACCAAATCATCAATCAAGAATGGTACTTTGAGACAACCAAATCATCAATCAAGAATGGTACTTTGAGACAACCAACTCATCAATCAAGAATGGTACTTTGAGACAGCCAAATCATCTATCAAGAATGGTACTTTGAGACAACCAAATCATCAATCAAGAATGGTACTTTGAGACAACCAACTCATCAATCAAGAATGGTACTTTGAGACAACCAAATCATCAATCAAGAATGGTACTTTGAGACAACCAACTCATCAATCAAGAATGGTACTTTGAGACAGCCAAATCATCTATCAGGTGATAGATGCTATTTCAGCCATTACCCCCACCATTGTTCACCTATCCTTTATAGTTGTTTGAATACTGTTTCCCAGCCTGTGTGGATGTGATTCTCGGTGGGACCAGTTTGCTCGGTGTGTGATCAGACCATGTCATTCCTGCTGTCACAGACACTCAAATATCACTCTCAAGTGGTGTCATACAAACAAATAGATTAATTTATCACTCTCCATATCACTTGATTGTGTTGTACACATTGCAAACATCAATAGCACATTATCAGCAATGTTTCATTGGACTCAAGTTTGCACTGCGGAACGCATAATATCCTTTCTCTGCATATTATGTTTATATGCTATTTGTTTTAAATCTCATCAATTCAACTCTTTGTCAGCTCGCGATGAGTGCTTTTTAGTCACTTTTAAAGTCAAGCTATTTCAATTTTAGGTCTCCAATGTTGATTTTAATAGTGTTTCTTCTAGTCTCGATAAGTGCCGAGACACGTTTCTCTCTCTATATGTGTATCTATTTTATGATCTTAATCCCAGGCACATGTATCACATTATCATCCAATTGGTCTCATATATGTATAATATGGCGCTGACCATGCTGATAGTGGGACATGTTCTCAACCAAACATAGAGCATAACATCTATGTTTTCAAGTTATAATTAATCACAGTAGGTGTACTTCAATAAAGTATTTGGAGAGGTCAGTGTCATTTGCAACCCCGTATCCTTCACTGACCTTGTATCTAACAATATTAACAATCCATCTATCTGGTATGAAGAAATGTCTCCGATTATTCATACTGTTGATGTGAAGAAATAAGGTATTCCCAACATTGGTGTTCCTCATCAGGGACAAATGGGGATCACTTATGGTGCAGTTCCTAAGCCAGTTAGTTCTGTGTGTGACTGGCAGCGCAGGTTATGTAAAGTACACCAAGACTGTAATATATACTTTGTGTATATGAAGACTAAGTGTATGGGTGGGCTGCCTGGCTGCCGCTAACAGCACTGTGTACATATTGGATCACAGCTTCAATGCCACCTCAACTTGGTCACTACCTCCCGATCACCTTTTACAATAGAAGGCAAAAATATAGGGAAAATCAATAACGTTTCATCACGTGTTAAATTTGTATTTGGTTGTGACATAAATATGTTATAGATGCAGCCCCCGTCAAGCTTTGCCAGCAGCAAAACAATTGTTCCAAATTGCAATGGCTCATTCATAATTATTTTGTTATTTTTTGTAAGTTCAATACAGAAGAACACAACTGCTTTCATTATCAGGTGATTATTCTGCTTATTTTTGATTCCTGCTGTAAACGACCTGCCTGTGCCATTTATTACATTCCAGGCAATGATAAGTTTCACTTGACACCCTCGTTGTACTAACGTCATTGCATTCAGATACATTCCTTTGAAACCAGGTTCATTCATCAATATCAGTGTTAATATGTTTACTGTTTTCGTTTCATTATCATATCTTGTGTAATACTAGCATTCCCCTTACGTTCAAGAACCTCTAAAATATTCTTTTAGTGTTGTTAAAGGCACAAAACACAGTTCCTTCTGAGGCGAACGACGTTTCAAGGATATGTTATGCAAACTGTGATTAATTATTTTTTTTAAAATCCAGCCAGTACAATGGATGTGAACATTTCCAAGTATTTAACAGCATTATGTAGTCATATTTGACCTATTTAGTATGACCTACTTGATGATCTTATGGAACATATTTTTTTCAATCAAATTTACAGTTAATTTGTATTGAAGGGTGGTTAAAAAGATGATCAACATATATCTATATACATATGTGACACTTTTGTACTGTTTATCAGGAAAACACAAAATAGGCACAGTAGCAGGTTTTATGTATAAAGGGTAAGCGTGAGGGGCATTCTTTAGTAAGGGCAACTTGGTTGGTAAAATAATAGTATGGTGCATAATGTCAACAGTGTAAAATGGCATATTGCATATTACCACATTAGGCAATGCTTAACTTGATTTCTACATTAAAAACAATACAGTTTTGATTTTTTTCAGAGTAAAATAAACTGTTTTTTAGTGCACACAATAAAAACAAATTATTAATGTAAAATGGAATAAAATCCAGGGGATGTTCAGTCTTAAAGGGAACACTGCAGAAAAGAGTATAATACCGTGGATAGACATTTTTCACAGATGGCAAAAGGGATGGGGTAATTCAACTATCCCTCATCCTACCCATATAATGTACGAAGATGGGTTTGACGGGTGAAATTACTAATATCCTGATTGTAGCAAAATATATCCAGAGAACTTATCATTGTTACAGATGTAACACATATTGAAGTCATTTTGTGAAATGTATGTATTATTATTGAAAAAAAATCAACAATAATAATGAATAGAATGAGGGTAACTAAAACAATAGATTTTGTAGGGTAATTAAAAGCTACATATAAAGTATGAATGTGAACGAGGAAAACGCATCTGACATGGATGTGATTGTAATTTGAATAATGAACCGTGAACGGTGAATAAGTTCACCCACATTTGTGAAATGGAGTCGAGATTTGTTTTGCATGGATGTAATTGGATAGAAATCATTCGGTATGTGTTTATCTTTCTCAAAATACTTTGATAGAATGGCAGAATAGATTTACGTGAGTTGACCAATTTTTCGTTATGAATCTAATACTAATGTTTAGGACAAATAACACATATTATTATTTTTAAAAATAATAATCAGATAAATGTGTTATCTTGGGTAAATAAAAAGGTTGGTAGATGGAATTTTCAAGCCATTTCTGTGGTCATTATACGAAGATTTACAAAAAAAACAAAACCTTTTGTAATGTTTATGCCCACTTAACTTGAATCTAATGATATGTTACACCCATTTTTGGTTGATCTTTGATAACTTAAGTTGACAAATAAATTCACATCATTGTGCGGTTTCTTCAAATATCAACTTCAAATTGCACGCTCTGTGCACACAATATTGGTGCCATAGTACGATGCACCTTGTATGATTGCACCTTGTACGATTGCACCTTGTACGGTTGCACCTTGTACGGTTGCACCTTGTACGGTTGCACCTTGTACGGTTGCATCTTGAACGGTTGCACCTTGTACGGTTGCACCTTGTACGGTTGTACCTTGTACGGTTGTACCTTGTACGGTAGCACCTTGTACGGTTGTACCTTGTACAGTTGCACCTCGTACGGTTGCATCTTGTACGGTTACACCTTGTACGGTTGCATCTTGTACGGTTACACCTTGTATGATTGCATCTTGTACGACTGCACTTTGTCACTTTGCGCTAGTCACCTCTTCATATTTGTCGAGTTCCAGATGGAGACACATAAATATATATGGTTTTACACACAATCGATATATCATAAATCTACCACAACCTACCCAAAGAAAGCTGCAGGCATATTTATCCAGACAGAAACATTTACATTTGATATAGATGCTAAAAGGCATCTATATCAAATAATCATAATCAGGAATAAATGAAACATATTTAGCTCAAGAAATCTTAGTGAGATGAATTAGATATTTTCATGAAAACTGTGATTAAAATTATCTTAATACAAATTTGATTTGGATGTATTCCTTTTTTGATCAACAGAATCAAAACTTCCCTTAAAAGATGGCATGAAAAGGATAAAAGCATTTTTTAAAATCTGTATTTTAATTATTAATCTGATCAAAATCTCCTCTTTTAACTGTAAAAGCTGAGAGCAATATAACTCTCAGGTAAAAGTAACTGTAGTATAGAGGCTAGAAAGATTTCAGATTTTTATGTATTTTTCACTTCTAGTTAATTAGCCACGATTCTATCTTGACGTTGTAGCAATTTATTACTCTCAGATGAAAATCACAGTTCAACCATATGGAAAACAATCCCCATCATTTTATCTCATTTCACCATAATTCTATCACGTGAACCCAGTCGTGAGCAATGTTGTGTAAGAGAGGTGTCCTCTGGTGGTTGTTTGGGAGCAAGTGAGGCCTGAGGGATGAACTCATGTCCTCTGCGGGACAAAACTCTTCAATATTAATAGGTGCAGCCAACTTCACAAATCAAATCAAATCAAATCAAATCAGATATATTTATACCATACAATTTTCGAGTGGAAATACACTTCGAGTGAAAATTCAATTAATAATATTTGTTTGGAGACACAGAAAGCCATACAAGATACATCCTATTTCCCACTTCTTCTTTTAAAACACACAGATGTGGACAAATATATTTTCTTCACAAAATGTGGGAATAGTTATGTTCTTTAAAATGAAAAAAATATGTACATGTACATGGTTGAATGTCAAATTAATTAATCTTCAAAAGAGGAATAATCCGGATTGAGACATGTATATTTTGCTCAGGATATTGTATTTTCCTTCCAATCTTGGTGACAATTCTTGGCCGACGATAATTAAAGCATTCATGAAATAACAGAGGTCACAGGCAATTTTACAGAGGTTTGGGATATGCTTAAATGATATGTGGCAATGGAACTGTGATACAAGCTACCCCACTAAAATCATCCAAAATACACAGACCATGATTATTATGTTTTGTTGAAAGTGCCAAGTACTGGCTGTACCCGTTTGGCCACCTGGTGGTCTCATGTATACAAAGATGTGACCTCCATTGTGGTTTGTCAGGATGTTAGGCCTGTACCAATGTAGAAACATTAATAGACAAACAGGCCTCTGTGAACCAAATCACTCCATTGTCCCAATCTGAAGGTGCCCCATTGTTTGCAAAACTTTACTAAGCAGGTGTTTGCACTAGTTCACTGGTAAGCTAAACAAAGTTTGTTGACAAAGTGTCCAATGGATTATTTAGGTATTAGCAGAAGACTCATCTACTTCCAAATGGCACAAAAAAATTAGGTAATGGAAATATGATGGGTAATAACATTTAATTGCAAAGTTTCAGTTATAAACATTTTTATTAGGCAAGGAAAAAGTGATTGAAAAGTTCATTTCATGAATGCTTTAAATTAAATTGGGGTTTAAAATTTTAATACACCATTGCTAGCCAAAAGGAATAATTTGAAATGTTTATTTTTTATGTTATTTTTACGTTTCTCACAATATGTTGTGGAATATATAATCATGGATATAAAAACTTGAGCATTCCATTTTAACATCATTTCTTGAATGCCTAACCTCATTTCTTGAATGCTTTTAAGAGGCTCTGCCTGTAAAAACCTGCAAAATCTGCAAAATGTGGCGAAGGGTGTTCTCACAGATCAAGACAAGCCATATATCATTTGAAAGGGTAGGGTCTAACTAGGATTTTTGCCAAGGGATTTTTTTCAGAAATTGATGGTTGCCATGGTAACATCATTTAAACACCCCAAAGTCAGGGTACCCCTTTTTAACAAAAAACACACATTTGAAAAATAAAAATCCCTAAATTCTGCAATATTTGCATCAAAATATTTCTTAATGAAATTGTATTGATCTATGATGCATGTATTTATTATATAGGACCAGTCTTTAGATTTTCATATTTGACCTTTACTTGACCCTTGACCTCATTAAATCCATACAGTGGTGTCCCCTGGTGGCCATATTCGGAAATAGAGCCAAAATGTGAAAAACAAGGCAAGTTTATGGACATTTTTCTCCCAAGGCCAGCCAGATCAAGAAGTCTCACTATTATGGCAATATAGAGCAACACCTATATTACCAACATCAACAATAAAATTCGCGGGAACTTTTTTAATTTTTTTTTTAAACCCCGAGGAAAAAATGAAAAATCAAATTTGTCATTTTTGATATTCAATAAACAATACAAGTAAAACAGGCTCACAAGACACCTAAATCACATGGGAAATGAACATAATCTCACACAATCACACCTGAGGGGCTCTAGTCGATGTTGGTAAAACAAAACATATTCAAGGTCAAAGGTCAAAGTCAAGGTCATGCATCAAATGTTTGGCATTTTTCTCATTTTTACCAATTTTTGTGAAAAATGAACAAATATTATGAAACAAAAACATATACAATTTAATGAGATGTTTGATTTAATCAAGTTAGATTGGTTATAACAGATCTGTAAAATATTTCTGTATAGATTTTAAACTTAAGTAACATGTTTTTTTCAAATTATTGTCCAAGGTTGTTGGCGCAAATCTGCACAGGGTCATCTGTTTTTCAAAAATAGCATTTTCATCAAAATTTGATATATTCGACCTCCATGATCTCAGTGACAAATAATGTGAATATACTAGCTAACTGGTGTACATTATTCAACACAACCTCCTCTTCAATGTCCGATTGCCAAATCATTTGCTATTAACTATGTTGCTATGGTAACCAGGTAATAAAAATACCTTGTCCTCAATTCAGTCCGATTTTTCGAATTTTGATGATTTTTGCAATGTTTTGCATTGCAATTACTCATTATAATGACTTTGATTGAACAATCTATGTTATCTATAATGGTACACATAGGTCATGCCCTTATTTTACATACAGAACATATTTCAGATCAAAGGTGTTGCTATGGTAACCAGGTGATGCAATTACCTTGTCACTCACTCAGACTGAATTCACCGATTTTGATGATTTTTGTACCGTTTATATAGTCTGTTATTATGAACATGGCCCATACATTGCTGCTCAGGGGTGGGAGAGCTCTGAACCAATCTGTGCAGCAAATCGTGTCATTCTGGATGCTCACAACTGATCTGGGTACTAAATGACGTCATTCTGGGCATTCGCAATACATCTGTGCACTAAATAGCAGCCAATCTGAGTGGTATCTGGGCAGTGCCATACGGTGAACAATGGCTTGACTGAAAAATTTGCATTCTTTAATATTTATATAAATACTTTCATACACAAATCTTAAAGAAAATAACATGCTCATCAGTTACATATATAAGTATATGATCATCTGAAACTGATTTTTAACGAGATTATCGCCACATTTTAACACAGGAATGTGCAGACTTGGGGGCACAAATATTACCGTAAAAACGTTTTAGATTTATCATAAAATTTACACTCTCATTAACACACTCTACTGAAATGAAATTTTTTACACTTTTGTGATGATTATTATGTGATTTTGATGCTTATTGTGAGACATAAAAAAATTTGTTTTATTACAGAACCATCCAGATTGGTTCAGAATTGGTTCAGAACAATGGTATGACGTCATACCACCCAGATATGTTTCAATTACCACTCAGATTGGTCTAGAGCTCTCCCACCCCTGATGCTACACACATAGAATTTTGAGATCAAATATGTTGCCATGGTAATCAGGTAAAATTACCCAGTCCCTCAATCAGACTAAATTTACCATTTATTGATGGTTTCCTTTTGTATTCAATATTGTTATTTGATTTCCCTTTGTATTCAATATTGTTAATGTTCCATCTATAAATCTGTTGTGATAAAATGACTTATGCCTTAATATTATGCACAAAATGATCCAGAGCAAATGCTATGGTAACAAGGTGATGATATTACCTTCTCCCTTACTCAAACCAAAATCCATATTGTTATTAAGTCAGCACAAGCTGACTTTATGTTCCTGCTACATTTCCACTGCTTCAGCCACGTCCACTGCCGCACTTTGTTTTCTTCTTCATTCAGTAATGCTTGGACATTATTTTACAAAAACATGATAATATGTAGGTCTAGGAATTTTTGTAGGCTGAACTTTTTGTGGCCGTGGGACAAGGTCAAGGTCATGACCAGCACAGGAGCAACTTCACTTGTTAATGTTCTTTTTTTCTAACAAAATACAGCAATATTGATATTACTTGGTAGATGTGATAAACATATGAGGGGCTTGAATAATTATGATATTGGGTGACCTTGGGCAATTTTCAAGGTCACAAGACCCAATTATCTAAATCAAATATTTGTGATATTTTGAAAAAACATGATAAATAGCATTTATTCTGACTACATTTATTTTATTCAATATCTTTTTCATAACTTTTGAAAAAAATTATGTAACTAGGTCACAGTGATCTACTTAAAGGCCATAGAGATCAATGCTTCTAACATATTGTGAATCTAATCCTTTACAAATCAGGGAAAGTTAGAGCTTGATATTATGTAAATATAGGTAAATTTCCATATTTTATTTTGGTTCACTTTTTATGACCTTGGGTCAAGGTCATGATCAGCACAAAAGAACTTTGCTTGTGTATGTTATATTTTCGTCAAGATTGCAATCAATATGATTTGGCAGATGTGATCTACCTATGAGGGGCTTGGAAAAGTTCAATGTTGGGTGAACTTGAGCTATTTTCAATGTTTCATGACGTCAGCAGTGACTCCAATGCCAAAGAGTGCACCAGCCCTCCAAAGGGGATTGGTCATGGGGTGTTGATTTTATTCCCTTACTAGACAAACTGATTTATGAGTTATCATAATAATATGGTTATTCCTCTTTATGATCATCATTTATGTTCATGGCCTTTGGTTCAATGACAAATTAAACATTTTAAAAAAATTTGTTATGAAATATATATAGAATAGTTTGGTAAGAAATACATATACCGTATTTACTCATGTATAGGACGACTCGTGTATAAGACGAACCCCCAAAATTGAGGTTATTTTGATTTAAAAAAAAACAATTTCCGAATATAAGACAAGTTGGTTTTTCTCAAGATATCGGCTCTGCTACCATTCAAGCTTCAACTGAAGCTTGGCGGCCATTTAATGCGTGTTTTGTGATAATATTGGGTATATACCTTTATTTATCATTTAAAACGCAAATAAAATCAATCCACGTGTGAAAGCATTTCTGTCATAAAGGGAAGACACGACTCAAAGCAGTGGAAACAAAGACGAAATGCAAAATGCTAAGATCAAGGACATCACGTACATCGTATTACGTTTTACTTCGTGGAGAAATTCTTGACCTGCGAAGCATAATTTGTGATAATATTGGCTAAATACCTGTATTTATCATTTAAAACGCAATTGAAATGGATCCGCTATGTCCGATATTCGTTATTTCGAAAATAAGAATGTTCGTAATGAAAACTCGTAGTGCCGTAATTTTTGGGCATAAATCCTCGTCCACAGGTTGCTCTCGTGTATAAGACGTCCCCGCAAACATTAACTAAGGGATTTTGAACAAAAACCTTGTCCTATACATGAGTAAGTACGGTACATACTGTCAATAATTACAAAGATTTATATTTTTTTTAAATTTAGGATAACAATATTGAATATAGCTGAAACTTGTCAAAAATCAGTATATTTAGTCTGAGTGAGGGAAATGTCATCACCTGGTTACCATAGCAACCCATGCAATTCATTTGATCTCAAACATTCTATGTGTGGAATATTAAAGTATGGGCCATGTTTATTACAAAAGACTATAAAATTGGTATACTCAACTTGGTTATCATTTAGAAAAACAATATTGAATATCGCCCAATATCATCAAATCAGTAAATTTAGTCTGAGTGAGGGACAAGGTATTTTTATCACCTGGTTACCATAGCAATGCATTTGATCTGAACTTTTCAATTTGGGTAACATAAAGTTATGGAGCATGTTTATCAAAACAGACTCTATAAATGACACATTCAAGTTGTTTTTCATTAAGAATAAAAATGCTCAATATCACAAAAATCATCAAAATCGGTGATGTCAGTCAGAATCAGGGACTGGCTATCTTTATCACCTGGTTACCATAGCAATGCATATGATCTGAACTTTGTAATGTGGGAAACATAAAGGTATGGACTGTGTTTATCACATGGGACTATATAAATGGTCCATTCAAGTTGTTTTTCATTCAGAATAAGATTGCTGAATATCACAAAAATCATCAAAATCGGTGAATTCAGTCTGAGTGAGTGACAAGGTAATTGCATCACCTGGTTACCATAGCAACACCTTTGATCTGAAATATGTTCTGTATGTAAAATAAGGGCATGACCTATGTGTACCATTATAGATAACATAGATTGTTCAATCAAAGTCATTATAATGAGTAATTGCAATGCAAAACATTGCAAAAATCATCAAAATTCGAAAAATCGGACTGAATTGAGGACAAGGTATTTTTATTACCTGGTTACCATAGCAACATAGTTAATAGCAAATGATTTGGCAATCGGACATTGAAGAGGAGGTTGTGTTGAATAATGTACACCAGTTAGCTAGTATATTCACATTATTTGTCACTGAGATCATGGAGGTCGAATATGTCAAATTTTGATGAAAATGCTATTTTTGAAAAACAGATGACCCTGTGCAGATTTGCGCCAACAACCTTGGACAATAATTTGAAAAAAACATGTTACTTAAGTTTAAAATCTATACAGAAATATTTTACAGATCTGTTATAACCAATCTAACTTGATTAAATCAAACATCTCATTAAATTGTATATGTTTTTGTTTCATAATATTTGTTCATTTTTCACAAAAATTGGTAAAAATGAGAAAAATGCCAAACATTTGATGCATGACCTTGACTTTGACCTTTGACCTTGAATATGTTTTGTTTTACCAACATCGACTAGAGCCCCTCAGGTGTGATTGTGTGAGATTATGTTCATTTCCCATGTGATTTAGGTGTCTTGTGAGCCTGTTTTACTTGTATTGTTTATTGAATATCAAAAATGACAAATTTGATTTTTCATTTTTTCCTCGGGGTTTAAAAAAAAAATTAAAAAAGTTCCCGCGAATTTTATTGTTGATGTTGGTAATATAGGTGTTGCTCTATATTGCCATAATAGTGAGACTTCTGGATCTGGCTGGCCTTGGGAGAAAAATGTCCATAAACTTGCCTTGTTTTTCACATTTTGGCTCTAGTTCCGAACATGGCCACCAGGGGACACCACTGTATGGATTTAATGAGGTCAAGGGTCAAGTAAAGGTCAAATATGAAAATCTAAAGACTGGTCCTATATAATAAATACATGCATCATAGATCAATACAATTTCATTAAGAAATATTTTGATGCAAATATTGCAGAATTTAGGGATTTTTATTTTTCAAATGTGTGTTTTTTGTTAAAAAGGGGTACCCTGACTTTGGGGTGTTTAAATGATGTTACCATGGCAACCATCAATTTCTGAAAAAAATCCCTTGGCAAAAATCCTAGTTAGACCCTACCTTTTCAAATGATATATGGCTTGTCTTGATCTGTGAGAACACCCTTCGCCACATTTTGCAGGTTTTTACAGGCAGAGCCTCTTAATGTAAATATGTATAAATGCTTATGATCATCAATTCTTTATGTCTATGCTGGGAGCAATAATAAATATTGCTCTCGGGTCTATGTGAGGGGAAATAAACTGGTTAAGATTCAAGTTTCAAGATACTTTGTTACATCATGGATAAATTGTATACTCCATTTTATTTCATTGTAATTACATAATTACCTCACCCCTAGTCGAGAGCAACATGACAATATTTATTGATAGTGTTGTTCTCTATTCATTCCGAGGAACATTATACATAAGTTTTTCTTAAAATTTGGATTTTGAGATCATTCTCGGTCAATAAGTGAAAAAATGTTACTGCAACACTGATTGCAAAAAATATTCCCCAGGGGGAATGGTGGTGACCACGTGGTTAGATCTCTAAACAATAACAAAGTCACATGATGTGGGTAGTCACGTGATAAATGTTATGACATGGCTACTTCCGGAAGATAACACTGTTCAGAGTAAATTGTTGATTTTTCCCAAATTTCATGCTCATGTGCGTAGAGAACGATGCTCAACCGTTTCAGGAATGTTGTGTCCAATGTGATGGGTGGTATTGCAGCCATTCCGGACCAGGGGGAGAAGCAAGGACTGGCTGCTGGGGGAACTCTGGCTGTTGTGCCCTCCCCCTTCACTGGCAAAACCGCGGGCAGCCCCCAGGCCAGCCCGGAGCCAGCCCTCATCAGGTAATTAAAATTCAGTGTGAAGTCATGCCTTGATTCGAAACGCGGTGATAGTGCACATACATTTAGCTACATGAGAGAGATGTCAGTGTCACTTGTCATAACTGTCAGAACATCTGTGACCAAGCCCAAAGACATGGAATGTTAGATACACAAATGTACCAGAAGCCATCTCTTGTGCTTGATTCTGCTTGATCGAGTGACCCACAATACTGGAACAAAAGGGTTAAGCAATGGTATCTATACCTAACGGATGGGAAGGACAGCAACGTCCACCACCAGTAACAGACGAAAGGACGTTGACGTCTTCATTATTCTGGCTTGATTACGTCATTTGTAACATTCTGAAAGGCTGCAACTTGTTACAATGTAATCATGATGATGACGTCAGACTGACTGGATCATGAACTTTTGACACCAGCACTTCATTAAGGATATTGAATAACCATGGCTATAAAATTGATAAATTTAGTATGTAGATACACTAGTCCAGAAAAAAACTGGTTAGTCCTGCCAATCAACAAAATTTAGATAGGCTAGTCCATTAGGGGTTAAGAGCCCACAAAGAGGTTAACATATGACATGGTTAAGAGGTAAAAGTAATGGTCCTATATATATTCAAACCTGGTACAGCCAAGTACTCGCTGTACTCTTTTGACCACCAGATAATAATAATAATAATAATAATAATAATAATAATAAAATTTGTATAGCGCTGATACCAGACAAGTCTGTTCATAGCGCTGAGTTCAGGACATGCATCCTGAAGAGATGAGTTTTCAGCCTACTCTTAAACGAGGAGACTGACGTGCTTGTCCTAATATTAGTAGGCAAGGAATTCCATAGTCGTGGACCTACAGATGAGAAGGCCCTGTCACCTACTGTCCTTAGCCTGGTATTAGGTACCTGTAGGTGGGTGCCATCATTGGATCTTAGACAGCGTTCACCTTCTTTAATCAGGAGTAGATCCCGTAAGTAAGGCGGAGCCTTACCATTAAGGGCTTTCCAGGTTAATAGAAGAATTTTAAAATCAATTCTCGCATGAACGGGAAGCCAATGCAGTTCCCTTAATTTTCCTGAAATGTGATCAAATTTCCTGATTTTTCCAACTACCCGTGCTGCAGAGTTTTGGAGGTATTGCAGTTTCCTGATGTCAGTTTTAGGAAGACCCGCCAGAAGACCATTACCATAGTCAAGGGTGGATGTAACAAAAGCATGGGTAAGTGTTACCGCGGTCTTCTCGTCTAGACAATGTCTGATGGCCGCCAAGTTCCTGATGTGATAATAGCCTTTCTGACACATTTTCCTGATCTGGGCCTTCATGTCCATGTTGGAGTCAAATGTGATACCCAGGTCAACAACTGACTGACTAGGAGCAATATCAGAGTCACCCACTCTGATTGTGGTTGGGATACTGCTATGGGTGGTAGTATTGTACCTGTCAGTACATATGAGCATCTCTGTTTTTCCATCATTTATCTTCATCTTGTTTGATATGAGGAAGTTTCTGACTTCACTGACACACTCCTCCAGTTTGTGTCTGCTCATATCTACATGATGGGGAGAGGCGTGGTCAACAGGGATGTAGATCTGAGTATCATCTGCATAAATGTGATAGCTCAGACCATATTTTGCAAGTATATCAGATAGGGGTGTCATGTAAATGGTGAACAGTATAGGACCCAGGACTGAGCCTTGGGGTACCCCATATTTTAAGGATTTGAGACAGGATCTATGGATCCCCACCTTCACACATTGCTTTCTGTCCATTAGGTATGACCGAATCCAGGAGAGTGCATGACCTGTGACGTTGCATCTATCCCTCAGCCTGTCCAAAAGGATTTGATGGTCAATAGTGTCAAAGGCAGCGGAAAGGTCAAGCAACAACAAGATAACTGCCTTTCTATTGTCAAGGCAGCCCAAGATATCATTTTGCACTTTTAACAAAGCGGTTTCAGTGCTGTGATATTCTTTGTAGGCTGATTGAAACTTGTCAGTAAGACCATTCCTTACAAGATGGGGGACCAGTTGGTCTGCAACCGCCCTCTCGGTTAGTTTAGAGACAAATGTTAGGTTGGAAACAGGCCTATAGTTTTTTTCAACCAGTTCCAGACCGAGTTTCTTCAGCAGGGGTGTTATGATGGCTATTTTCATATTTTCCGATACTGCTGATTCCATCAATGATTTATTTATGATGGAAGTAATTATTGGTAGGAGGTCCTCTAAGAGGTCAAGTAAGAGCCAGGTTGGAATTGGATCCAGGTCACATGACTTCTTTGCTGACCTTTTGACCAATTTCCGTACGTCATCAATGGTTAAGGGTGTGAACCTTTCCAGACATGTAGTACTATTGTTTGCAGTGTCACCTGGTGGCGAAGTTTGGCCGGATGGAGCATTATCAATGTCCAGGCGGATTCTCTCTATTTTTTCAAGAAAGAATGTGTTGAACTTCTCAGCTTGAGTAATCTCACAGTCAGATTGGGGCATAGGTGTGTCCTTTTTCTTGTGCATGACTGTGTCAATGACTCTAAAAAGCTTTTTAGGGTCATGTTTGTTTTCCTCAACCAGGTTGGAAAAATATGATGATTGAGCAGATTTAAGCATTGAGTTGTATTTGTTCCTCTGAGAGTTATACAGCTCCTTGTCAATTTGAGAGCCAGTCTTGCTCATTTTTCTCTCAAGCCTCCTCTTGAGAGATCTTTCCAGCTTTAATTGGTCACTCATCCAAGGTACAGGTTTGCGTTGGGTGACCATGGCAACCTTGATTGGTGCATGTTTGTCCATGAGTGATGTGAGTTCCCTATCATAATAATTTACCATGTCCTCCTATGATAAATGTTCCCCAGTTGAGTCTCTGTCAGTTAGGGATTTGATGTCCCTTCTTAGGGATTCAAGATCTAATCCCTTGAAATTCCTAAATTTGATAGATTTTTTGGGGGGTTTAGGAGGTACAATATCAAGGTAAATCTTAATCATTTTATGATCAGATAGGTACTCATCTACCAGGTGACTCTTCATGAGCTTATTTCCCCTAAAGGTCATGATTAGATCAAGGGTGTTCCCTAACCTATGGGTTGGTTCCTGAACCCATTGTGTTAGATCAAAGGTAGATAGGATGTCATTAAACTTAATGACATCAGGCTTTAAGGGCAAGTTGACATGGAAGTTGTAGTCACCAAGGAAAATGACCTCATGACTAAAGGAACCATAATGTGCAACCAACTGGGTGAACTCATCATAGAACTCAGAGTACCGTATTTACTCGTGTATAAGACGACTCGTGTATAAGACGACCCCCCAAAATTGAGGTTATTTCAATTGAAAAAAACGATTTCCGAACATAAGACGAGTTGGTTTTTCAAGAGATATCGGCTCTGCTACCATTCAAGCTTAAGCTGAAGCTTGGCGGTCATTTTAAAAGTGAAACGTAAATATGCTTAAAATATAAGATATTAGCCGTCTTATACACGAGTAATTACGGTAAAACGTAAATACGATGTTCATATTTTCGAAATAACGAATATCAAATGTAGCTGATCGATTTTAATTGCGTTTTAAATGATAAATAAAGGTATTTACCCAATATTATCACAAATTGTTCGAGAACAGAACAAAACCATCAATCCATTTAAAACGCAATTAAAATCGATCCACGTGTGAAAGCATTTCTGTCAACAAGGGAAGACACGACTCAAAGCAGTGGAAACAAACTGTGAACGCTGATAATTGGTATCAGTGAAAATTTACTAATTTTCACACCACATCAAAGGCAGAATTGAATTGTGCGATATATTTAAATAATAATTATTTTGCTTACAATACAATTTGGTTTTCGTGCTAAAAACAAGAGCATCTTCCCGTCACTTCCGCCTTTCAAAATTGCGACCACGTGTTGCGTTGAGTCGTGTCTTCCTTGTTGACAGAAATGCTTTCACACGTGGATCGATTTCAATTGCGTTTTAAATGATAAATAAAGGTATTTACCCAATATTATTGGTCTATTATTTCGAAATGCTTTGTTTTGACTTTGTTCTCACTGATTTCAATTATCAGCGTTCACAATCGTTTTCGTGCTAAAAACAAGAGCTTCTTCCCGTCACTTCCGCCTTTCAAAATTGCGACCACGTGTTGCGTTGAGTCGTGTCTTCCCTTCTTGACAAATGCCTTCACATGTGGATCGATTTTAATTGCGTTTTAAATGATAAATAAAAGTATATACCCAACATTAACACAAAATATGCCTTGCAGGTCGAGAACAGAACAAAACCATTCATCCATTTAAATGCATTACGCAATACGAGGTCGTCATTTTAAAAAGCGGGAGTGACGGGGACAAGCTCTTATTTTTGGCGCGAAAATAAATGGAGTGTATCAACTCGCATTGAAAAATTTAATATATTGCGCAACGATGGATCCCTGGCTTCTCTTCGTGTTGCCGCACATCAAATTTACCGTGTTCCGCACATCGAATTTCTGTCCAAGCGGGAAGACACGACGATTGTTAATATATTGCGCAATAATGGATGGTTTTGTTCTGTTCTCAACCTGCAAAGCGTAATTTGTGATAATATTATGTATATACCTTTATTTAAAGGTATTTACCCAATATTATCACAAATTATTTTTCGCAAGAATTTCTCCACGATGTAGAACGTAATACGATGTACGTGACGTCCTTAATCTTAGCATCAAAACCAACACGTGGGAGAATATTTCTTTGTGTATTATAAAGCCAATGATATTCATTATATCGCTTTTAATTATTATTGTTTATATCGATCTTAGCACCAAAACAAAGCGTGTTAATACACAAAGAAATATTCAACCACGTGTAGCCAGTAGTCCGCCTGTCCGATATTTGCTTTCACGCTAGTATTGCGTAATGCATGTTAAATGAATGGATGGTTTTGTTCTGTTCTTGACCTGCAAAGCGAATTTGTGATAATATTGGGTAAATACCTTTATATATCATTTAAAACATATTATTTCGAAATGCTTTGTTTTGACTTTGTTCTCACTGATTTCAATTATCAGCGTTCACAGTTTTGCATTTCGTCTTTGTTTCCACTGCTTTGAGTCGTGTCTTCCCTTGTTGACAGAAATGCTTTCACACGTGGATCGATTATAGTTGCGTTTTAAATGATAAATAAAGGTATGTACTTAATATAATCACAGTTACGTCGAGAATTTCTCCACATCATTGATTTTAGCCTCAAAACAAAGCGTTTTCATTATTTATCATTTGAAATGCAATTAAAATCGATCCGCGTGTGAAAGCATTTCTGTCAACAAGGAAGACACGACTCAGCGCAACACGTGGTCGCAAATTTGAAAGGCGGAAGTGACGGGAAGAGGCTCTTGTTTTTAGCGCGAAAACGATTGTTAATATATTGCGCAATAATGGATGGTTTTGTTCTGTTCTCGACCTGCAAAACGTAATTTGTGATAGTATTATGTATATACCTTTATTTATCATTTAAAACGCAATTAAAATCGATCAGCTACGGATATGAAAGTTCAATTTAACATGTTGGCCGCTCCACTTTTGTCTCGTGGGCACCCAGACGCTAAGATAAAGGAAGTCACGTACATCGTATTACGTTTTGTGATAATATTGGGTAAATACCTTTATTTATCATTTAAAACGCAATTAAAATCAATCTGCTACG
Organism: Amphiduros pacificus; assembly: GCA_949316495.1. NCBI lineage: Eukaryota > Metazoa > Annelida > Polychaeta > Phyllodocida > Hesionidae > Amphiduros > Amphiduros pacificus. Next base: position 15,863,001 of record OX439009.1, on the reverse strand, counting down.
TCTGATATTCGTTATTTCGAAAATATGAACATCGTATTTACGTTTTACCGTATTTACATTTTACCGTAAATACTCGAGTATAAGACTGCTCTCGTGTATAAGACGACCCCCTAAACATGAACTAAGAGTTTTTGGAAAAAAACCTCGTCTTATATACGAGTAAATACGGTAGGTATATCTATTCCGATCAGATGGTTCAGGTCTGTATATCACCACAAATGTTATCTTTTTTCCTTTCAATGTGATGGATGACTCCATGAGCTCCATGGTGGTGACTACTGGTTGGTTGGCCCTATTGGTTGTGAAGGGGAGTTCAGATTTGTATAAAATCCCTAATCCTCCCCCTGTACGACCAATCCTAGGAAAAGACTCAAATTCAAGTGACCCTTCTTTAAGTTCACTTTTGACTTTGTCAGATTTTGAGTCATGCATCCAAGTCTCAGTCATGAACAGGGCATCAAGGTCATGCTCAGTAAAATAATCTTTTACTGGCAGGATCTTGCTAGATATGCTCTGTACATTGCAACATCCAATATTTAATGTTTTCTTCCCGTTTCTATTAGGATTTTTAATACGAGAATGCTGTTTATTTACAATCCGTGGCCGACCACGTGGAGCAGAGCGAGCACATGTAGTTGGAGCCGGCCCTGAGACGTGATTGGTCAAAGCAGAAGACGGATGTGTATTGCCATTGTTTATGTTTACGTTCAGACCACGTGTTTCCACGAGCCCATGTGATTCGGGTGTTTCCGGATCTGATAGACAATGGTAGCGATTTGTGGTCGTTCGTATGTTAACATTATTAAGCAGAGCACGTGTTGTACCAGCCAGCAGCCTCAAGGATGCATTCCTATTGGTCGGCCGAAAAGAGGAATGTGGATTATTTACATTCCTACCACGAACACGGGCTCGATTAGCTCGGGCTGCCTTTGGGGTATTGTATGCAGCGCCATCTATGTTAATTTTGCCGAAACTGCATATTTTTGATGACTTGCACGGACTTTCAACAGGTTTGTTGTTTAATCCATTTCTATATGCCCTAGGGGGCAGAATAAATATGTTTTCCCAATGAAGTTGTTTTGGGTGAGATATTTGTGTATATTTAACAAAATTGAACTGACAATTCAGCTTACTTGCCCCATGTGCGGATAGTAGTGTGTTCGACTTTATGTATTCACAAGTATCGAGCACCCATCGAAACTGACAGGGGAACAGTTCAATTTCTTTCTCAGACTCGAATATATTAATATTTGAGTTCGCAACAATGTTATGTAATGATTGAAATTGGGAAACTGAGATGATATTAAAATTAATATATCTCAGAGAGGAGTTCTTCTTGAACGTGCTCGCATGATCATCACATAACAGTACTTTTCTCGACCCTATACCATTGTGGGGCAAGGATAGAGTCTCAATATTTGTGTTAGAATTCTTGTTGTATATGTTAAAACACGAACATATACAAACAAAGCCATGATTGTGTAGCATTGAACAGGTAGGTAATCTCTTTGTATATATACGGGTCAGTTGCTATATGAGCGATTGACACGTTCTGTATTTTGAACTCCGTATATTGCAGATTATTTACCCAATAATGATCACGGGTCAGCGTATTATGAAAAGCTGACGTGTGGTAGATTCTTACTATCGTAATAGTAATAATAAATAGAAAAGAAATAATTTTCAATCTTCAGCTCAATGAAGTGTATATATACGGGTCAACTATATGAGCGATTGACACGTTCTGTATTTTGAACTAACGTAATAGTTAATTATATCATTGACTGAAGGGAACAGTACTTTGCTATATGTTTTTAATCTTCCAAGATATTAAATTGAAAGAAATGCCACTTATTTGTAGCTATTGGTATTTATACCAAAAGGTATTTTGCAAGAGAGGGCTAAGTAGGTAGCCGCTTGCGGTTTTTCTTTGTACAGCGGGTGGAGCAGGCAGCGAGTGCTCTGTTCTTCCACCGTCGGAACAAGTCCGAAAAACACTGTAAATCAGTTCAATATACCGAATTTGCTTCTAGAAGCGTCTGAAAAAGTGTCCAGACACGAATAGCGTGCAAATTAGATTGGTATATATACCTATAAATAGGTATATCGCAAGAAAGAACTACTTACGTAGTTGCTTGCGAAAGTGTATTGGACAGCGGGTGGTGCGTCACAACAAGAAAAAAAATGGCTGGTAGTAGCCCCTTGTTTGTGTATCTACAACCACCGTCGGAACAAGTCCGAAAATCACTGCAATTTCAAAATATGCTGCTGATGGGTCTGAAGGTGATTCTAGACACCAAGAGCAACAAGTTATATGAATACAGAGGGTATAAGGTATCAGACCAAGCACTCGACACTGGCAGCAAAGAGTGGATACTCGTGAGCGCGGTGCCTCGCAAAGACAACACAGTATGATCCCGCCCTCGCGAGCGGTTTTCCAATCAAAACTGCCGTCAGAGCTTGCAATAAGTCTGGTATCAGATAGACCTTTGTATAGACAGGGTTCTCTGCGAGAAAGTGTGGCGATAGACTAGCAATAGACTCCAGAAAATCGACCAAGAAGGACGATTTTATCGGAGCTCAAATGAAAGCCGCCATTCCACTCTCAACGCATGCGCAGAACCAACTCCATGGCCACATGTATACAAGAATGTGACCTCTATGGTGGCCTATCAGGGTGTTAGGTCTGTACCAATGTACAAACGTCTATGGACAAACAGGGCTCTGTAAGCCAAATCACTCCATTGTCCCAATCTAAAGATGCCCCACTGTTAGCAAGACTTTACTTAGCAGGTGTTTGCACAAGATCACCAATCAGCTAAACAAAGTTTGTTGACAAAGTGTCCAATGGATGATTTGAATTTTAGCAGAAGACTCATCCACTTTCAAATGGCACAGAAATTTATGTTGGGGAAATATGATGGGTATTAATATTTGATCGCAAAGTATTTGGTATAAACATTTATATTATGCAAGGAAAAAAAATCTTCAAAACCTCATTTCGTGAATGCTTAAAAAATTGGATATAAATTTTTCTCTTTTTCTTTGATATAATGATTAAATTATCACATAAAAAAAATTCTGTATATTTTCAAGTTTTTCACCACTGATTTTCTGTCAAAAGTGAGTAAAAGCTATACTTACATCAAAAGAATGTCATCCACTTTATGAGTATCAAGAGTAAAAGTGCTCCACATTTACTCAAGATTACAGCTTTATCATAAGAAGTAATATGGGTCATGTGTTTAGCCTTCCAGCAGTTTGACTATGTTCTTTTCCCATACCTCTATTAACTGAGAGGGGACTGAGAGCAACAATAGTTATTACAGCCACATATCTTCCCATCAATGAATATATTGCTATATTTGACTCAAACAGCTGATATCTCTAATGCACAATTTTTGAGAATGTAGAGAATTTGTTTTCATACTTCTATCTTCCAAGTGAATCTTTGAAAATACTATTTTTATATATAAATGAATGTGAAATGACATATTAAGTTAATGAATGCTTTTGATAAATCAAAATATGTTTTTGTCTCATATATTTCTATTTTGTTTCTTTTTGACAGATTTGTATATAACAGACCTGAATTCCTGCAGTTGAATATGGATGAGATCCAGGTGTCAGCGGATCATGTGTCCAGACCTATCCTTGTTCCACGAGATATCTCCAGACTCCCATGGAACACAGGCTATGCAGAGTGAGTATCTCTGAGATCTATGTGGCTATGCAGAGTGAGTATCTCTGAGATCTATGTGGCAATGCAGGGTGATTATCTCTGAGATCTATGTGGCTATGCAGAGTGAGTATCTCTGAGAACTATGTGGCTATGCAGAGTGAGTATCTCTGAGATCTATGTGGCAATGCAGGGTGAGTATCTCTGAGATCTATGCGGCTATGCAGAGTGAGTATCTCTGAGATCTATGTGGCTATGCAGAGTGAGTATCTCTGAGATCTATGTGGCAATGCAGGGTGAGTATCTCTGAGATCTATGTGGCAATGCAGGTGAGTATCTCTGAGATCTATGTGACTATACAGAGCGAGTATCTCTGAGATCTATGTGGTTATGCAGGATGAGTATCTCTGAGATTGATGTGGCTATGCAGAGTGAGTATCTCTGAGATCTATGTGGCTATACAAGGCGGGTATCTCGGAGATCTATGTGGCTATGCAGAGTGAGTATCTCTGAGACATATTTGGCTATGCAAGGTGAGTATCTCTGAGATCTATGTGACTGTGCAGAGTGAGTATCTCTGTGATCTATGTGGCAATGCAGGTGAGTATCTCTGAGATCTGTGTGGTTATTCAGAGCGAGTATCTGAGGTTTTGCAGGATGAGATATAAATTTTCAATGTGGCTTTGCAAGATGAGTTGCTTATTGATCTTTTTAGCCATGCTGAGTGAGTATTTCCTAAATCTCTGGGATATAAGAAAGTGAGTAGCTTATTGATCTATTCAGTTATGTTTTTAATTGAAAGATCTGGATTGGGGCTATGCACTGGGCATATTGTATGGTCCTAATATTGTATGGTCATGTACTTTGTTAACTGAAATGGGCATCTCAGAGTCCTTTAGAGAGTATTTTTTTCAACTTTTACAAGACAGGAATCAAAAGATACTTCCTGCCAGTGCTGTAAATAATTTACAACAAAAAAAGGATCAGAAACTAAGATTTAAAATGTTATAAAACTGCTAATTCTTTAATAATAGTAATCAATATTGATATTTATCAGAGTCATCAACGCGGGTAAAACCAAGTTGAACGAGGACCAAGCCCGAGCAGGGACATATTTTGTGCCAAAGGAAGCTCCAGACCCGTCCACACCTAGTCCGGAACCCATGGAAGAAGCTGGAGTGTACCACGACATCCAGGAAGTCAAACCCAACTCCGAGGACAAAGGTCTCAACCGGTTGGATAAAAAACAAAACAGCTATGAAGATCAGAATCAAAATCAACAATTGAGAAATGTTGAGGATGAGGCGATGGAAGGCAGTAACCATGGATACAGTCAGACAGTGCAGCGTGAGAGCGGAAGCTTCTCTGACCTCAGCTCTGAGTTTGATATGGTGGTGAGAAACCTTTTACCTCCTCTGTTAAATATTAAGACTGGGGGGCTCTGAGTTTGATATGGTGGTAAGAAACCTTTTACCTCCTCTGTTAAATATTAAGACTGGGGGGGGGGGGGCTCTGAGTCTGGGGGTATTTTTTAAGCCAGAGGAATCTAGAACAGGTATTTTGGCAAAGAGGCTACTGATTTCTGGTTTATATTGATGTTTAATAAGTGGTTATGAACCCATTTCACAGAAATTGCACTTAGAAAACAAAGGTTTAATAAAAAAATATATGTTTTACCACATCTTTCTTTTATTATTTTCAATGTATTTTGGTATTGATAGAATGTGTTTATTTGCAGTCAGCAGACCCACTGCCATTTTCCTACTTTGGGGTCTTTGATGGTCATGCAGGCACAGGAGCTGCTATTATGGCTGTCAACTGCCTTCACCTACACCTACAGGTATATGCTTGCAATCTTAAATGCCTTCAGATATATGCTTGCAATCCTATCTTAGATGTCTACAGGTATATGCTTGCAATCTTATATGTCTACAGGTATATACTTGCAATCTTAGATGCCTACAAGTATATGCTTGTAATCTTAAATGTCTACAGGTATATGCTTGTAATCTTAGATGTCTACAGGTATATGCTTGTAATCTTAGATGTCTACAGGTATATGCTTGCAATCTCAGATGCCTACAGGTATATGCTTGCAATCCTAGATGTCTACAGGTATATGCTTGCAATCTTAGATGTCTAAAGGTATATGCTTGCGATCTTAGATGTCTACAGGTATATACTTGTGATCTTAGATGTCTACAGGTATATGCTTGCAACCTTATATGCCTATAGATATATGCTTGCAATCCTAGATGTCTACAGGTATATGCTTGCAATCTTAGATGCCTACAGGTATATGCTTGCAATCTTAGATGTCTACAGGTATATGCTTGTAATCTTAGATGTCTACAGGTATATGATTGCAATCCTAGATGTCTACAGGTATATGCTTGCAATCTTAGATGCCTACAGGTATATGCTTGCAATCTTAGATGTCTACAGGTATATGCTTGCAATCTTAGATGTCTACAGGTATATGCTTGTAATCTTAGATGTCTACAGGTATATGCTTGCAATCTTAGATGTCTACAGGTATATGCTTGCAATCCTAGATGTCTACAGGTATATGCTTGTAATCTTAGATGCCTACAGGTATATGCTTGCAATCTTAGATGTCTACAGGTATATGCTTGCAATCCTAGATGCCTACAGGTATATGCTTGTAATCTTAGATGCCTACAGGTATATGCTTGCAATCTTAGATGTCTACAGGTATATGCTTGCCATCCTAGATGCCTACAGGTATATGCTTGCAATCTTAGAAGTCTACAGGTATATGCTTGCCATCCTAGATGTCTACAGGTATATGCTTGTAATCTTAGATGTCTACAGGTATATGCTTGCAATCCTAGATGTCTACAGGTATATGCTTGCAATCCTAGATGCCTACAGGTATATATGCTTGCAATCCTAGATGCCTACAGGTATATGCTTGCAATCTTAGATGTCTAAAGGTATATGCTTGTGATCTTAGATGTCTACAGGTATATGCTTGCAATCTTAGATGCCTACAGGTATATGCTTGCACCATTCAATCTTAGATGTCTACAGGTATATGCTTGCACCATTCAATCTTAGATGTCTACAGGTATATGCTGACAACATTAAATCAAAGATTGAATAACTGGCTGAGTCATTTCAGCATCAGCAAATTGAAATTAATAAATCAAAATACATATTTTAAAATGAATGAACTCTGGAACTGAAATTTATTGCCATTGTGGCTCATAAGTTTTCACAATTTTATACTTCAAGTTATCTGTTCAAGATACAAATGTTATCATGTTATTGGGTCAGATATCTATTTCATGTTAATAACATTTTGATTATTCATTTCAGAATCAACTAATAAAAGTCCGTGAGATGCTGATTGGCAAAAGGTACAACTTTGACTCATATATGGCCCGGGGACAAGGATCAGCCAGCAAATCTAGCCACCCTCTGGCACTAAGGGACAAAACCTCCTCCATCACAGCGGACGAACTGGTCATCGGAGCACTGGAATCTGCATTTCACAATATGGTAAGATAGATTTCTAAATATAAAGAACCTGATTAGTTGTGTAAAATGTTGAGAGTGTTATTTTAAAATTGAATTTGTAATGGAGGTCAGTGATTTAATTGAGTGAAAAATATAACAGGAGTTTATTGCGATTGTTGCTGATTTAATTTGGTTAAGAAATTGAAATTGAGATGGGACTGAAAAAGTGACATTTTTAAGTGACCCAACTTAACCTAGTATTATCTGACAGTTGCCAACATAGTAGGGATGTATTCTATAATAGTCTCTGAACTTGATGTAAAATAAAAAGTCTATAACATTTTGAATGATGTACTTTGAATACAGGACGCACAGATAGCCCAGGAGAGGCTCAAGTTCAAGATCACTGGGGGCTGCACCGCACTGGTTGCCATGTTCTTCATGGGAAAACTCTATGTAGCCAATGCTGGGGATTGCAGGTGAGATATCTACTGCCAAAGATTTGAAAAATAGTACCTGTCAACTGGTACATAAATGCTCAATTACATTTGTACACATTGACCTATTGAGAAATGATGACTGTGTGTCATCTCTCCATCTGCAGAGCACTTTAATTTGAGCAGATACTCTGCACTCTAGTTCTTCTCATTTACATCTTTTATTCCAAGCATTATTTAAGACATTCACATCCATATTATATTTTGACATTAAAAACCTCCAATTACCACCCATCACTGAATGTAGGCCGGACAGACCCATATTTGTTGTAGTTTTCTCTACCACATTTGTGGATTCTAGAGCCATTTTAAAGAAGTTCATGCATCTCTTAGGCATCCACAATTCGATAGAAATACAGTCGGCCATATGAAGCAGCAGTTTACAATGTGTTTTCCGCGGAACTCTCCATACTCTACGGGTGGCAATTCTCTATAATTCATTCAGGCAATTGTTAAAGATGGGCAGTATCTGAATGCCATAAAATGCAGTACTATATTTTTTTGAGCAATATACTTCTCATGGATGAGTTGGCATGCTTAAATGAAGCAAAAAGCATGTTACATTGCTTGTTAAAATCAGCAACACATTTAGAAACACTAAACTTATAAATATCCTCACCCAGGTGGTGGCCCACATGCACTACTTCCTCCACATGAGGGACATTTGCATTGTTTATATGAATCCAGTAAAAATGAGGTCTCAAAAATTCATTAACTAGTAATATGCCCCTTTAGAATTATGCATAAATGTCATTTAGTGATTGATTTGTGCCTGGGCTTGGATGTTCATATCTTCACATATGATATTACAGAGCAGTGTTGTGTCGAGGAGAAGAAGTAATTCCCTTGTCATCAGACTTCACACCAGAATCTGAGAGGCAGCGTATACAATATCTGGTGAGTAAAGTAGGAAATCTGAGAGGCAGTGTATACAATATCTGGTGAGTAAAGTAGGGAATCTGAGAGGCAGCGTATACAATATCTGGTGAGTAAAGTAGGAAATCTGAGAGGCAGTGTATACAATATCTGGTGAGTAAAGTAGGGAATCTGAGAGGCAGTGTATACAATATCTGGTGAGTAAAGTAAGGAATCTGAGAGGCAGTGTATACAATATCTGGTGAGTAAAGTAGGGAATCTGAGAGGCAGTGTATACAATATCTGGTGAGTAAAGTAAGGAATCTGAGAGGCAGTGTATACAATATCTGGTGAGTAAAGTAAGGAATCTGAGAGGCAGCATATACAATATCTGGTGAGTAAAGTAAGGAATCTGAGAGGCAGTGTATACAATATCTGGTGAGTAAAGTAGGGAATCTGAGAGGCAGTGTATACAATATCTGGTGAGTAAAGTAAGGAATCTGAGAGGCAGCGTATACAATATCTGGTGAGTAAAGTAAGGAATCTGAGAGGCAGTGTATACAATATCTGGTGAGTAAAGTAAGGAATCTGAGAGGCAGCGTATACACTATCTGGTGAGTAAAGTAAGGAGAGGCAGCATAAACAATATCTAATGAGTAAAGGAACTTACGGATATGAGGAGAAGCAACATATATAGAATCTGAGTTTGTCTGGTAAGGAACTTTAGGTATAATTAAGAGTCTGAATACATAATATCTACAATGTTCTAGGAAGTAGGATTGTCACATGTCATTTCATCATAGAGCAAGTTAACAGTCTGAGAGAATTTTCGAAGTTGCCATTTGAATCTAAATGGATATATATATATACCGTATCCACTCGGGTTAGCGCCCATGGGCGGCTAATTGGGGACAAAGTAAAAGAGGGGGGTGGGCGTTTACCCAAGCATGGGCGTTTATAAAGGTCGAGAACAGAACAAAACCATCCATTATTGCGCAATATATTAACAATCGTTTTCGCGCTAAAAACAAGAGCCTCTTCCCGTCACTTCCGCCTTTCAAAATTGCGACCACGTGTTGCGTTGAGTCATGTCTTCCTTGTTGACAGAAATGCTTTCACACGCGGATCGATTTTAATTGCATTTCAAATGATAAATAATGAAAACGCTTTGTTTTGAGGCTAAAATTTATGATGTGGAGAAATTGTCGACGTAATTGTGATAATATTAAGTACATACCTTTTTTTATCATTTAAAACGCAATTAAAATCGATCAGCTACGGATATGAAAGTTCAATTTGACATGTTGGCCGCTCCACTTTTGTCTCGTGGGCACCCAGACGCTAAGGTAAAGGACGTCACGTACATCGTATTACGGACATCCAGGGAAGGTGGGCGTTTAATGATTTCTTCCTAAAAAGGGGGGTGGGCGTTAAGCCAAGCATGGGCGCTAACCCGAGTGGATACGGTATATATATATAATATATATGGTAAACTGAGAGACACTATATACAAGTCCTGTGTCTGGGTAATACTTAGAGGTGAGAGGCATTCCTAGAACCATATAAGCAATAAATATTCCTTCAAGTGTTCTGACTGACTGATGTTTATACATGCATTGTGATGCTGGAGCTTGGCTGATGGAAATACTTGTCTTATTGCAGGGCTCTATACACCCAGAGCTCCTGCATAATGAGTTCACACATCTGGAGTTTGCCAGACGGGTGTCCCGCAAAGATATAGGACGTCAAATTATGTACAGAGATGCATGCATGAAAGGCTGGTCCTTCAAGACAATATGTGAAGAAGACACACGCTTTCCATTAATTTATGGAGAAGGAAAACGGGTAAGCTATAATAAACTTGATCAATATATGCATTGATCAAGTTAAATCAAAGTACATCTCTATAGATAATTTGATTTTTAAGTATTTTGATTAATCTTGAGTCATCCAAATTACACATTTGGTGCAGTCTACAATGATAATTTACTTGTGATTCAGGCGCGTGTGTTGGCCACTATAGGAGTAACTCGTGGGTTTGGAGACCATGACCTCAGGGTGCATGACTCCAATATCCTCATCAAGCCATTTCTCACCCCAACACCAGAGGTAAGCAAGTCCATTATTCTTGGTGATTTCTTTATGTCAGTCAAAGACTCTGAGATACTTTTAACAAAATTGCTGTTTTATGGAAATGGATCTGATTCCTATTTTGTAGTAACAAAAAAACTCATTTGACACATAAATGCTTTTTTCTAAAAGTAATACTATTTAACTGGAAATTACAAAAATTAAATAAAAACATTGAACCTCAGATACCAACAAGCTAAGAGTATCCCTGTAAAGTCACTAGTGTCTTAGTGGGGATTACTTGCCCCAATCATAATCTGCAAGTCTATTGATTGTGATACAAGACAAATATCTATCAAAGATTAGAATAAAATCAAGACAGTTTGGGCAACTAAAAGACCAAAATTATGGTTGCCCAACTGGGCTACTACAACAGAGCATTCATTGGCCCATTCACTGGCCCAAACAGAGGATCTGGTGGTCCCAGGCCAGTGCGTATGTCAAGGCCTGACTGAATATAGCAATCAAACGACTTCAGCCCACACTGTAAGACAGACTGGCCCTTGTCAGACATACTGTTATCTCCCCCTAGTTGGCTTAATTCCCATCATACATACATGTCTATTTTCTCTGTGATGTAGGTGCAGGTGTATCTGGGCAGATTTTAATCTCCCCTTAGTTGGCTTAATTCCCATCATAAATCCATGTCTATTTTCTTTGTGATGTAGGTGCAGGTATATCTGGGCAGATTTTAATCTCCCCTTAGTTGGCCTAATTCCCATCATAAATCCATGTCTATTTTCTCTGTGATGTAGGTGCAGGTGTATGACATGACGAGCTATGATCACAATGAGAATGATGTGCTCATCATGGGATCTGATGGACTGTGGGATGTGACGAGCAATGAGAAAGCAGCACACGTCGTCAGGAACTGCATACAACAGTTCGCTCCGGATGACAGATCCAGGTCTGCCTCACTATATTACTCACCACATCTTCAATACATTTAAAGCACTGAAATATATGAAATATTTGTCATAAGAATAATTGTCATAAAAAAAGTGTCTGTGAATGTTATACATTTTATGTATAATTTATTTAACAGATTTTCAATCTTATTGTTTGGAAAGTTTAGATGTGAATCATTTTCACATCTTTTGTTAACTGACATCTATGAACCAATTTAATAAATTTGCCACCCATAGTAAGTTATTTTGGTAGAGCCAAACATCAAAATTATAATATCATTAGCTAGAAGGCCATTCCATATGTCAGAAAAAAATCTTGAGAAAGGATGACGATTTCTTGAATTTGTGTGCATAAAATGGCAGAGTTGATATAATTGGAAAATCCATAGAAAAATAGGTTTTATTTCTGATTTTAGGTATACTTCTGCAGCTCAGGAACTTGTGATGAATGCCCGAGGCTTGCTGAAAAAAGGATGGAGAACTCTGGAGAACCGGCCGGCCTCAGGGGATGATATCACAGCCCTGGTGATACCCCTGCACCGCTACACACAGACAGTGACAGAAAGCAGCTCCACAGAGTCCTCTCTTGATGCCTCCTGATACCAGTAGATGGCATCACAACATGATGTCAACATCCAACACTAGGTGGCACCACACACAATTATTCTAATCAGGTTGTAAATCTTTGAAAATCAGTATTAATTAGTGCATGTAAATTTAAAATGATTTATTTATGGTCTGTTGTTTTGTGTTGCAAAAGAAAGTAAGATTTCTGTTTCGGGGAACTATATAACTCAAAATTTTGTCATTTTCCATTTTGAAGAAATGTGGACACGGAAATGTTTAAACTCCGAAATTTGACTTTTGATCATTTTATTCTGTTTTCAAAATGGAAAATATATACTAAGGGACAAAATATTCCTTCAACAGGGGAAAGATTTGTATTTTAAGATTTGTGCTTAATCGACAAATGGTTAGTAAAATCAAACAGTTCAAACATCTACATTATATGCAATATCTGCATATAGAGAAGGCTATGTGAATTCATTTTTATCCTAATGTAGAAGCATGGACTAGTCACACACATTAGTCATGTAATATATAGCTGAATAGAAGTAAACTAGAGTTGATATAGAAGGAAACTATCTAAGTACTCATTAAAACCCATGTGTCAAAAAGTTTGTGATGTTAGTTCAGTTAGCTAGATAAGTAACTTTTTGTTGGAGCAAGATGGATATACAGAAAATGTCACCAGAGATCTGGGTTCATTTTTTTAGCAACAGTTGCACTAAGACCTTGCACCTTGATGACCTAAGACCTTGATGTGTGAACTGAGCATACAAAAAGCCAAATATAAAAGTATTCACCGAAAGCAATTTCTGAACACAGCTGTAGTACACCCCAAAATGATTAAAGGTCTCTTTGTATTCATTGTACAGTGAGATTGTGGAAAACACAGTTGCACATATATTGTGTTCAACACACAGGGTTTAATCCTGACAGATTTGAGAATTTATTCTGAATTACATTCTCAGGTAATGCCAAATTAAGAGTGTATATATCCTTAAAAAGCCCCCGAAAAAAAATATATATCACATTAAACAACTTAGTAAAACTTCTCTCAGAATTTGTTCTAAACTCAGTTCTGACTTTCATTTAATTCTGAAAGAGTTGCATTTATTTTACCCAGATGATCTGTTACAACATATTATGATTGTTAATCATAACTAAACATTGGTGTGATCCAAGAGAAATGTTCAGCTCTCATAAACTATAAGGACATTATTAATGTACCGGTATTTAATATTGAAAATAGACATGATAAGCAAGACAGTGAAAAATGTAGTTTGTGAGTGATCACAATCCAGATGAAAAGAAAATTCCTGCTATGTGATTCAAGTAAAGATTTACTTTGGACTTTTTATATTTCTCAACCATTTTTCCTGTACTTCAGCTATTATACTGAGTCATTTATTATAAGATGTATATTGTCACCAAATTAATTGGCAGTTTGGGTAATTCTTAGCAATACAGTTTAAAGTATGAGCAGAAGAAATATTAGTATACTTAACATCTGTAACAGAACTCATGATCTTCCATTTAATGGTCTTTCTTGTGGTAGATAGTTTTCAGATATATCTCTATATATTTTTTATTTATGCCACATCAGGTGGCCAGGAATCATTGGCCAAATGGCCAGAAATCATTCATTTCTTGTTTCTGGCTGCCATACCATTTGATTAGGCCAAAAACAATGTTTTGTTGATATATACTTTAAACTTGTTAGAATTCCAAAAGAAAACTAAAGGAGACTGCCATAACCCCAAAAAAACCCACCGATTAGCCTTATACATGTATATATTTTTTTTGAAAAAGGATAAACAGACACCAAGTGTTTTTTTCTTCTTGCCATTAGGTCTTACAATATAGCAATAACATAATTATATGCAATGCAAAAAAAATCACTTCACTCTTTTGTATCTTTGTCAACCTAATATCAGTTCAAGTATGGGATCATGATTTCTTATGCCACATAAATGTACATTGTTCATTTCCACCTATGATAGAAACAACTTAATCTCTTGACATAATACCAGATATGAAGAATAAACTGTGACAATTATTGAAGATGATGTTACCATTGTAAATAGACAGTATATTATTTGCTATTTCTTGGCAGATAAAATATGTCAAGAATTTTTTGTTGAATGTAAGAAAGTCAAATTGTATCTTTCAGAATTCTGGGTGGTAAATTCTATGTCAATCTCGGCCCACTGAATTAGATGCATAATGAATACAAGAAATGTAACAATTGCCGAAAAATCAAAAACAATCATTATAATTTGTATACCAAATGAAAACTTACTCAAGATTAAACTTTTTATAAATAAAAACAATATTATAGGTTACCAAATTCATAATCATTATGTAATTTCAAGGTAAAATTTATTCTTTACTGAAGAATGTTTAGCTGACAATCAATATTACATACAAGCTCAAGTTACGCATTAATACTCACTGATGAAAGTCTTCCGGAAATAACCTGAATTCAGGTTTTTTTCTTCAAATGTGAAATTCAAAATGGTATGAACTCAGTCTGAAACATCCAAAAATGACATTTCTGAAAGGGGGTAGGAGTATCTTCAGGTTAATTTTTAAGGGTTTCAGGTTTTTTCCTGAATGCTGACTTTCATCACTGAATACTACATATGTTGAATAATTCAAACTGGTGCTGTGGCTTGAACTATTTTGTAGATTAATATTAGAATGGGCTAGTTTTTAAAAAGTACTTTGTACCAGAAGTATTGCTCAGATGAAATGTGAAAAAAATGAAGATTAATAGTGTACTCAGTAAATCTCGTTTGTGCCAACTGCCACTCTGCAAATTGATTGGCTAATTTTCCATGTCCAAAGTTATAGAACTCTGTCTCATCATCTATTCGTGGATCTAATTAGCAAATTAGCAAGGAAATAGTTAAAGATAGATTAGTTGCCAACCTACATTTTGTAGACTATAGGACGATTGTGATTATATAAAATCAATGAATATTAGCAGGTACAGAACTGGAATTGCACAGGACACAACAGCCACCTGGTGGATCACAGATGTTGAAACTCAAGCAGTGAAGATTAAACCATTACAAATTTGTGTTTTCAGACAGTCAATAGAGATATGACATACCAGTTTCTATACATTATTTTAGATGAAAATGCTGATTATGATTAGGTTAATGAAAAGCTAAAGAGAGCATTCAGGTTTGGTGTGTCATTTTAAATGTGGGAAGAAGGAAGGGCAACTGGTACAGATTAAAGTACATACAGATCTATCTTTTTGGACAATGTGGAATTTTATTGTCATTGCATGGCAATAGAGCCTCTCTCTGGCCAATAACATTCTTAATTGCCCCTTACAGATGGAAACAATTTTCCTTCTTGTTGCTTTTTTTAATGATATAATAGTGGAGGAATATTTAATATCAAAAGTGGTGGTTGGAAGTCATGCTATATTCAATTTGTTTTGTGATCATGATAAATTATTTAACTGTCTAAAAATAGAAATAATTATATTTTAGACATTGAATATATATCTTAGATAATAGAGATATATTTGATGGGATTATCAGGCCAAGCAAGGCATTTAGTATAATTAATGAAATATGTAAAATAAAGACACAATACTTACTTCATGAAACTCAAATGAAGTCAATGAAAAGTAATTTGTGCAAAGTAGATAATGTATAAATTAGTAAGGAGAAAAATCAACATAAATCTAGCTGAATGATTTATGATAAGTACCTACATGTTATATCTGGTGATGTAGTTGATATGGAAAGTATCAGTAATTTAAATATCATGGGACAAAGTCATATTTGATAGAATATGTATTATTCTTAGGTATAGCAAGATGGTGGGATTTGTCTTATACGAGACTGCTCTTTCTCAAAGAGAGCTTTAAGCTCACATGATGTTATATAGGATAAAATGAAACAGACTTGACATTATTGACATGCTAAATGGGAAAGAGGGATTGAGGGAGGGAGATAGGCCAAAAAAGGAGAAAAAGTGTGCAGCATTGCACCTGCATGGAGGCAACATTTCAATCATATTCCTCAAAATTACTGCCACGGAAAGCTAGACAACCAGGTTGTATCAGTGTCATTTAAATGTACTATTTCAAAAACAGTGCTCATACTTGTCATAGTTCTCTGGGCAATATCAGATCTTCAGACAATATCAGATCTATTTTTACTTATATTTTTAGCTCAATCAGCATTTTCAGTGTCAAATGGTCAGATGTCATTAGTTGATGTGCTATCCTTGTTGCCTTCTCAGTGATAGATTCGTTTCTCACTTATTCCACAAACCTATGCATTTTTTTAGCACTAATTATTAAATGTTAGTAAGAATTGTGTCAGAGAAATTCGGGCTTGCATGACTCTTTTGGTTGAGTTGTTTGCATTGCCAAAATGATGTTTGTACCCAACTGATGTGGGAACTTGATAATTTTTTAATATTTAAAATGGTGTCCTTATTAATCTGAATGGCCCTGATCATATACAAGATTAAATTTTGGTTGTTAATATTTAAAGAATATTGATTCATGGGTTAGATATACAATGACAGTTTTAAAATTGTTTTAAAAATATTTTTGCAAAACCAATCTCCGTATTTACAAATCTTTGTCAAAACAATCTACATGTAGATTGTATTACTGTAAGAATCCTTGCAAAAATAATTTGTAAAAGCAAATCTCTACAAAAAAAATACACCAATTTATTCACTATAATGTACACATCTCTACAAAACCAGTCTATATGTATAAATCTATATGTGCAAAATTGATACTCCAATTTCTAAATGTACAAATCTTTGCAAAACCAATTGACAATGTATGCATCACAATAATTTCTCTCTATGCAAGTATCGTTAGATCAAGAAGAATCATAGTCTTGTGTATGGCTACAGCAGAATGAAATGTGTCATGGCAGCCTGATATATTTTTCTATTTTCATATCTAGCCAATTTTAATGTAATTTGGTACACATAAACCTTATAAATATGAATCTGCAGTTAGTTTTGTCACCTGGCCAGGCGAATGCTATTTTTTTCTCCAATGCATAAACAAGACAGTAAAGTCTTTTGACTTTGTAAACAGTGCAATGCACTCATTATCACACATATATTAATGCTTTTGCTGGTATTGGGTGTAATTCTTGATCTGGGTTGTATTTTACTTAATATAATAGAGTGAATCATAACATGTAGTTTCCTGATGTAAAAATAGGTTGCTATGAGGTACCTGGCTTTGCAATGCTTAAAAAAATCCCAGAATACATAAGTCATGCTGCTCACAATGTTTAAAGGGTAACTGATTAACTGTTAAAAGTAAAACAATGTAGACAGAGCATATCAAATTAAGTTGAGCAGAAATGTTTTCAAAATATAACATAATGTTCTTCCATATTGCACTAGTTGAAAGTGAAAAAGATAAATTTATGAAAACCAGGTTTAAAAGTTGAATAAGTTTTAGTGATAAATCTCTTTTATGTAAGGCCAAGGAAACAGTATTGTTTCTCATGGCCTTCCTATCCTATTTTAACTAAGAAAAATATTTACAGGCTCCACCATCAAGAAAAATAACCTTCTTGGTGCAGCTGAGATCCCAACTACAATTTTTATCATAGAAAGACTATCTTTGAGCTGATGTAAATTAAGTCTTGATTAATGTGACTCTGGAAAAACAAAAAAAACAACTCCTTCCCTTGTTATTTTAATAAAATTGATGAGAAACAAAACTTTTCCCTTGGTCTACGCCTACATTGTACTCTTCAATGCATCAATCTGGCCATGGTATGTTCTGTGGCATGTTACCAAGCAGACCCACAGCACAGCTAACCAATTAACCAATGAAATGTGGTCACCAAAAATATGCAAGGACCTCTTATATGTTTATATGTCAACTATTCTAGCCAGAATATAAATCTTTAAAAGATGGAAGATAAATACATGTACACTGTGGCCATGGGACACAGGTTTTAATGCGTATAAAGTATGCTGGAAAATAGAAACTTGACATACACATATCTTTTCCTATAATATGCAAATGATTTCCATAGAAACACACTTGAGGTATATAAATTGAATGTTTGCAGTTGGTGAAAATATGTTATCAGTGAAAGCTTGAAATATTTGAATCAAAATTTAATTTTGGAAAGTTGCCTTTTGTTAATCTTCAAATTGAAGTGGAAAAAATGCCAACTTTTCTGCTGGTATAAATATAGTACAGGCCTACTTTTTGCTCAATATTTTCATCAGTCTAAACTTTTTAGGCCAAATAAAATAATACCTTTGTTTCAGGTAGCATGCCTGTAAAATGAATAGGGTAGGGATTTCAGTAGATTAAAAAAAGTTTATATTGAAATGGATTAGATTAGAAAAGAGTGAATTTCATTAAACTTTGAAGCGGGTAACAGTTAAAGAAGATGTTTATTTTCTGAGCGAGTCAAAATAATCCAAAACAACCAAGTAGATTTAAGAAAACAAAAAAATGCTTAGGGTTTGGAGTTTGGAAGAGGGACGGTTGGGTTACCTGAAACAAAGCTATTATTTTATTTGGTCTCATTGTTACTAGTTTGGGAAAAGACATATTTCTGTAGCCAAAAAAAAAAAAAAACAACTAATAACAAAAACAAAAACTTGAAAAATATGGGTAAAAATTATGTGGTAAAAAAAGAAAACTTGAGTGTCAAATTATTTTGAGTGAAAGTTTAAGAAAACTTACAATGTGAATCCTGTAGCAACCAACATGGGTGTAAACCTTTACTTTCTGCAAGAACTTATTTTTGAGAATAAAATAGTTAAATATTTAGATAAGACTGTATACTACAGTAGACAACAATTATATTGAGGTTAGTATTAATGAGGCCAACAGCTTCAGTTGATTTTTTGTTAATTATTTTAAAGTTTTGTTACAGAGAAAGTCATGTAGGCAGTAGAAAATTATACTAGATAAGTATGAAAAATTAAATTGTTCATGTTTTGATAATATTATCTTTTGGCATGGAAATTGTCACTATGTATTATGTGGTAAGCCTTGCTGATTTTGTTTGCATATATGCAACATATTGTTATATTTAAACAAGATATTGTTATATATTAATAGATTAATAATGTATAAGATGTATAAAGGCAGAGCAGTATACTCTACTGGCTGTTCTTAATGTTGCACTAAGTTAATATTCTCTACTAGGAGACCAAATGAAAATATTGTCAGATTCGTTCTCACCTTTGATCAACGTTTACACAAGTCAACCAAGTCCAGTGTAAACATCATTTATACTGGTACTAGAGAGCAAGGTCCCTAAGGGTCTTTATGTAATAAAAATGTGATGAGTTGACAGTATTTTTTTCTGTCTCCTGGGTTTGTTTGAGAATGAGAGGCCAGTTTTTAATATTTTGGTGGTCATATGGCCTGATGAGGTTGTGAAAGCACATGACTTGATTGAATTTTAGTATCAATATTTTCAAAATTGTTGAGTTTAAATGCAAAAGGGCAGTGAAGTAGCAATTAAGACCTTAAGAAACCCAAATTTAATATAAATTTTTGGTCTTGTACATACTTTAATAATTGTGATGGGCATTTGATAATCGTGTGATAAGATTTGTTTGATACAAATCCTTGTGAATAGATTGTTTCGAGTAATTAATAAAAGTTACAGTTTGCAATATATTGAGTTGGACTTTTACCTTATTCTGTGTTGCTTGAAAGATTTCTTTGAAAAAGAAGTCACTTTGCTGTTAAAACAATATTATTTTCACACCCTTATTGCTTTTTTTTGCAATGAAAGTATCAAAATCATAAAAAATATACATGTATTCTCTAACATCTATGGATTTTTAGAATTCAAATTTTGCTCAAAAATTAGACTGCCATCATTGTAATTACAAAATGGTGATGTTTAACACAAGTGTGCTAAGATTAAAATGGGTAGTAACATTGTATGCGTCTTTATCTCAATGTTTAATAAACACTTTATTCTAAAAGATGGAGATGGTACCTTGTGACAAATTTGTCACACAAGGTACTGTAGTATATTTGGTGTCCACAATAATGGTCGACAAGGCTTCGGGCAGATTCCTCAATATCATATACATACCATCGCAATTGCTGCATTAAAAGATTGGTATATGACCTAATGACCTAGAGTCTGTACTGTGTGCTGCAGTCTGTTAAGTGCACCCACATTAACTTATGGACACAGTTAAAGGTTAAGTCCCACTCCAACCGCAAACCGGCCAGGGGGATTATGAGGTGGGAGTGGAAGTTTTCTTCCAGTATCTCAAAAATGTTTTGAACATTACTTTAATTTAAAGATGAACAGAACCAAAAATTTCTTTCAGCCAGCACGATGAAGTATCAACCAGCTAAATAATAACTAAATCATATTTAACAAGTGATAACTTTCTTTATTAAAATGGACATTCGCTGCAATTATACAAATATCAAACAATCACCAACAATCCTTGGGCACATTTTGACAGTATAGTCCTTGTGATTGTGGAACAAATAAAATCCTGCACATAATACTTTTGAGCATGTTGGACTTCTAAGCACTTGCATATTTATAAGGCAAAGGATCATGCCTCATTATGTAATCTGGGGAGGTGAAACATTTAATCTCAAATATATACATGTTTATCACAAACCTTTAGCAACATATTATTTTCTTTCTATAAACCATTCATATTTAAGATTTTTTAAATTCTTTTCTCACTCAAAATATGTATGAACATCAAATCTACTCCAGAACGCGAGTTTCCCCAACACTAGCTTCAGCCCATACTTTGCCATCTATTGACGGCTCCAATTATGCAATTTATCTGCCAACACAAGACAGCTTGCTCTCTCTGAAATCAATTTATTGCAAGTGAATACTGCATTGCGCATTTAATGACTTGGAATACATAACCATAACATAATACATTCAAATTCTATTGTAGGATACAGTATTTGGCTTTCATGATTTTTGTGAACAAAGATAGACTGAAGCATACCTGATTTTTCTATCTCAACTTATTGCACTTTTTGTCAGTGTGTTTCGGCCTCATAGTATTCTGGCTTTCCTTGAACATAAATGAGGCCACAAATATACACTAAATTATAAGTACATATCATTATTGCAATAATTTCAATAATCTGAACACATCATTCAAACACATCATTCAGTTTTCACTTACTGTGGCAATGTGGTATAAAACTATTTGCTTTTATTGCCAAGTAAAAAAGGATGCCGAAGCTTTAAGGTGTGGAGAGCTCCATGAATATCTATTTCCATTAAATGTTTAACTTACAGGAACCCAACTCTCATTTAACTTATAAGAACCCAACTCTCATTTGCTTAACTGAATAAAAGTTAACCTGTTAGCAAGTCATCACAAATGTCGTTAAAAAAATTACTTTATCATATTTGAATGAGTAGATCCCTATCAAATTATTACTTATTATTTGCACTGTGACCTAGAACAAACACATCATACAGTTAATTGCAAAGTCACATGCTTCTGGCAAAAATGAAACTGGGTGGATGGAGGTATGAAGGAACCAGGAAGTTTTATAGGGTCCGAGTGAGAGGTCTTATCTGTCATGTGCTTGTCTCTTAGTTTCATTCAGGTTCAAACTTGTTCTTATGCACACAAAAAATCTTGATAGCAATTTAGGGATAGTAAATCAGGGCTTAAAATGACTAGAAACATCACTGACTCAACTGTTCATTATGCGAAGACAATTAAACTCTCGTGTTGACAGCAAACAAAGTATTGCCAATTGTTTTAGCTACTTTTACTTTGTTTGCAATATCATCATTATCTCATGAATAAGTAATGAATTTAAATTCTGTTTTCATGGTCTTTGACAACCAGGAACAAGAATATTGTTATCCTGATCCTGTGGTAGTATGCATAACTTGTTAACTCATTTTTGAAACTCTTGAAAACTTACTACTGTACATGTGCGATGCGTCTTATAAACAATCATGTAGAACTGCATGGAGTTATTGTTTTCCTGTTGCAGTTCCTTATCCTGTTGTACATGTATGTCTTAACTGGGTTACACACACACACCAGAAAAATTCCTGGACTCACAAATACAAAATAGATGGGACCAGACAAATATTTGGAATCAACTGATAAACATTATAAATAACAAACAATGTAAATCACAACATTTGTTACTCTGCATCAGTAGGTTTTGCCTTTATGATAAGAATCTGCATGTCCATGACATTAGTTCCACTCATTCCCATTTTAAAAAGGTCTTTGCCTCCTCGAAATACAGAGAAGAAGTTATAGCTGTCGCTATTGTCCAGATAGCTCTGAGGGTCGATACCTTCCACGGCACAGTCTGCCAGCATGTTGGGGTCACAGAGTGCACCTGTTGCATCTGTTGGTCCGTCCTGTCCATCCGTCCCCCCACTGAACAGCACCACGTCAAATTTACAGCAAACCTCTTCATCTGGTATCCTATGGCTCAAATCTATTCCAGAGGCTAGCACCATCTCCTGGCTGCGACCGCCTTTCCCAGTGCCTTTAACATTGACTACAGTTTCTCCGGCAGCGAGGATGCAGATAGGCTTACTGGTGTTGCAGGCCCGATCTGTCAGCCGCACAACATCATTGATAGTTTGCTTAGATAATCCCAGGCGAATTAGTTCGAGCTCCTCGTGTGCAAGTGACCTTGACCCATCTGGGTCCATTTTGTTGCCCATGGCCCTGCAGATGTACTCTGCGAGTGCAGACAACATTCTGCCGATACTGCAGGCCTCGCCTTCTAGACCTACATCAAGAACATAAGCAAGATAGCCTCGCCTTTCTGCCTCCATAAATGCATGATCAACAGCGATCTGATTGCTTCCAACCAGAACATTCTGGGCATTGCTACACTCATGGTTAGGTTTTGGACCTGAGCGTACTGCATCCAGTCTGGCCCCCTTGCGCCCTAATGCACTTGAAGCTCCAATGACAACTCTTTTACTGTCTTCACTCTTCAAGTGGTTTAGAATGCTGGAGGGTACTTTGTCCGTGATGCCGAGTGTGGTGAAGAGATCGAGGCACTGACAGGGTGTGGAGTAGTCTGGCACTGTGGGGCCACTCGCTATCATGTCAAAACTGTTGCCTATCACATCGGACAACATCAGTGAAATCACCTGAAAAAATTGAGAAAAATAGTTTGAGAAATGTAAATTTATCTTGAAATTTTTGGAACTGAAAGAACAATGAATGGGGTTTTACCAAATTATATCACTATCAGCATTTCTTTTACTCTTTACCACAAAGATATGACAAACTTAAGCCAAAATAAGAAGCAGGAGTGGCCCTCCTACATATTATTGTTGTGTAGATTAGATGGTGTTAATTCTTGTCTTCATAGAGAATCAAACAAGTTGTTTTTACACTATATTTCTAACACAAATAAATATCTTGAATCTGAGAGCAATATTTATATAGCTCTCAGCTTATATGTATAACTTGTGTGTGTCAGATCAATACAAAACAAATGTCCACACAAATCTGTAAAGTTCATTGTTGCTAAAGCAAGCTATTTTTGCAAAATATAAATTATTCACTACTAGTCACTTTTTAAAATGAAAAATAGGTACATATTTTAACTAAACAATATATTTTCGCATAAAATATATTGTCATTTGTACACTGATGAAATCTGCCATAGGCCGATTGCGGGTCGCCATACTGCCCCATTGAAAACAACACGCCGGAACTGCACAATTACAATCGGAAGTGCACAAAAAACTCTCTAAAATCTAATCATTAAAAAAAACAAGATGGTAACCCGCAATCGGCCTATGATAAAATGAGACACAGACCTTTGCCGGGTTAGCAGCACCAGCCAGGCCTCCACCTTTGAGCAGTTCTATGTTCTTGCGGACGGTGTTGAGCTGGGTGATAGAAGCTCCTGCACTTTGCATCAGGTTGCTCACTAAGATAACATCATCCAGTGTGATAGGGGCTATCGGAGCTGGCAACAATGCCGACCCACCACCTGGACCAAAACAAGAAAGACTTTTTTAAAAAAAAGTATGTATATGTAAAAAAAAAAAAAAAACTATCTTAATAATAATCCTATCAGTTTTGCACACACATCCGGTCCTGTTATCAAACGATTAACATAGGCGTCCATAGTAACAATGGTGGAAAATGGTAATCACCACGTGCCTACATTTCAGCACGACATAGATGGCTTTCTATCAAGGATAAGAATAAAATCAAGATATTTTGGACCACTAAAAGACCAAAAATAAGATTGCCCAACTGGGCCACTACAAGAGAGCATTCACTGGTCCAAACAGAGGAACGGGTGGCCCTGGGCCAGGCATATGTCACATCATGATATCAACATAGAGATCAACTTTAAATATATAAAATTATAGGCTTGGTATATAATACCATTAACAAAAGAAAACAAAAAAACAAAAGCAAACCTGAGATTGAGCTAGTGTCAAAAAAAGTAAAACACTTCACCTGTTATGAGGGTAAGCAAGATGTCATCCTCAGATAATAACTTGGCCATTTGGTAGATTTCCATGGCAGCTGCCTCAGCTCTGGCATCAGCAATATTGTTGGGAGATCCCTCTATCACCCTCACACGACTGCCGGCTTCAGGGAGCAGATCACTGCAATTGTTTTGTATCGTTTGTGAACATTTTCTGGGAGTGTCTGCAAATTGCTTAATATATGACCATTTAAATCCTTTCTCAGACCTATTTAGCTGTTAAATAGGTCACTGTGACCTAGTTACATTAATTCCTCCTCCAAACCAACTTCACTTCAATCACCTATGCCAAGCTACATTGATATTCCTATATTCGCTCGCGTTTGTTTTGCCTTTAGGGCTAGATGTTCGAGGTTTTGACTGATTAAGCTTTAAGTCTATGGAGCATACCCCGATTATCGGTCCATGGCGGCCATGTTTTGGCTCAATAATTCTGCTTACACCGTCAGATGTCGCTTTTGTTTGAGAACTGATTTGTGAGTGCGTGGTAGAGTAAGAAGATTTTCGTTGGATTTTGCCTTGGGATTTTGCAAACTTACGCGAGCTTGATTTTTTAAAATCAACCCTTGTTTTTATTGTCTAAAGAACATAATTGATAAAAGTAAGAATATTGCAGGTCTTGATCTTGACCTTGACTCAAAGTTGACAAAAATTCATCCAAAGAAATAACCTTTATGAGCACATTACATCTCCATGATACAAAGTTCCCAATCAGCTTCCCCATTTTTTTGAAAGCTGTGACCTATTTGGCTATTAAATGAGTCAATGTCACCTAGTTACATCAATTATTAAACAAGAAAAAGTGGTGCTCCACATGTAACATGGATGAGAAAAAAAATGAACAATCAAAACAAAAATTAAAATAAACAAAACAAAAATTACAACAAACAAAACAAAATTAAAAAAAACACACAAAATGAGCGAATCATTACAAACTAATGGGGTAGTTGAAATTATCCTTTTAAAACATTTAATTTGGTACATGAACAAATTTTTCAGCACAAAAATGTGTAAAAATATATTGTGCAAGATAAATGTAGTGACAGTAAATGTTATTTGTAGCGTTTGGCCAAATATTACATTTAAAAGATTTTGAAAATTACCTGTGGCCTTGAAAATAATCCAAGGTCACAAAATATCGAACTTGTCCAGACCCCTCATAGGTAGATCTAATCTGTCAAGTCATATTGAAATTGCTGTAATTTTGAAGAAAATAGAGCATTCACAAGCTCATGACCTTGACCAAGGGTCACAAAAAGAGCATCCAATTAAATTATCATGGATATTTACTTGCATTTTCATAATTTCCAATCTTCTCGGATTTGTAAAAGAATAAGATTCTCAGTATTTTGAAAGATGAGACCTATATGGCCTTTAAGTAGGTTATTGTGACCTACTTACATTAATTATTCTAACAATTGTGAACACCCATAATGTGTAAGATAAATGTAGTTGAAATCAATGCCACTTGTAATGTTTTGCAAAATGTCACAAACAGTTGATTTAGAAAATAGCTCAAAAATACCACAAATAGATAATTTATAAACTGCCCCTCACAATCATTCACAAAACAGTCTTAATATTCTTGAATTTAAACATTTAAATGAATAAAAATTGAAAAGTAAATTTACGTTTTCCCTGCTTGCAAGAAGGTTTGCTGTATATCGAGTGGCACGCTGGCGATTCCTCCGACAATATGATCCTGCAGTATGTCCTCAGCTGCCCTCAACATTCCCAAAGCTGCCTTGCCAAAGGCTGCCACGTGAACATTACGGTTCAGATTGTATACTTGGTCCTGAACTCTGAGAACATTGTTCTCCACCCGGAGAGTTTTCTGAACCATATTTTTGGGAAGAACAGATTTTACAGCCACATTGAATATTTCAAGTGTATCTTCGCGAGGAAAACCTCCTGAAGGCTGTGAAATGCGGCTGGACTCTTGAAGTCTTGCTACCATTTTAGACATGAGGGAAACTTGTCTTGTGAAAGGGTGGAAGGAGGTTGAGAGGAAGAGAGGAAATCTGCTACGGACTATTGACCCCATTAGCATGATTGTTTCCTCAAGTCAGCAGGTAATCACTGGTACCAATCTGAAAAAATAAATTGAAAAATTGAAAACTCAAGAGTTACAAATATAGGACAAAGTTGGAAGTTAGACAAATATGAAAAAAATATCTTTTAACCTAATTGACTCTAGATGCGAATATATCAAGTGCCTTTTTAATATGGTGCAGCTATGCTTATAAAAATATAATAAACCGTAGGTCATCATTGTAATCATTTTACAAGATTCAGATCTATCCCAGAGATCAGATGCATTAAGTATGCCTTTGAAAATATCATGCATCTACACATATTAAACATAAGCCATTAGCCCCAGAGCTTTGCTGACCATTTTTTTTCAAATTGTTTGTAAACATTTCTTGGAAATGTCCTCAAATTGCTTTAGAAATTAAAGCATTATCCGAACTTCGCAGCTTGAGGGCAGCCAATGTGATAACAAGGCAGGTCCTGCCAAAAAAAGGATAGTAAAGCCAAGTAAAACTGCAGCCTTTGATCCAAAAACTCCTGTATCTGTGCACTCAGCCACATTATATTAACCATTTAGCAATTTTCTACAATTTCTTTAGCTCTGCAAGACTATGTCAGCTTAGCTTTTGCTATGAGAGGGGCAAATTATCTTGGTTAAATCCCATCCCCTATTGACATAATCAGCATAGGTAAAAAGCAATGTTCAGCACAGCTATCAGTACATTTTAATGTACAATAAGGTGACATACAGATACAGTAAACTAGGTCAAATTCATGAATTATTTATTCATCACTAAAGTTATCAAGTCCACATTCATGTTGACCACAACAACCACCTAGCGTACTCGAATATAAGATAAGGTTTTTGTACCCAAACCATTTAGTAGGGTAGCGATCTGGGAAAAAAATGAGTTCACTGTGGATGATAACCCACAATCCACACTATGGGGGGAAAAAACATTGAAATTGACATTCGACCTATAGAATTAATATTTCTGTCACTTTGTTGTGAATTGGGAGAAGAATGAGTGCATCAAACTAGCAAAAGTTTTGTGCTCTTGCCCCCATGCTGCCAGGCCCAGCCTAGCCCTGGCCGCTTTCTAGATAATCTGCACCCTTCAAACAACCGCACCCAAGACAAACCGCACCCGAGACAAACCGCACCCGATACAAACCGCACCCAACACAGACTGTACCCTGACTGACCTGCAATTATCATTAATTATCATCCGCCGCCATAATTTAACATTTAATGATGCTAGAACATTGTTAAATTGCCTTTTATTTACAAGAAACCAAAACTTTGGTCGCCATTTCTTGCTTCTGAAATCTTGTGAGCTGGAACCTTAAATTCAAGATTGCGGGAAATAATGCTGAAGGGGATCCATTCTTGAGACAAATAAACAAGATAAAAAGTTTGGTTTTATGTTTCATACACATTTAGTAAGTTTTCTCAAGGTTTTGTCTTCTTGGCATTGATTATAGTTCACTTTTGCTTCACCTTTGTTATGTTATTTCCTCCCACGACTTTCAACATGGCAGAGCAACATCTGTACATGTGATGATCCCTGCAAAATCTCGCCAAATATTATGTTTTCTAAATGAATTGAACTAATTTTTGCACAAGTAAGAGAAAAAGCTATATTTCATTAAGATTTGGCTTGATTATATTGAGTAAATATTGCGGGTCGGTCTGTTTTGGGTGCGTTGTAGTTTCGGGTGCAGAATGACGGGTGCGGTGTGTCAAGGTGCGGAGTGTCTTGTTACCCCCTGGCCAGAGATAGTTAAACATCTCTGTCCTGGCCAAGGCCAAACTGTCAGTGTCACTGTCATGTCAAAATTGTCCATCTTCATAGGCCCCCTGCCAGTCTCTCCGACCAATGATTAAATATAGTGGAGTTGTACAGTTCTGGTTCCGGCAAAGTTGTACAGTTCCGGTGTGTACTTTTCAATGGGGAAAAAAAAACAACATGGAGATCGGCAATCGGCCTATACACATCTATATGTTTACTCGGCAAAACCAATTGGCATCCTGCCAAGAGTTATGTGTCCATGTGTCAGTGTTACATCAAACTGTCAATGTCAGTGTCAAAACTGTCAGTGTCAATACTGTCATGTCAAAACTGTCAGTCAGTGTCACTGCAACTTCAAAGATTAATATTTGTTCATACTTCTTTCTCGATCATACATACCAAATATTTCTAGACTGGTGGAGCACGTTGATGAAACGATATTGTCAGCATGACAGCTGATAATATATGTTCTAGCAAAGTTTGCTGATTTACTGACCAACTGTTTGGTCAAAAACTTTTCTGAACTTTGGCCGAGGTTGTTTAGGGCGGCCCGAAGTATGTGACCTTCCCGGTGCCTGGATCAGGTGGCATTAGAGATGGAGACGTGTTACATGTGCACATGTGCACTCCTCATTCCGAATTCGTTCAAATAAAATTGTCCCGAACAAAAAAATGAATACGCCCTATTTATACCTCAGTGATGCGCGTATTGATGCGATTTCGAATGAATACGCGCATGCCGATTATTCGTAAAATATTGATTAGTTTGCGTCGGCCATCTTTAGACTGGTCCCCCATCGAGTGTCAAGGACATCGTGTTTATACACAGATGGCGGCAACCAGTCTATGGCTGTACGCGCCATTTTCGGATCACGTGACGGGGTCAAATGAGGTGCGCTTTGTGTACAAATGTTTGTAACGATAAATATCTTGTTTCATGTTTCATTTTTTAAAAATACAGTAGTTGTCTGAGGTATAAAAACAAAACATACACTCGTCGGTCAGCTGTGACCGCGGATTCAGTTCGTTGGTGATGGCGGACGGATACCCTTCGCCTTCGGCTCAGGGTATCCGTCCGCTATCACCAACTCACTGAATCCGCTCACCCAGCTTCCCGACTCGGTATGTTTTGTTATATTCACTTTTATTGCCTCGCATAATCCCACAAAAAAGAATATTCTATAGACTTCGTTATTTGTAATTTAAAATATATTAAACAAATAGATTTACTATAAATCACAGATTACCATTTAAACAACAAATAAAATCACGGTAAAATTAATAAATTTCTGCGCTTTTGGTTTAAGAGGTAACTTCGGTACATCAATGAGAAATATGATTGGTCAAAATTAGTATGAAATTGGTAAATTTTATTGTACTTTTGCACATAATATGAAAGTAATTAATAATAACTGAGACATTTACTATTTAGGAATTAATAAAAAAAACCTTAACAGATGCCATTGAAAGATAAATAATTAAAAGCACGACACGAGTCGTTCAGCAGCAAACAATTGCGTCTTAAAGCGCGTTATGACCGGCGGCATGAGGCTGACAGATCAAGTTGTGCGAAGTTTTCGCGTAGCGAAGGTGTTTAAGGAAAACACAGATCGCATTAACAATATCAATTTTTCTGCGAATGGGGAGACCTTAATTTCAAGCAGCGATGATGACTCAATAGTCATTTATGACTGCCAAAACGGAACGTAAGTTGAGCCCAAAACCCAAGCAAAATGGCGACCGGCCAAAAACAAATGGCAAAGCAAAGCCATGTCTTCTCAAATTAAACCCTCCAATGTCCTATCTCTTGATTCTCTCACTATGCCTTTTCATATTCTGGAAACAAAAAGCACACGGACTAAGGATGGAACAACTGGGAACACTGAAAGGACATCGCTACACTGTTTGGAAACGGTCAACTGCCCTTGAGGATGGATGGAAGTTTGGGGAGTCGTCTTTAACTCGTGCACTCTTTGGAACCACAAATGAAGAACAAAGTTCAGATAAAGCTAGTTTGATCAAGAAGAAATGTTTTACACTCACTCTCAGTGCCGATGCAGTATTTAGTTACTCGGATCTGATCAGGAAATTACAGGGATACGACCCCCTTAAAATTACAAATCTTTTGTTTGATATTTCATATCACTACCAACAGGATGGAGAAGGACCTTTGTAGACGAGTCAGGGTGACAAGCGAGAACCAACAGAGATGTCCTGGAGAGTGCCAATTCCAAAAAGGGCCCAGAAAAAAAGAAAAGAACGGGCCTCCGCTGCAGTATACAATCTTGGGCAGTGTTCAGCAAACAGTTAATGTGTTGCAGATAAAAATGCTGATCATGTGCATTCATTTTTAGACCAAAATTCTTCATCTTTTGGTCAGTCATCTTTTGGTCAGTCATCTTTTGGCACAAGACATTTTTGATAATGTCTTTACATTTTAGGGGAACATTGGATAACTACACAATGCAGTGCAGGCAAAAGAAAGGCCAACACAATTTATTTTATGCTTCTTTGGTTTGTGAAAAACAGTTGCAGAAATTTGAGCGATGACTTCAAAATTCATGAAAAATCAAATTTTATAATTGAATTTGATCTGCACCTTTCCATAGACTTGAGTGAGCATTTTCACATTTAGCACATATAAATGTGTGATTACTAGAATATTAGGAATTACTTATTTGGCAAGCTTTTATTCAGTAAAGAAAGTAGAAGTTAAAAGATAATTAACTTGGCTTCTGTGAATGGCAGGCAGGAGGCATGTGGATTGCTAAATAATATCAAGATATGTTGCATAATCTTAAGACAAAATACACAAAAATGAAAGATTTTAAAGTTTCCAGTACAGTTATCTTTCAACATTCCACGGGACGAAAGCAAAGAAAAACTAAATTTGGGAATCCTGTGATATGGCCCATAAAAAAGGACACAGTTTTTTTTTTTTTTTTTTTTTTTCATTTTTTTATTCCGACAAAAAATTCTGAAAGTGGTTATCCCAAACATGAAACATTTCTGATCTTATAACAAACAAAGTGTTCTTTGTAGCAAGTACATTTCAATTTGAGAAGTTCACCTTTATGTTTATATTCTTCATTTCATGGTGTAAACCCACATGGTCACTTATCAATTTAATATTTTAAGTTCAACAAATTGAATACATAAACAATCTGATTTACAACATGATTTCTCAACAAATTCAACTGATGCGAAATATAACACTTTTCATTTAATTTGAAAAAAAAAAGTTTCTGTTTATCCTTAAAAAAATCCAGTGATGTATTTATGTTACTAAATTTGATATGGTATATAGATAAAACTGAATTATTTTTTTTGGGGGGGGGGGGGGGGGGGGGAAGGGGGTGGTAAGGTCAGAGAAAGATCTTTTGAAGATTTGTACATGAAAAATCATAAATGACGAAAAAGGTGAACCTATATGCATCCAGATACAAATTGCATAATGGCATCCAGGACCCACACAATAAGATAAGGAATCTGTCTTTGAAATGATTAGAATAGAACAAAAAAATGTGATTACCAAAACAGGAGAAAAGGACACATGCTCATAAGAATTGAGGAATAATTCTGGAGACGAGAAAAAAGTGTGCTTAAATAGTAGCCAAGATAAAGCAGCTTATTATTAAAGCTCATTCTCCAAAATATATCTAGATGATGTGATACTTTGTTTTATCCTGAATCTCACTCATAAGAAACGTGAAGTCCATTTAACATGGAATTTTTATTTTCGTCTTGAGCTTCGTAATCTTTTTTTAAACAATAGTTATGACCAACAATGTATTAATTTTGTATAAAAAATAGGAACATTAGGTACTCGTATAAATTTGCACTTTTAGGGATGTCAGAAATATTTTTTTCCTTAAAATTGTTTAGATCTAGATTGTGCCATTCATGTGGTCATTTGGCACTCTTTCCTCAATTTTGATGACTTTTCACAAAGTTTAGTAATGGCAACATGGTAAAAAACCTGTTTATGTGAAACACTCACTTTATTACCATTTGAAAATGGTTATTTTTTTTAAGTCTACTTTTGTTAAGCTCAAACCTGGTAATGCCCATCTTCTAGTTGTAGATCTACTATGTTGATATTGATGACATCCCTCATCTTGGAAGATTTTGAATAAATATAGCTCACTGTATATGCTCAAGATCTGTTTATAACTTGTTTCTCTTTTAATTGACAGGCCCAAAAGGACCCTGAACAGTAAGAAATATGGGGTAGACCTGATACATTTCACACATGCCCCAAACACGGCAATACACAGCTCAACCAAGGTTGATGGTAAGTTCCTTTAAAGTCTTTAATGTGATTTAAGTACAGGTTGTATTGATCCATGCTCTGATGCTAATGTGTGAACCTACAAGTATTTCTTTAAAGCAGATCGAAATGTTTTTTGAAAATTAGGAATGATCAACTTTTTTTTAATTGACCGTATAACATTGATCTTCATACTACAAAAATGGTAAAATTTTAAAAAATCAGCTTGTAATTGTTCTTTATTAGTTATCAAAGATTTTGAAACGATATTTTTTTCAATGTTATTATATAATTCCTTTCAGACACCATAAGATATTTATCATTGCATGACAACAAATATATACGTTACTTCCCAGGACACACCAAAAAGTAAGTTTAAACATTACTAGCAAACTGTTTTTGTTACTTTTTACATATATAATTCTAATTTATCATGAAAAACTTGTACTTCGAAAAACCTGAAACTTGAATGTTGTGGTTTCAGAGTGGTCACACTGAATATGTCCCCCATAGATGACACATTTCTATCAGGTTCACTGGACAAAACTGTGCGATTATGGGATCTACGGTCACCAAACTGCCAGGTAAGACCAGATCAAAACCTCTCAAAATGAAGCTGTTAATAATTTATTTGTTTTTATTCCAAGTATCGAATGATATTGGTAACCTAGAAATTCAGGGGCCACTTTCCTTTGGCCCCAAATTGTTACACATCATCAATTTAAACATTAATTTTTGGAGAGACAAATATATGTGACTAAATGAGGGACATCATTTGAGTCTATTTGATCTCTTTTTGGTCCCATTTTGCCAGATGTAAACATAACTGACTTAATAATAGACTTAGGTTCAGACTCATTTTCTTTATTTGGATGATAGACAGATCTTTGGGTGCTTTGCTAAATATTACTGATTAATTAAAGATTATCCAGACATTAAAATTATAAACAAGCAAGAAATGTTCATGACTGCTTGATTTAAAAGGGTATTGGGTAATTATAATACTTTTGAGCCATAAAACTGTATGGTCATTTGTAATATGCAGTCATATTTGGTCATTATGGTCTTTGGTTTTGAAAAGATGTACTCTATGCTCTACTTACGGTAATCTTTTATTCTTCATTTTCCTTTGGCAGGGATTGATGAACTTGTCAGGCAGGCCAGTGGCAGGGTTTGATCCCGAGGGCCTCATATTTGCTGCAGGAATCAACTCAGAATGTCTTAAATTGTATGACCTAAGATCCTTTGATAAGGTTTGTATGGACATTTTACCTTTACAAATAAGATATTTTCTGCCACAAATTTAGATTTTATATTTATTGTTATTTGTAATTTTGTTTAAAAAAAATTAAATTCTTTTTATTTTAGGGTCCTTTCTCTACATTTAAACTGCAAGCAGACAAAGAGTGCAACTGGACAGGTCTCAAGTTTAGTCCCGATGGTAAACTCATTCTCATCTCCACCAACGGCAATGTCATCAGACTCATAGATGCCTTCCAAGGCACACCACTACAGACATTTATGGTGAGTCCACATACATTTGGTCCAGTCAAAAATTTTTTTTTTTTAATTATCACTTAAAATAAAGTATATTCAGTGATATATCTGTAATTTTTAGGATATTCAGTGATGTATCTGTAATTTTTAGTAAATATCAGTTATGAGTATTTTTCTGTCTTTTATTTGGTGAATTAGTATTTAGTAAGGCTCTAATTTAATTTTGTGGCTGTGTTGTAGGGCCATGCAAACAAAGGCATTCCCCTTGAAGCATCATTTACTCCAGATTCTCAGTTTGTATTCAGTGGTAAGTTTGAAGATGTTAATTATTTTAATATCTGGCATCTTTCCTCAAATTGCTTGATGTGTGGATCCTCATAAACAATATGATCTTTGTCTATTCGCTAGTTTTTTCACATATCAAAATAAGAATGAGAAGCAGGATAGTAAAATTATTTGTTTATTTTTTAAAAAATAACAAATTATATCATAGTCTCTATATAAATGTATATGTCATCTCTAACGAGTGGCCTGTGACAAAAATGGACAATGAAATTTAATATTTTCATCTTGACATGCTGATATACAGGATCATCTGATGGACGTATTCACTGTTGGAGCACAGAGACTGGGGCCAAAGTGTCAGTGCTGACATGTGATCACACAGGCCCTGTGCAGTGTGTGCAATTTAACCCTAAATGTATGATGTTTGCTTCTGCCTGCAGCAATATGGTAAGTTTCTCTACATTTGAAAATATGTTTTTTTTCAATCTTATCCCTCAAGTTTTGTCTTTATTTAATTCAAATTTATTCCTTCATCTTCTTTCTGTATCGATACACTTGTCATTAATGTAAATAAAGAATCACATTTAGCACCAGGGATGTTTACATGAAGTATGCTTGTGCACAATATTTCATTTTAATAGTTACAATAAACATATTGAATTAAATTTTGTTTATTTAAGATTAAATTAAATTTTGAGATTATTGTATATTGAGTTTCACAAACTATAATTTCCTGATTACTGAATAAGTTGAAATATCTGTGTTTTGTCATACCATACATCATAGACCTGTTTGAAAACCTGTTGAGGATTTACACAAATACAGCTTAAAATCTTTGATCAAATATGGTATCAGACTAAAACATAGAATATTGCAAATTTATTCAATCAAAATTCCTCACATTAATTTTTATTTTCCTCTATCATTTTGTCTTTTTTCTTGAACAGAGGGGAACAACAAACGTCGGTGGAACAAACAGCATGGTAGAGTTGGCTTTTGTTTTACTTCTAGTGTCATGATTATCACATTCTGTGTTATTGTTGGATTTGTTTTTTTTTCTAAAAATACACAGAGTTCCTCTATATTCTCACATGGTTCATGATTTAGTCATATTTTGTATCAAGTTGCTGTGGTAATTCAGGACTCGTGTTAGGCGCAAAACAAGGCACAAAATTATTGTTGCTCTTTGTATTCAGGCTACTGACCTACTTTTGAATTATTGTAGAATTATTTGAATCGCAGGGGCTTTTAATAGCATCTGAATGATGATCATTTACAGCTCCCACAGAAGAAAATAATGTTTTTTACTGATTGAAGGCCACATATTAGCATCTTAATGCAGGAGCTGACATACTTATTGACCTGAATCATGAATACTAAAATAACCTCTGACTGAAACAAACCTGCTGCTGGTTACAGAAGTTGGCAGTTTACTGTGAAATCATTATTCAAGCATGTTTAGAATTTTAAGTCGAGGCACCTGCACAATCTATCAGGATTCTATGTTCTTGTAAATAGCAAAGTTTAACTCAACATGCAGCATACCGTAGGTCAATCAGTCAGATAATAATAAAATTTACATGGCAATGATACCAGTCCCTGCCTGTTTATAGCACTTAAGGTTTGTATAAACAGTTATAATATAATATACAGAATTTAGTTGTGATCATATCAACTGCTATTGTTAAAATCACATGACATCAACCCTTTTATAACAGCACCTCAGGTGCCAAATTTGTCACAAGGTATTGATCATTTTTTCATATTGATCATTTTTTCAAATCTACATTTGGTCATGCTATTGCATGAAATAGGTCACATGTAATGGGGCCATATTGTCCAAGTAAATCATTATCATCAAGGACAGTAAAACAAAATACCTAGAAACAACAAAATAGGTTCATAAAAGATATCACCATGAACTCATCATGGTGGGACTCCTCATGATTTTCTTGAGCAAATAGATGTTTTAAACCAAACTTTTTACATTGCAAACTTTGCTTTGAGCCATATTGGGCAGGGTCTGAAATCTCAATTAAGAGCATTATGAAATGACATAAATAATTATGTGAGATTTATGGAGTGTGCTTATGTGCATGTACCAACTTGCTCTTAGAATAAGGGATATATATCCTGAAATTACTGTATTTTTGTAATTGAGTGACAGAAATAGTGATGTCTTAGTTTTAATATATTGTGTGAATGATTGGAATGATGTGGCCTTGAAATAGTTGGAAAAAAATATATTATATTAAACATAAAACATTTCATGGGTAAGATTATATAAAAAATTATATGTATAAACAATTTTGAATTTGACCTTTTATTGGTCTTAATGGGGCAATGTAATTTTCCCCCCTTTCTTTTCCTGTGGGACCTATTGGTCTTGCTTATATTAGGGGATGAAATGGGGTGTTTTTTTTTATCTGGCCAGGTGACAAAAAATATTTGGTATCTAACATAAATTGCTGAACTAACTAATATGATTCAATTGTTTTTTGTGTATTTCAGGCATTCTGGTTACCTCAACTCGATGAATGAACACAAAACAAGAAATAACATCATCCTCATCACCTGTATATTGCTGACTGCAAGCTCTCCACATTTATCACCATTTGCAATGGTTCCTATACATCCACAGAGCAGCAGTTCAGAAATGCTGTTTTGAAATTCAGAATTGCAGACTTAACTTTTTGCATGATTATTTTTGGTTGTTGACAAATCAAACTCTCCATATTTTGGAAATTGCAACTTCTTAATTGTAAAAAAGAAGATGGCAGAAACTATATGCATTACTTTTGTAGGAATAATTTATTCTACATAAATGGATGGATATTCTGCATATAGCTGTCACTGGAACTTAATATTGCATACAGCTAAATGTGGTCAAATCACCAGTGACATCTCAACATATGTGCATTGTACTAGCTTCTATACAGACAAGATAAAGTACAGTTGTTGTGTTATGAAAACAAAAAGACTGTTGCAATTGCCAACACTGCAATCACATTCCTGGTAGCGTGGCTGGAAACATGGTACCATTGATGAAACAGAACATCCAAGCCCACTTATTGATGACTTGATATATGATGAAAAATTAGAGGGTCATTTTAGTTTTCCATTGTATTCGGTTTTGAAATCTTCCATCTAATTAATAGTATACTGAATTTCTATTGTCTTGTCTGCAGTGGAGGACAACTTAAAGTAAAGAAAATAGTGAGTTTGTGTGTATGACAATTGATGTGAAAATTTTGCACCTAAAATGAGGCATAAATAAATATGATGTATGAATTTTTTTTACAGAAAAAACAATCCGATAAATAAAAATAAAATCCAAAATTCCTTAACTCAGTAATTTTTTAAGTTGTTTAAAGCAGACAAAAATATACCTTGGTATAAAATTTATATATATATATATATTTAGCCATTTTACAAAGAATATTTGATCATGATATAATCTGAATTGGTTAAGAATATTTTTTTGTGGATAATTAATTTTTTATGCAGCCAAATAGATGATTGGAGAAGGGAATGTTGAATGCAATGGCAAAGATTCATCCTCTTAATTAATGTGCACAATTCTGGATTATACCAGGCTTAAATAACCTATTTCTCATAGGAAAAAAAATGAGAATTCCTTGTGTTCAGTGTGGAAAGAGGATTCTGAATGTTGTGTATATATATACTAGAATATTGTAAATATTAGAAACTGAATATGAGACATGTACAGTTGGGAATACATTGATATTAGCCACTATCAAAAAGAAAAAAAACAAGGAAAAACATGTTCTTGTTTAGCCACAATAAAAAAACAGGAAAAATATGTTCTTGTTTCTGGTTGCAGAGTTAGCATATGTTGCTGAATTGATGTATATGGTTTTAAAAAATCTTGCAGCACAATGACCACATCACCTGCCAAGCACTATTTGTATGTTGATTTACTACAACTTTGGAGAAAACTACCCATTCCCAAACTAAAATAAAATGCAAACCAACAAAAAATCCAAGAGAAAATTCCTTATTCAAACCACAAATTTTAATTGGCCAAAACTAGAATCAAGATATCCTTGTTTTCCTAGCTTAATGGTGAGTTGTTTAATGCTGTGCATATAAAATGCTAGGATATGGATTGGCCTAAAATTAAGAATGTCAATATTCCTCATCATTATAAATTATATGATATCAAAAAAAAAACTAGCTGTTTAATGAAATTTCTCTGGGTTTTTTTTCTTGGCATTGTAAATATTCATTTGAGTATTTTAGATGTGACGGTAAAGCTGTCATGTGTTTGTGTTTCATCACATCAATGTTATCATTAAGAAAGTGTCTTAGCAGGCTTAGTAAGATTATATTCTAGTTTGACATTTAGAAGTGTAGTATTGTGATCATAACTTGAAAAATGTCAAATTTAAAAAGTTCTTAAATTTGTATATTTTTTTATAATTTTTTTGACAATCAGATGTCAATAGTACTTGTCTTCATAAAACTGACTGCCATTATGTAAATTATGCTCACTTTCTGTATGTGGTGTGAATATTGCGCAAAAATGTAAAAAACAAATAAAGTACATGTTTAGAATATACTTCACACTCAATTACACTTTCAGATAGATTAAATGAGTTGACTTCATTGCATAGCTGGTCTATCTTATAGTTCCATAAAAATATAATCATCTTCCCTATTTGTGTTTCTCCCAGAGTTTAGTCTGCATCTTAGCACTATCTTATTTGTACAAATAAAGCCTAAGGGCATTTTCAGACTTGCAAAACCAGATATTCATAGAATGATGTAAAGACCCAGTAATACCAGAAGTTTTGTTAAAATCATTTAGACAGGTCATACTTCATTGAGGAAAATTTTGCATATTTGTAACCCTTTGTGAAGATAATTGGAAGTGTTTCTATCCTTTTCCAGATATCTCACTGAATGTATATCAAAACAACTAGGATATACATAATTATCCAGTTATCCTGGTCCCATAGAGATTACAGAAACCTTGTATTTAGACAATAGAGAGGGACAGGACATGGATTAATAATGTGGTTGCACATTAGGAATAGATGAGAACCAGATGGTACCGAGCAAAGAGGACAAAGATTAATGATTGGGTTCCAGATTAGTTTGAATTCTAAAGGATTTTGCATCACTTTCAACATTATTTCAATCATTTCATGATGAGAGCTACTTAGAGTAGATATTGTGCTGCTTTACTGAATTGTTGTTGCAGGTCATCAAGATGATAACCTAGTCATAGATTCACAAGGACAATGGCTCAAAACGAAAATTTCTTTTAGACTTGAAAATAGGGTTGAGATCCACATTAGTGTTTGCAAGAACAACAAAACATTTGATCTTAATATTTTGGAAATACTTTTATTTGCTTCTGCCAGTAAGCTTAGTTTAGTGCATAATAAACTACAAGTACTGTACTCTCGAGATTTTAGGCAGATATACATGATACAAGATTATTATAGGGCACATTTAATATCTCCACACATGGAATGATCTGTAATTTTATCCTCCATTTGATATTAAAATATGTGCAAGTGCTAAAAAAAATAAGAAAAACAATTCTTGTCTTTAATCTAAAAATAGAATATGGAGCCAATAAGAAACAACTTTCTGGTCTTGTATTTTCTTTAAATATTTCCTCACTTGTGTTAATTTTAACAACTATTATTAACTATGTCACCCGAAAATATATATAAACAGAATTCAAGACCAAAATAAAGTCCCTTGGAGAGTTCTGGGAGGACATCCAGTGCAGCAATCAGGCTATGTTTGGTTCATAGCAATCACTCCCAATGTGTAAATAATCATAATTATAGAGGGAAAAGGTGGCAGTCAATAATTTCTTCCAAAGTATCAAAATGTTTACAATATTTTAAACTTGAGGATGATACTTCATTGAACTAATTAAAAATATTTGTTTTAAAATTTAAAAAATATTTCTGTTTTAAAATTTATGTTAAAAGAATAGGATCAAAGTCACTTGCACCAGACCAAAGAAATTTAAACATCAATCTAATTTACTTGGTGTCTGAAATTGTTGCTTGCACTAAGTCTGGTTTAATGTTTTACTACAAAAACAAAAGTATTAAACATAATTACATTACAAACCACCTTGTTCCTCATTGAATATATCATTTACATTACATTTTTAGAAAAACAAATACTCTTTTATCCAAAGAGCATAAAATAAACACCGTGATATTCACAAACAATAATACGATAGCTGTTCACATCACAATTGCGAATATATACACAAAGATAATTCCTGATCACATCTCATGCATTTACCTCAAATTGGACTTCCAATACATTGAATTAAAGCCCCAAAAGTATTGTAATAATTATATCCACAACACATTGAAGTTCTTGTTTTATGTGACAAGAACTTCCTCTTGCTCTGATTAATAGTATGTACTGATTGAGAGTCTTTCCTTGGATTTTTATTCTTTACATTAGGATCAATTTTTTCAGCTTGACATATTTTGATCTCTTGAAAACACTTCAGTGTCCAACATTTGTGAATCAGAATTCCGACAACACTGAGCTGAATATCATATCTAGCACTTTTTGATTGAGATAATCTACAGGAAATTTCTTTATTCAAACATTTCTTGTAAAATATTTTCAAAAGGAAGTAGATTCATAAACACAACTTGTATTTTTTAAATATAGAAATTTGATAGAGTGAAGTGTTCTGAACGAAGTACACAAATGATTCATACAGGATACTTATTTTTACACAAATTAAGATACAATTCCTTGATTCCTTGAATAACTATTTTTTTAAACAAATTACATAAATATAAATTATCCCTCTATCCCAGTTTTATTATACTTAAAAATTTCCTTCTTACCATTAAAATTAGTTGAGACTTCCTGTACGACTCCCATATACCATACCCAAAGACCAAATCAAATCACATGTTAATCGCATAGAAAAGGTGGACAAAATGACAACCAAATGGGGTCCTATAGAGCCAATACTGACTCTTGTTGTTCAGTACCATGATCTCCACAAGGCAGATCTGACCTTGACCAGAAGGCTTCAAGGCCACCAGGCCAGTGCTGGCAGATTCCAGGCCTCAACTGTTCAAGTGGCCTCATTTGATCTAGAATATATATGCATGTATATATGTGTGTGACAAAACAGGTCCAAAACTCCATGTAAACTGAATTGATCCATCCGACAAACAGAATGTCGCAATCTTTTTTGGGTTTCAAGCCATCTCTGCAGAGAGGCACCATGAACAATTCATCTTGGTCAAGGAATATCATCATAACAAGCCTTGATCAACTGACAGCCACAAATATAAGAAAACAACACTTATTTTTTCTTCTTGGTGCAATGCACATATAACAATTTAAAACAAAATTTAACAAGAGATGTAGTTACTGATGGATCATGTAATTTGATCACTGGTCGATGATGAATTAATGGAGTCTAAAGAGACTGAATTTGAGCTCTGATCTCTTGCCTGAGGTACTGACTTTCATCTGTGCTACTTCTCTGAGCTGCAATTTCCTTCTGTATAGTTGGGTCCCAGGCAAAATTGACAATAGCAGCTGGTGCCAAGGACAGTTCCGCCAGAGAAGCATTCTCATCCTCAAGTTTATGTCCAGTCTGAGTGCTCAGGTAGAAAGGCATCCAGTTATTTTCCAAATTCTCCATGACAAATTCTCTGACAGATGAGAATTTTTCCATGGCCCTAAATGTGCCCTGAATAATTACTCCATCTGGGAAGCGAATCCGAATCAATGTGTACCGGTATTTTCTGAGTTCTCTAAGCTGTTCGCGTTCCCTCATTTCTTTGGTTCTCAGCATGCCCAGTTTATCAGCAGCCTCCTGTCTTCGCTGCTGCTCCCGTTTTAATTCTTCAGGTTTTATACTATAGAAAGAATCAGGCACTTCAATTCTATTGGCATGAGGAGAAGGATAATATACTTTTAAATTTCTGTCAAGTTCAGGCTTGATTGGTTCAGCGGCTAGCATTATATCCTTGAGAGATGTCAACCTTTCAATGTCTTTGGCATATTCTTCAGTCATTACAAGATATATTTCTTCTACTCCATTTGGTCCTGGCATCATTTTTTGCTCAAAGCCTGCAGCCTGCAAAAACTCATTTGTACCTAGAACTTCTGATACTTTTTCATGAAAAACTTTGTTGTTTACTCTTATCTTACGATATTTTTCTTCATCAGGATGGCTGACAATGTTGTCAATATATTTACACAGGATATCTATACAAGCCTTTATTTTCTCACTATCTTTGTTCAAGGTATGGATCATTAGGGCAGAAGTCATTTCCGGCTCTTCAGTAAGTTGAGAATAAAGAAATTGTTCAATGTGTTCTTCCATCTCACGTTTTGGAAGGACAACAGGTCCGACTAGAGGACACTTGAAAAAGACACCTTCCACCGTTGTGAGAGGGTTGGCTTCAGCGAACACCTCTTTAGGCTCAGCATACATTTCTGCCATTGCTTGAGCCTTGGCCTGTGTGGCTCTCTCTGCCTCAAGTTCTCGTTTGGCTTGTGCTTTTATAGAACTAACCACAACTCCAGTATCTAGAATAAAAAAACATGAACATAATGTGAAAACACTAAAACGTTATGAATATCAATGTGACATGAGGCTAGGATAAATTTAAATAATATGTTGGTGGAATAGGCAAACTTGAATCTTTTTTTTGTCTCATAGCCTTGCCTTTCATTCATTAATTTCCTATGCATCCCACATGGAAGGCTAAGACTACATATATGATTGCTGCCAAAAACAACCATCTTTTAAAGAAAGAAACATAGATCACAGTTTTTATTTTGAAAATAATAATATGGTGTAATTCACCTTGTTTAGTTTGAGTCATCCTGGCCAAGGCAGCAGAGGCAGCCATCTTGGATTCTGATGTCGGTCCACTGCGGGATGTGTGATATCCCGAGGCTCCTGCTCTAGGAGACATGCTATGCTCCCCGGTGTCTTCACTTAACTTGTGTCCTGCTCCTGCAGTCTTAAACTTCACATCCAATTTCCGTTTTTGGAAGAATTTCTTTATGGCTGCCATTTTGCTTTTTTCCTTTTTCAAAGCCAAATAATAGGTTTTTATCTGTGTTGAGAAAAAATACCACCTTTTATTTCTTGCTGTAAATTGTAGCCGACGACTCTGGTTTCAGTTCATTTACTCTCTGTGTAAATGTTCCTCTTCCACTGTGGTTTTAAATGAGTTTTTTTCCTCTGATGTATTGGTCTGTGACTCTAAAATATAAAACAGCATATTTGCATGTTGCACTTTGACAGCATATTATTGTAATCAATTAAGGAAATTTGGCAATTTTTCACATTTCTTGCCACAGAGGGTATTATAACAATTATTACACTATACAGCTTGATTGACAGATGATCACACACTGATGTAACAATTTGATCAGAAAATGCAACAAACACCATGGGGTAATTCAATACATCTCACTCTAAAACATGATTTATTTGTCTTATATTCTGACTTGATTTTTATGCACAACATTTTATTTTCAATCTATAAAAGATACAAATTAGAAAATATATTCTGTGTCTTGATCCAGGAAGGAAT
Source organism: Amphiduros pacificus (assembly GCA_949316495.1). Lineage (NCBI taxonomy): Eukaryota > Metazoa > Annelida > Polychaeta > Phyllodocida > Hesionidae > Amphiduros > Amphiduros pacificus. Next base: position 15,818,914 of record OX439009.1, on the reverse strand, counting down.
AGCGTTAAAGTTGGAATTCATACTGTGCAAAGTAGGAGCATCTACTTTTTGCAAAAAAGTAGGAAAATTTTACTCTCAAAGTTTTTAGTTGTGTGATTCCATGAGTTGCCTTGATGCAACTTCTATGATTACACTATTTATCAGCTTTATAAAAATACTGGTTGTAGTGCTTCCAGCATTATACATGATTATACCATGAAAAAGAATTCTTTGAATGTTCAGGGTGCAGAAAGCTTTACAACATTGGCAAAAATAGTCTCTATGTAGCACTGTTGTGTTTATTATCAATCGATGCTATTATGGCAAAGGATATAGCAAGACTTTAATTGCTAATTTGTATTTGACTGTACCATTGCACAATGTTCATTATGGTCCTTTTAATCATTCATTTATATTGAAGACCAGGTCAGGTTATCAGATTAATTACCGAACTGATATAAAATGCTCCTGTTGGTTTGAACGAGTAAACAGCCAACATATTGTGTTATGTTTTGGGGTATGACTCATTGTCACAAGCATGAGTAAAGCAGTCAAGTCAAGATCTCAATTTACTATACATTTTGAGAAAATATACTGTCAATTTTTAAAAATTTAAATAACTTACAGACTTTCATTTGCGGGGTCTTACCTTGTTTTTTGTACATGTCTGCTACTCTATCTCCATATTTACTCCAAACGATCTGCAGCAGAACAATGTTTACCACCAACCAGATGATCAAAATAACCAATAACCTGAGACGAAAATCTAGCCCACTGACCCAAGTCTGACCTATTCTTAAAATATATTCCCACACAAAGGAGGTTAAATCTTTATCTCCGCTTTCGTTGAGTGTTGTTGCAGCTTGTGCACCTTGTTTTTCGGTCTCACTCATAACACGAATGGAGAAAGTAGTTGAGAAGAAAAATTGTGCACTTTTCACTGGAAAGGTCAAGGCCAGATGTCAAAAATGATAGTTCTGCGCTAAATATTAAATTCATATTTTATAAAAGACAGATATAAAATAATTTATGACAATGAACAATACAATTGTATAAAGATAATTGCTATTTTAAATAATGCAAAAAGATTGCACCATTTATTGTTTCAAGATTTCAATATGGACTGGAGGCAGTTAAATGGAGACCCGTCAAATCCCTGTCAACGATAGGGCACCTGCTTCAGAGCATCAACAGCCAGAGAAATAAATATCAGGACATATGGTGAGTAAAAATGGATAAATACGTATCGGATTTATAAAAAATCTCAAACACATCTTAGGGAACATGTTCACCTCACTTACCAACCATAAATTAAATGCTGTCACGGTGCACAATAGCAGAATGGACCATGTAATTATTCTCACAAACAGTTCACACACCATTTATGACACAGCCAGGGTCAGGAGCAATCACATGATTGGCACATCTATTGCCGTATTGGGTGGGTCATTTGTGAATACTCATCAATCATGGTGGTCACCTTAATTCTCACTGCTTGGTGTGTTAAAATCTGTCACGCATGGGTGAACTGTCTACTCGTCAGCGACCAGTTTCCGCCGATGAAGTAGACTGTGACTAGCAGCGGCTACAAGGGTCCTCTCTGGCTTAGCCAATGTAATCGGCGGTAATTGGTAGCGACGGAAAACTGGTCGGGCACAAGTAGACATGCAAGCTTGGTTAAAAAAATATACATGTACATGCATGTATAAGAGTAGTTTCCAACACAAAATGTAACATTTTCTGTGTTATCTTGAGGAAGGTTTATGCTCTTCCCTTCAAAATATAACAGAATATTTCAGTAACTATTTTTATCAAATTATAAGAACATGTAAATATTCATGAAACTGACAGAGGCAGGAGGCTTTTCCCCAGTGATGTGTTTAGGTGGTGTAAATTATGTGTGAGAAGTATAGTTTCCTACAGTCTTACTTGATGAAAAAATAAATTACACATTTTGATTAATAAATTTATTAGAATAATATTTCAGCTCTCAATTTCTTCAAGTTTTTAATCATAATCAGCATTTATACCACAAACTACTAAGAGAAAGCAAACCTGAAAAATGACATGCCAAATACTACTGTGACCATTCATATTTCGACAAATTTAAACTCAGGAAATATTCTTCAATAAGACTATTAAATACCTTGTTTTCTACATTTTGCTTTCATTAATAGTTATTAATCTCTTCGACCAATTAGGTGAATTCCACAAGATGTCTGGATTATTGTTGATTTGCATTTCTAGAGTTGCTAAAAAAAATGTTGGGTTTCTGTACACATTGTCGAGTTTAACACTTCACTTTTTTCTGAATATGTGTTATTCTGGTGATATTTGGATAAGAAGGACACAACACATGGATTTGTTGCCATCAAATCAACTGTCGTGCATAGATCCTATCCCAACATGCATTGTACATGACACAAGAAACACCTGGTGGATCACAAATGTTGATACTCAGACAATAAGAATGTGAGGAACACTAGTGAAATTGGCCATGACGAAGGTGAACTTGGCCCCCAAGAGAAGTCAGATCGGTTACTTTGTAACAGATCAAAACTCAGGAAATCTTCTTCAATAAGACTATTAAATACCTTGCTTTCTACATTTTGCTTTCATTAATAATTATTAATCTCTTCGACCAATTAGGTGAATTCCACAAGATGTCTTGATTATAAGGACTATCCTCCATCAATCAACTTGTTGATTTGCATTTCTAGAGTTGATAAAAAAAAATGTTGGGGTTCTGCACACATTAATGAGTTTAACACTTCACATAATCATAATATAATCTTCAAATGCAAATGGGATACAAATCTTTCTGACTTTTTTGTTTCAGATTTACAAATATTCTGATGACTAGAAATTCATCCTAACCTTAAAATGGCTGAGAGTGATCCAGACGACAATGATGTGGCTGCTGACAGTATGGCTTATTCATATTACATTAGAAAACTTACTTCATACAATGATTTTATCAAATATATTTTTGGATTTAAGATTAATATTTGTAGTTATTAAACTGACATAAAAAGCATGCACTCCTATATAAGCAAGACCTAGGATAATGCAGTCAGTCCCCATCCAACTGACGAGATCTAAAGAGAATGAAACCAGTGTTGGTATTGGTTTGGACTGTGATCGTTGTTTAGATCATCTTATGCAACATCGCCTACTCACTACTGACATAAAAAGCATTTATTTCTCATTGTCTTATTGAATTTTTTAAAAAATCCAATAAAATTCATTAATATTGGTAGCTACTGTTTTTGAAAGGATGAAACAACAACAAAATTATTCTACCAGAGTAAATTTTAATATACTTTTCCAGTCTTGTACCAGTCAAAATGGACGTACAGAAGAAATTTGGCAGCTTTTTGGTATGTTTGTTCAAATGGTCATCATATTTCGCATGAGTACCTGCCAGAATCTTTTTCATTTTTTGTTGATCTTTATTTAATCTGTTATATCAAAGATATCTTGGAGGTTAGAGGTAATAGGAACATCAGTAATTTCTAAACATTGTATGATTTATAAATTATTTGATTATTTTAAAATGCCTCTGTCTAATGTCAAAATATTCTTTCACAGGATATTGGGTTTAACCAACAACTTTGCCTATGTGGTGATGTTGAGTGCTGCAAATGATATCCTGAAAACTAATACAACTGTAAGTTATTAAGTATTGATACAACTTAAAGGCAACAAAATGTAAATTTAAAAATCCAAACAAGTAATCTTGTAATTAGCCCTTTACAGCCCATTAAGGTATTAGCCTAAGACCCTCACATATTTTAAAGAGTTTTGCCTCAAGACATTTCCCTTTTACTGCTCACATGCCCAGTCTACAATTTCTCTGATCAGCATTAGACACTAATAACTGTCCCATTTAGGGACAGTAAACCACCTCGCAGGTGCCTGTATGCTTCTGCCGGAAATCCGGCCACATGGAAACATGTGGTCATTGTTTGGGGTTTCCCTGTTTTATATTTACGTGAACCAATCGGAGCAATTCTCCAATAATTAGTGACATTATTTGCCCGCTGTACAAACTCTTTTCAATGAGAGGTCCTTGATAGTCCTAATATATTTGGACTGGAATAGTCTAGATCAGCATGAGGGATGAAGGTGTCACGCCAGTTGTCTTGTCCCTAACAGCTTTGATTTGTCAGAATCCCTGCAAGCATAATATGTTAAGTAATTGACCATTGAGAACAATGTGCCTACATTGAGGCAAATCAGGGCCATGTGCAGTTTGACTGGGTTCTGTCATGATCCTTCAATTTGGAATTGAGGCAGGTAGATGGCCCACTTTTGTCTTTTCATATCTTATGTGTTCATACTGAGGATATGTCTTCACTTGCAATATTTTGTGAAGGTTTCCTTCTCCTTTAAATAATGTTTGTCTGGTACAGTTGAAAGTAATGCTGTTTGATAAAACTATAAGTTTCTACTAGAAAGAATTGTTTTTTAATAATTGGTCAGTTTTTAACTCACAGAAAAAATTACATTATTTCTTTGTGTCTTCTTCTTTCAGAATGGTCTTAATGATACCTCAGATACTGGAGATGGTAATCGCAGTGGAAAACTGGTTCCAGAATGCAATGAAATAGGCACAGGGGTAAGTTATCAAACAACAGTTTCTACCAGAATTGTGTTTCAAGAAATAATATTTCATTATACTAAACTTGGCTAAATATAATTTTAAAAATAGTAGGCCCAAGGTAAAGCTCTGTGATTCAGATTCATTTGTAGAAGTTTTCTCAACACAAAACATTCAATATATAAGAGAAAAGCTTTTTGCAACTTAAGTTTTCCAATTAATTTTTGCTTGTACTAGATATTGAACTTTGTATCCATCTATTTTGAATATACAAGCCATTTTCACACAGTATTACATGTATTTACTTTAAAATAAATTCATCATACATTATACAATTAACTTTCCAATGATGAAGTCGAATAGTTTGATAATTTAAATTATGGAACACCCAGATAAAGGTAAAAATCAAATCATTACTTAAACATAGCTTTGTCAGACATTATGTGCTATTGCATTATGAGCATATCTTGTCTGATAAAGAAGCTATAAAAAACACTTGTGGTTATTTATTATTATGGTTTATGTACCAAGATATTAAAATGTGTCAGTGCACTGTAAAATATATAAAATGTATGTCTTTGCGACTATTACAGGCTATCTTGTTAGCAGACATCATTCCAACATTGGTCATAAAACTAACCGCTCCCTTCTTTATGCACCTCATACCATACAGGTAGGGTAAATCAAATACTTGTTTACTATTATTAATTTGTTTATAATGTTTATTTCAAGACTTGAATTGATGGTAAGAAGCTTACATATAGCAAAGAAGATACATGAAAAGGGAGAAATTTATTTTACCATTGAAACTGTCAACAAAATATAGATCTTTTCTGAGACTAATATCCAAAACAGCAGTCAGATTGCTTCTATGATATTAACTCCAGCCATAATTTGTGAACATGTAGGATACACAAGGGCATTAAGAAGTTTGCATTATATTTCAGTTTGCGTGTTATGGTCATTTTGATATTTGGTGCGGCTAGCTTTCCCATTGTGTCAGCATCCAAGCATGTCTGGCTCAGTCTATTAGGTAAGCATTGGTCTATAATTTTTGGAGTGATTTATTTGTAAATCAGTTTGAATAAGTTATAGAGTGTCAGGTTTTTTCATAATATGAAAAACAAAACAATCATCCTTTAGAGAGATGGTTGCCACATCATGATATGAATAGAAATGGTGAAAATCAGGAATGCTGATTGGTTTGGATTGATCTTTGACTCTTTGAAAGAAAGGGACAAATGAAACTTTATTGTTTTTGTTTTTCATTAGAATAAGTGCATATTAAGTGTTACTTAACCAATAGTAAAAAAAAATAAAAAGGGGCACCTGGTAAATTTAAATAAAAATAATTTATGAATATTAACAGCTTGTCATCAGGGTTCTCATTATTTTTGAATAGAAGAACAATTTTTCTATTCAGAAGAAAAACATGATTTATGATTGTTGGTTATCATTGGTGCAGGGGTGGTATGTGCCAGCATCGGGGCCGGCTTTGGAGAGATCACATTCCTCAGTCTATCCTCTCATTTTAACAAGTAAGTTAATATGCCCTGTCCATTTGCAAGCACAAAAAGAAACAAATACATCCATTTTAGAGCATCATGAATTATATTAGTGCTATTAAACATTGATCTTTTTTTATTAATGTACAGAAATGTAGTCTCCTCATGGTCATCAGGGACAGGTGCTGCTGGTGTGTTTGGAGCACTCTCATATGCAGGTCTAACAGCCTTAGGTGTGAGTCCCAGGGTAACACTACTCATTCTACTGATAGTACCAGCTGTAATGGCAGTCAGGTGAGTATGAGTTCCAGGGTAACACTACTCATTCTACTGATAGTGCCAGCCGTGATGGCAGTCAGGTGAGTACGAGTTCCAGGGTAACACTACTCATTCTACTGATAGTGCTAGCCGTGATGGCAGTCAGGTGAGTGCGAGTCCCAGGGTAACACTACTCATTCCACTGATAGTGCCAACTGTGATGGGAGTCAGGTGAGTGCGAGTTCCAGGGTAACACTACTCATTCTATTGATAGTGCCAGCTGTGATGGCAGTCAGGTGAGTGCGAGTTCCAGGGTAACACAACTCATTCTACTGATAGTGCTAGCCGTGATGGCAGTCAGGTGAGTGCGAGTTCCAGGGTAACACTACTCATTCTACTGATAGTGCTAGCCGTGATGGCAGTCAGGTGAGTACGAGTTCCAGGGTAACACTACTCATTCTACTGATAGTGCTAGCCGTGATGGCAGTCAGGTGAGTGCGAGTCCCAGGGTAACACTACTCATTCCACTGATAGTGCCAACTGTGATGGGAGTCAGGTGAGTGCGAGTTCCAGGGTAACACTACTCATTCTACTGATAGTGCCAGCTGTGATGGCAGTCAGGTGAGTGTGAGTTCCAGGGTAACACTACTCATTCTACTGATAGTGCCAACTGTGATGGCAGTCAGGTGAGTGCGAGTTCCAGGGTAACACTACTCATTCTACTGATAGTGCCAACTGTGATGGCAGTCAGGTGAGTGCGAGTTCCAGGGTAACACAACTCATTCTACTGATAGTGCTAGCTGTGATGGCAGTCAGGTGAGTGCGAGTCCCAGGGTAACACTACTCATTCTACTGATAGTGCCAGCTGTGATGGCAGTCAGGTGAGTGTGAGTTCCAGGGTAACACTACTCATTCTACTGATAGTGCCAGCTGTGATTGGAGTCAGGTGAGTGTGAGTTCCAGGGTAACACTACTCATTCTACTGATAGTGCCAGCTGTGATGGCAGTCAGGTGAGTGTGAGTCCCAGGGTAACACTACTCATTCCACTGATAGTGCCAGCTGTAATGGCAGTCAGGTGAGTGCGAGTCCCAGGGTAACACAACTCATTCTAGTGATAGTGCCAGCTGTGATGGCAGTCAGGTGAGTGCGAGTTCCAGGGTAACACAACTCATTCTACTGATAGTGCCAGCTGTGATGGCAGTCAGGTGAGTGCGAGTTCCAGGGTAACACAACTCATTCTACTGATAGTACCAGCTGTGATGGCAGTCAGGTGAGTGCGAGTGAGTAGTTTTACTCTTGGGTTACATTACTCATTCTACTTTGTGTCATTGTCAGTATGATTAATGGTCCTGAGAATTGGGTAAGCTTATATTATTATTTGAATTTTAAAAAATGTGAAAATCAAAATATTGACTTCAGTATGTACTATTTTAAAAAAAGGCCTAGCGTTTTTCTATTAAAAAATTGAAATTGTTCAGAAATTTTTCAGGGTAATGGCTGTCATATTTGTAGCCCACAGAAAAAGTGTTTCATTTAATGCTTTTGAACATTGCACTTTACCAAATTGCACTTTATCAAAATCACAACTTCAATTAAAATTTTTCAACTTTCAATTGGTATCTTGACTTTTATCATCTTGTTTATGGTGTGAAAACTTGACAAAAGTGCTAAATTGTTATGAGGTTTCAATGATAGCTATAATTGTGGATGATGTCTGGAGATATACCGGTAATATTTAACACAATAAACAAACTGTATTTTGTAGTTATTTCCTCTTGTTGGTGAAGCCACACAGTGTGTATGTTGGTATTCACTGTTCAAACATAAATGATGAATATTCCCCCATCCTACAGCATGAGGAAGGCAAGTTACCTTAATTCTTATGATATTTTTTTTGCTTTTTTGATGTGGTCAGCACTACCATGGCATTAGGGTCTGGATTAAATGACCTAATATCAAGGGTCATGGGGCAGGGTGAGGGACGCAATATTTTAGTGGTCAGCAGTACCAGGGCATGAAGTCCTAGATTAACTGACCTAATATCAAGGGACATGGGGCAGGGTGAGGGACGCAATATTTTAGTGGTCAGCAGTACCAGGGCATGAAGTCCTAGATTAACTGACCTAATATCAAGGGACATAGGGCAGGGTGAGGGAAGCAACATTTTATCTTTTGGCTGCATTTAAGCATGGTTCCATAGATATTATATTAATAATTTTACTATGAGCGCTGCACACACATTTGGTATATGAACTAATTATGGCAGCCGTGACAATGGTGGGAGACAATGGCAATTATTTTAACCAATCAGAGAGCAGCTAATAGATGAGTACAAGAAGTGATGATGGTTGGAAGTAACTATCATCATGTGTCTACATTTCAACATCGCATAGATGATGTTTCTCAGAATAGATAATAGAGACAAATCATTAAACAAATGAGAAAAACTATTTAAATTTACCGGCAACAGGATCATCAGCTATGGATGGTCTAGTTAAACATAATGCATGGCTGCACAAGGGTGGCCTACTGTGGTTGCTAGCCAATGGTGTATTACTAGTATTATTATCCTGGATCAGAAAACTAAAGTACATATGTAAAGTAAGTATGTAAGTAAGTAATTGGACAAAGTGATATCTCTGAAATTAGCATGTTGGGAAACTATATGATGCCAAACTTTTCCTATATATTAGTCAGACTCTATCATAATGAATGGTGAAAGGAAGTTTTCTCCATGAGAAATCAACAATATTACATATAAAGTGTGTACATTGTTCTTGGAATGCATATGACAAGTCTATAAAATAGGCGCAAGAGTTGTTCCAACATTGAAAGTCACTTAACTGCCTTGGCCAGTGTATTTTTGGCTAAAGTCTTATATATTGTAATTTCATTTTGAGTTTTCAAAATGAATTTCAAAATGGAATAGACTTTCTTTTGTAATTTTATATCATGAAGAAATGAAAAAAAAAACTAATTTTGGTTTATTTTAAGCAATTAGACCTTTATTATGGGAAGCAGATAACAAATGATATAACACTTTAGCCACATCATCCACTAACCCGGTCTGTCTTCTAATATTAAAATTGGAAAATATGGAAATAAACAAACATCTGAATTGTGGAGAGAAATTCAATGTAACAGTGGATAGTGACCATTCCAAAAATAGTTGATGAGACAAAATAAAACTTTGATTTTGTTATTTTTGTGACAAATGTTATCAAACCTGGTTTAAGAATATAAACTATGTTAAATGATTTTTTTAGATCATCCACCAGACACCACTCCTCAAAAAGTAGGGACAAGTCTTGCACATAAATTCATTCTGATACAGGTGAGATTTAATATAATGCATGTTGGCTGAAATAAATATTAGGTAATTTAGCATATGAATATTTCTGAAATATAAGTCAACAAACTTTTTTTAGTTACTCAAAAAGAATTTAAGCAATTTGTGTTTTACAGAGTCTATTTTTGCAAACTTGACAGAAGATATTTCCAAAATATTCACTGTGATATCTTGTGTCACCTTTAACATGAATGGCAGAATAAAATAGCTAAAATCAAACTTTCAGCTACCATAATCACGTTTTATCATGATTAGGGAATATTTCATATGTGTTTACTATTTTTGCAGCCTTTGATAAAATATATGGTGCCCTTATCTCTGGTATATTTTGCTGAGTATTTCATCAACCAAGCTCTGGTAAGCTCTTATTCTGTGTATACTTATAACATAAATCTATAAATGATCTATTATACAGTTCTAGTGGTAGTAACACAAGAATCAAACACATTTTGTACCTCAGAACTTGCCCCTTGCCTACTTTTTAAATAATGCCATTTTATAAGAAACCTGGGCATGCAAAGCAAAAACAAACATCTATCATCAACTATCCTCATTTTGAGTAAGATGCATTTTGATTGGTCAATTAGTTATCAAAATCTTGTAAACAACATGCTGAGCACTGCAGTTGATGACAAAAACTAACAAAATAACAGATTGATGGTATGTAGCAAGGAATCACAACACACAGAAACAACACTTGGTGTGCATCACACAGTAAAATACCGTGTTCATGGGTGCTGGTGAGAATTATTTTTTTGACGGAGGAATCGATTTGACGGATTTTCCGTTCACAGATTTTAAATTTTGACGGAAATCCGTCTGTAGACGGAGGACCAGCACCCATGCGTGTTCCAAAAGTTAATGCATTTCTTTAATATATTAATTATCCTTTCAGTTTGAGTTGATATATTTTCAAAAGATCTGGCTTCCAAAAGAACAACAGTATCGATGGTAAGTTTGAAATCTCTCTGCTTGAGTTTAAAGGATAAAAAGTTTAAAGGATAGAAAGACAGGGATGGGTGTAATAAACTTATTGAAATAAAATGACTTGTCAAACAACATTTAATATTACTATGAGCCAAGGTTGCATGTCAGCAATGTTTCCCCATGCAAGACACCAGGTGGCAGCATGGCCCACTCAAGCAGGAATGATTGAATTTTCTTCATGTAACTTAAATGGCATTGCACAAAATGATAATTAGTGTTGGAATTTTAATTGAAATATACAAAATCTGTAGGGTTGACAAAAAAAACAGAAAATAAAATGTAATCATACATTTGTGGGTTAAATACACCATTTATTTAAGGAAATGAATCAACCATTAGCATTGAACAACCATGGTATATCAGGAATTTTTCATTCATACAGGTACCAGGTTATTTATCAGGTTGGAGTATTCATATCAAGATCTTCTGTAAATTTAATCCAAGTTGCCAAGTTATGGATTTTACCAATATTACAGGTTTGTGACAGACTGTATTTGATAAACCTTTAAACTGTTGTGCCTTAAATAAATAAAAAATAAGTTACTGGTTTTTTTTATAGCTGGGTACTAGATGGGTGGATGCCAGGCTCAGCCCTTGTAACAGAAAAAGTACTTTAATATGACCAAATATATATGACATCATGCTCTTTCCATTAAAAAAAATGTTTTTTACCAGTGGTAAATTTTGCTGACGAGGTATTGTTGGACCCTTTGCCATCTGGGCATCTGTCTCTTTTTGCGAACACAATAATTTGAGAACAAATATTGTTGAATTATTGAAACTTAAACGATAGATGCATCATAAAAAAATGCTTTGCTTGTTGGTGACCTAAACCTACATTTCAATAGTCATGGGACCCAATCCCTGAAAATCTCTTGAGTGTGACAAAAAAATTGACAAAAAATAATTAAGAGTGCATCACCAAACTTAAACCATACATGCATCGTATCAATGTTTTAAAATGGTGCCCTGTTGGTGACCTTAACCTATAATTTAAGGTCATGGGACTCAGTCTCAGAAAATCTTGTAAATGTGATAAGTATGTTAAATAAAGTACATTACCAAACTTACCAAACAAGCTACAGAATTCTGTATCTGTATTGCAGATGTTTTATATTGACTAATGAAACCATTGTTATTCATTTGCATTTCAGTTTGGTAATGTTGCGCTACTCTTGTGTCAGATCTTCTTTGGTTTCATTCCTAGCATCTGGATTGTGTTTGTTATCATTCTATTTGAGGGTCTGCTTGGAGGATGTGCCTACGTCAACACATTCTACAAAATCTCACAAGAGGTAATTTAGTTTTAACTTTAACCGCCCTTCTGATAAAACCGTGATATCTTTTTGGGATAATATTCAAGATGAAAATTCTTTGTGTAGTTTGCATTTCTTGCCATTACATATGGATCAACTTATTTCTTTTCCTGCAATCAAAACTTGCATGTTTTGAGTTTGAAATATACATATGTATTGTAATTATATTTGGAAGAAGGTATTTTATAAATCTTTTATATCGTAAAAACATTAAAAATATCTGACTTGACTTGAAATTGGGGATAAAACTGTTTTCATTGTGTGCTACTTGAAGATCCCAGAGGAGTACCGAGAGTTCAGCATGGGAGTGGCCAGTGTGGCGGACTCAACAGGAATCACCATCGCCGGAATCATATCAGTGCCAATACACAACCTCATCTGTGACCTGTAGACAGTCCACAATCACCATCACCGGAATCATATCAGTGGCAATACACAACCTCATCTGTGACCTGTAGACAATCCACAATCACCATCGCCGGAATCATATCAGTGCCAATACACAACCTCATCTGTGACCTGTAGACAGTCCACAATCACCATCGCCGGAATCATATCAGTGCCAATACACAACCTCATCTGTGACCTGTAGACAATCCACAATCACCATCACCGGGATCATATCAGTGGCAATACACAACCTCATCTGTGACCTGTAGACAATCCACAATCACCATCGCCGGAATCATATCAGTGCCAATACACAACCTCATCTGTGACCTGTAGACAATCCACAATCACCATCGCCGGAATCATATCAGTGCCAATACACAACCTCATCTGTGACCTGTAGACAGTCCACAATCACCATCGCCGGAATCATATCAGTGCCAATACACAACCTCGTCTGTGACCTGTAGACAGTTCTCTGGCTTTTGTGATTTCCTTCAGTCATTCCAGTTATCATCATGACAAGTGCATTTTCACTTGAACTAAGGATTTCTCACAAATGCACACACAGAGTCCAATATTTGTACTTTGGTTAAATTGGGGGGGGGGGGGGGGGGGATAAATTATACTTTGTCTAGTGATAAATGTCTATACTTATTTGTATTTGATCAAATTCAGTTTACTTTGGTCAATCACACTGTACTTTAAGTCACAACCAATGGACAATGTATATGTGAGCTCTCACTGGACTATATTCAGATTACAATTTATTATAAAACAAGGTTAGTACTATGTTCTTGTCAATTTCTTGCATTCTGATGCACCAAAGCATGATTTTGATTTTCGGTACTATTACTTATATCAGGGAAAGATGATCTTTCATGTTCTGTTTTAGTATATACTGTAACGTTAAATTAACAATATTTACACCATAACTTATATATATATATATATTACAAAACAAGGGTAATTATATAATTTTGTCAATTTCTAATGAAACATATATATCTAATGAAACATATAATGAAATATATATATATATATATATATATATATATATATATATATATATATATATATATATATATATATATATATATATATATATATATATATATATATATAACAAGGGTAATTATATAATTTTGTCAATTTCTAATGAAACATTATACCTTTGTGAATTTCTTATGAAAAAGGGCATTATGATTTTTTTGTCAATTTTAATAAAGCAGGGTAATGTTTTGTATTTTGACACACCAAAGCATGATATTATCTACCATATGATTACTTGGGGAATGATGTTCTCTTTTTTAATATATATGATGTTAAATAAACAACTTAGAAGTAAATTTACATTTGCTAGTTGCCACACCATTAGCAGTGCACCAAAGCAGATATTGCAGTGACAAACCAGGTTTGTCAACCTTTATTTGTGATAACAGTTGTGGTCCAATGTGGCCAGAGATCTGCAATTGTTGTATGTTGTATTCATATTTTTTTAATTACGCCATCATGAGCAAGAGTTGTATCTATTTTCATGAACAAATAAAGTTATACAACCACTTCTCAACAATGCTTTTGGAGAGAGTGGTCACAAAATTTATTTTTTGTTCTCAAAATCACGTCCACTGGAATTGCACTTCATAAGTTGTAGCCAAACAAATTTACTAGGTATTGAAATGACAATGGTGGACTTTTTGCCATTGGTGCATCAATACATATTCTGCACTACATATTTGGTAAACAATGAAAAATATAATAAATATATTAAATGGTGCTTCGGGCGAACAAATTTGTTCACAAGCTCCTATGCAGCCTTGCATTTTTAGAATAAACAATGTTTTTGAGATTTTCTAATCTTAAGAATTCTTTAATTGTTCAAGGATGCACAATACTATTTGTTTTCTGAGTTAATTTGGCCATTCAGTCAAGAACTTTGTATTATTTTAGTATAAGACCAGTTTTGTCTTTATTGGTTTACAGTAAATTATTCAACAACAAAGTCAAAGTTAAAATTAATAAATAATTGCAAATGAAATTTCAATTCTATTTTTCACACTTAGTGTTCAAAAAACTTTAAAGATATTAAGCATTAATTCCATAATTATCTGCATTAAAAAATATATACAAACAAAACTCTTGACATATTGAAGTTTAACATTGAGAAATAATATACCGGTAAGTTGCAATACTACATAGAAGATGCGCTTCTAGCAGAGATCAGTCTCCACCATCAGCTGCATGTGATGGGTAAAGGGGTAGCGTGAACTTTTTTTTGGACCTGAATTGAGGCTCAAAGTAGGGTAGCACTGTTTGATGTCATTCTGGCCCTATTCAAAGGACAATACCTGTCATTTTACCTTTCAGCGTCCACTCCACATAAAAATGACATCAAGAAAGAAGTGTGCTTTTAAAGGGGGCATTGAATTAGGTCCTTGTTTAAATGGATTTTAGAGACATGGAGAGCTTCTCTCCAAAAAGATACTATATATGAAAAAATATATATTTATCAACAATCAAGGTTTTTTGTTTTCACCAATCAAGGTTATTTTTTGTTTGTTTTATCATTTTATAATTCCTTTAACTTTAAGCAGAACATTCACTGCACTTTGATACGATATTGAATACATAAAATATCCCTCCCAGTTAAGCTCAAGTCTGCTCTGGGAAAGGATTTAAACGATCATTTATGAAGCAATTTATAGGTATTTCCAGAAAATGTTTACAGACATTATAAAAATGCAATGATCAGCATAGCTTTAAGGCCATTAGCTTAGTTTAAAAAAGGCCATTAGCTTTAGTTTGAAAAAAAGGGTTCCTTAAAGGTATTAAGCACCAATCCTGTTTTCTTGGTTTTGCAACAGTATATATACATATGAACACTGTGACGTATGTAAGGTCTGACATTGAGCAACAAGAAAAGTTGCTACAAGACATAGTCATAAGATTTTCTCACAAGACATAGTCTGTATAAGATTTTCTCAGCCCATGGCTGCACGTGACGGGTAAACACGGGTAGCGTGATTTTATTTGACCTCAATTAAGGCTCAAAGTAGGGTAGCACTGTTTGACATCATTTTGGTACTATTCAAAAGACAATACATTACATGACGTCATAAGCATATTGCCATGCTCTTATGACGTCATTTTACCTTTCAGTGCCTCTATGATGACACTCCACATAAAAATGACGCCAAGAAAGGAGTGTTCTTTCATTAGGGGCCTATATATTAGGTTCATGTTCAAATAGGTTTTACAGACAATGATGGGGATGCATTTTTCAAAAAAATTATAGACATGACAGAAAAATACATTTATCACCAATATGTGAATTTTAAACGTTTTTTTTTTCAAAATCGGTGCTTAATCCCTTTAAATAGTCAAATATGTCTGAGATATAAACATTTAAGATGATGAAATAATAAATTTATATATTTATTTACAGATTATTTACAATAGCTTGACTCTCAAAACAGAACATTTTTAAGTCATTCATATTGTCAGTTTATAATTATAATAATGGCATCACACATTCCTGTGAGAGAAAGGAAAACATTACTCTCTATATTTATCATCAGGTGGTTCATTTCCTTTCTTTGATTTAGTTTTTCCATGATAAACTGAATCTTTCAAGTTTTTCAAAGATTTTCCAACTTCTGTTTTTCCACTTCCTATAATATACCTCTCATTATTTCTCTTGTCCTCCTCACTCTCCTCTGGCATTTCTCCCCAGTCAGTTTTCCAGTACTCCTGGGTCTGATTGTGAGAAAGCATACTCTGGTAGGCGTCGGCCTCGTCTATATCTGTGATGTAGGCTGGAGGAATAAAGGCTCCTGCCACGTAACGCTTCTCAGAGTTCAGAAAGTTGAAAGTGGGTAAAGCTTGCTCCTGCAATGGAAGATAGGATGCACTTTTAAATTCATATAAATGGTTGATCAGAAATGAAGTTCAACTTGAATCCAATAACTTGGTTTGGATTACAATGACACTACATAAGCTACACAAGTCTGATATGGGTTTGGTTCCGTTCCTGGCCCTGTAAGTTGCCAGTCAAGCTGACCACAGACCATCAGACCCCTATGTGACCACTGCTTTTTGCTGTCAAGATATTTACCCTTTGAAACTGACTTCTGAGATATAATATTCTGTCAGTTTCTCTTTTGCCTTGCACTCAAAATCTTAAGTTTTGAAGAGCTATAATTTTGAATGCAATCTACTTCCTTATCACCATGACAAATAAATCTAACAATTGACACACTGGGTGTTCTATTTCTACAATACCCAGCTGACTTGCGGGGCCAGGGATGGACCAAAAAGTAACCTTTTCACAACCTTCAGATTTTTTTTTTAACTTATAAAAACTCTTAAATAAACTCAACCAAGCAGCTCCAATACTGTATCATTGTCAACAAACATATTTAAGAAAAGAGTTGATGGCATATGAGAGGTAAAGCAGATTAAAGGGCATTGCATAATGATGACTGGCTTCAGGCCTCTCAGAGGCATTGCTTATGTAGTAGTGATTATAAATTTATGTAGTAGTGATTATAAATTTAAGGATGAATTTTTAGATAACTTGTTAAGTTTCACATTTAAATTATGGACATCTAATAAATACTCTTTTACAAATTTAAATTTACCGTTGTTAGCATTTCTAAGCTTATCCTTTTTGATCTGAGATAGGAAGTTATGCGTGAATCCACTTTCTGTAAGTTCTCCCGTTCTCCAACACCCATCACCAGAATATCTACAATGTGAGGCACATTAACTGTGAAGAAGCAACAAACAAAATTTCCGTCCAGCTCCAGCATATATCACTGTGTGATGTTGTGGAAATTTAATGAATATTTATTTTTTAGCCATGTAATTTATAACACAATAATTCTTTATGACTGTGAAACATCTGGCAAAATAAAACTATCACAGAAATTGCAAAGGACAGAGCAAATGTTTGTTTTTTATTTTTTTTTAAATTTTTATATTAAAACTAGTCTCCACTTAATGGTTGCCACAGAAGACCTATTGCGAAATTCCCTGATATTTCCCTGACAAAACTTAAATTTTCACTGAAAACAATTTCATGAACTTGCAGCCTCCAACCCCCCTTTACAACTGCCCGTTCCTCCCACGGTTTGTCTTTTATTAGTATAACTATCAAATGACATGACAAGGGTAAATTGGAGTTTTATTTTCTCCCAAGAAATGTACTATTCTACTTTGTCACTTAATACTCTTAGTTTCACAGGGACAGGTTCAGTATGTTTTTATATAGTCCTGCTATCACTTGTGACTGAAAACAGAATGCTCATATTAAAGAAATTTCAGATCATTTTGGTTACCCCAGTAATCAATAATTACTATGACATATCAATACTTTAAAAAAATATACCTCAGCCAAAGTAAACACAAGGAATATATTTTGATTTCCCAACTATTACTAAGAGCATGACCGTGTCCCTCTGGCATGAGTACTTATCCCAAAAGAAATTTTTATTTTTGTACATGAAAAGTATATATGATATGCATATTACCATAATTGACTGTATTATCACCATTTGGGCCATAAGGTTGAAAAAGTCAAAAGTTTGGGGTGTATTTCACATGATATGTTTTGCAGTATGAAGTCATTTAATTTCTCCCTGACAAAACTCTGTTTTCCCTGCCAAATTCAAAATTTCCAATTTCCCTGACATCTTTAAATTCCCTGACAATTTCCTGACTTGAATTATTTTCCGCTGACTTGTGGCAACCATGTTATTTCTATCTTAGTCACAACACTTTGAGTGATACAATTTAGGATATATGGCATAAGCTATGATTTATATCATTAAAAAATTTAACATGGCAACTTATACGACAAAATCAGAATTTACTTACCAATTTTAGGCTCCAACAGTGTGAATAATGAAAGTGAATCTTCATTTATGTCTTTTGCTCCACGTACCTACAAATAAGTCACATATATGTATACAAGTCATTCCAGGATGTAGTTTCTTTATAAGTAGATAACCAATTAATTACCAGTAGATATGAATTAATACTACATATTGTGCATGATTACCAGAATACAAATCACTATTTGACTCACATAGCCAACAGTCATCAATAAGACCAAAGTGTCTGTGCTACCTTGATTGACTCTTTGGATTTGAAACTGCTATATATTTAAGTAAATTTCTCTTTTGTTTGTTGTGATAAAAACAGGGCAATGGACGAGTCTCACTTACATTCCAGTGCAAGATAGATCTAGGGAAGACGGCACATGGACCCATAATCCTGAGGCCATTTGACAGTTTGAAGCCGATGTTGCTGAAGGCGTCCATGAAAATGCCTGCATCCTGCTCATGGTTCAATATACGCACCTCAGTCTTTCCTGAGGCTAATTGTGGGTCATCCTCAAAATAGCTTTTATCTTCACCAGTTTTTGAGGATGTCCATCTGAAGAAAAGAAAAAAATTAGTTAATTTATTTAAACATAATAAAGTAATAACTTTAATATTCCCTCAAATCACACTTTTTACTTCTGACAACCCCCCAAAAATTGTTTCCACGGATCCATAAGGTGATACATCAGAAGTCTTGTAGGTGTGGCTCCTTGCAACTCATTTTCAAGCTGTGGTTCAGTTTTATCCTACATGTACGGGTCATTCCTAAAGTCTAAATTCTAAATTGAGCTCAATAAAATACATTAACATAAAATGATATCACTTACAAAAACATTTGACATCTAAATCAACAACAACAAAAATGATTGATTTATATAAATTTTATTCATGCAAATAATTCTTTTATTCAAAAACAAAAAAGACCTCTATATGGCGGCTTGTGTGGGGAAATTTACTCTGCAAATAGCTTTCATTTTCATCTAAAATGACAATGAAAGAGGGATCTGCTGTGCAAAGCAAAAGTAAGGTTTGTATCATGCAATCTATATACATATGCAAATTTAGAGTAAACAGGCATGTCTGGCACAATAGCATAAAATTCTGGAGCTGAAAAATACTGCTAGAATGCTTTATTTATTTAAATAAGTGCCTTCGGTTGGGATGTCTAGCTGTTTTGCACACCTGTTGCTATCTCTCACGTTCGTAGCTGTCTGTCATTTGGGTAAATTTCTCTCAAATCCGTAGCTCTCCCTCAATTTTATAGATGTCTCACACTTCTGTTGCTTTCTCTCATTTGTACAACTGTGCCTCACTTGTGTAGCTGTCTCTCAACTTGTGCAGATCTATGCTTATCAGTGGCGAATTTTAATGCAGGCAATACCTAACATAGCAACTTTTTTTTAAATTTCGTCACCCTTCCTCTCTGATCACGTTCATGCTTTTTTTTTTATATGTATGTAATTAGTAATTTTAAACAAGTTCTGAATTATGACTTCCAGACAGCAGCAAAATGGTCTTAAAAACTGTTTCCAGAAATACCAAATAATGTCCATCCTATTTCAGCCAACTCAGGTAGAACTTGATTCCTGGCAACAGATTTTAAAGACAGCAATGTCTTTTCAATT
This sequence comes from Amphiduros pacificus, assembly GCA_949316495.1. Lineage (NCBI taxonomy): Eukaryota > Metazoa > Annelida > Polychaeta > Phyllodocida > Hesionidae > Amphiduros > Amphiduros pacificus. Next base: position 15,799,016 of record OX439009.1, on the reverse strand, counting down.
CAATATCAGCTGCTTGGCATGTGCATCTTTTCACCATTGTTTAACCCCTAAGGGACTAGGCTATCTAAATTTTGTTGATTGGCTGGACTAACCAATTTTTTTTCTGGACTAGTGTATCTACACACTTAATTGATAAAATATATAACCATGGTTATTCATTCTGCTCAATAAAGTGCTGGGGTCAAAAGTTCATGATCCAGTCATTCTGACTGGTCATGATTACATTGTAACAAAGTTGCAGCCCAAGGGAATGTTCAAAAATGACATCATTGAGCCATAATAATAGGGACGTCAACGTCCCTCCCGTCCGTTACCGGTGGTGGACGTTGCCGTCCTTCCCGTCAGTTAGGGGTTAAAGCAATCTCATATCATGAAGCCTAATGTCAACAGGAACATTGGAAAAAGGGTGTTCCAGACGATATATTGGTTTGTAGTATGAGACATTATGATCATGTAATTGTAAGATGGCGACAAACATAATTACTGCTTCAGGTAATCACTAGAGTTCTAGTTTTCTTAGCAGGGAAACTTGAATATGATGGGCAGTGAGTGGATTTCAAGTCCATTTTGCCTGGATACTGGATGTTATAAGCGTATAAAAGTATGAGCAAAGGACAACATGAGTGTGAGTTGATATGATTATGAGCATGGTACCCAGCTTTACTAGGCCTCTTCAATATAGGCCTAGCGATAACCAAACTCCACTAGAGGGCGACATGGTGAACCTATAGTTTGCGTGTGCCTCTGGTGGACAGTGTGAGCGATAACGCTACCAATTGTCATACTATTTGGGCGCTCATGAATATTAATGAGATAGAGATTCGAGTTACGTCTTGGTATCGTGCATGTGCTGTCTTACTGAAAGGCTGTAATTACGTCATCGCACCGTGCACATGCTGTTGGATACATTCAGGGGGCAGGGATAATGGAACAGGCCTATTTGAGCATATCTTATTGCATAATCGGAGAGGGTGTTATACTGGGTAATTCTTATGCTGAGCCCAATGCAAAAGTAGAGTATGAATGTGGTGTCAATTATAGAATTACTTTGTCAGTGTAATGAAAGTCTTTTATAATTCTATATAAAATTAGATTAAAGGATGGAATATCCCCTTGTATCATTAAAATTTGTGGGTGATAATTCTAAACATTTTGGACAAATTGTCCGTGACTTTTAAGAAAGGAATTATGTTATGCAACAGAGACCGGGTGTGGGCGATAAATGAGAATCCATCAAGTGCACGGGCTAAATACAACATATTAAACCAAACCTTCAAACGACGCAAAAGAAGCTTAATACAAAATTATATATTTGATAAAAAAATATAAATTAATTTCAACAAACCTCAAATTTGGCTTGCATTTCCACAGGACTTGCGATGACCTCCGAAGGATGGAAGCCATATTGTAAAGGATGAAACATGTGACCAGATCTATGAACCAGTTTCAACGAATTTCAACCATACATTTAACCAGGGTTCAAACTTAGCCACAAGCAGACATACAGTTCAAGATATTATTATTTCACTGTAGGATATAATGGCCAAATAGAAATTACATAGAAATGAGTGTTTATTTTAGATTTGTTTTAATGATATGGTTCATCTAGTATTTACCTTGGTGGAATTATCTTGAAAAAGGCCACGATCATGCAAGGATGAAATAACTTTATTGGGGGTTTGTTAGGCCAAAATATTAGGCTTTATATACGAAGTATATCAAGTTATCAAATCTGTAGTGTGTTGGTGGTGGCAATGTTATCAATAACTTGTTTATAATTGGATTCTTTAATAATCCCTTGGACAAAGATTCTGCTTGATCAATTCTTTTTTCGTGTGGCTAATTTATATTTGAAACTTAATAAAGATAAACTATCATTTTAATATATAGTCTAGATAGGAAACCATGGTAAATATATTTAATTTTTTAATGTGGTTGGAGAGTTATTGAGAAGCATTTCAGAATGTATTTTTAGTTAATTCAACAGGTATTCATAGTTACACTATTGCCAATTTTTTAGTTCCAAGCCTAAAAAACACTGCCAGAGTTGTCCACTGCTACTTTTGCATTTGCATACCTTCCAAATGGCACAAGACCTGCCACTGGTGTAAAATTTCAGAACAGAAAGGGCATTTGCAAAAAAAAAAAAAAAAAAAAAAAAGTTTTTTTTTAACCTTTGCTGTATGACCAGTGTGAATTGACAAAATAGAACAAGAACACCAATTTATTACAATGATCAATTTAATTTTTTATTTGCGATCTAGCAAACAGCTTTGTTATCTAAATAAGACAAACCACTGTAAATTATTAACAGGTATTCACCTTATGATGTCTTTACAAATGGAGTTAATTTTTGAACAAAATGTCACTTCTGGTGAATAATTTTCAATTTTGAGACACCAGGACAATTTCAATGATTTTGAGATTCCATTTTATACATGCGAATCAAACATGATTATTTCTTTCTTTTTTTTTTACTTTCCTTTTCTTGACTTTTTTTCAATTTTGCAATGTTTAAGACACAGAGCTCTGGAAAGAAGTTTTGCAAGTTGTTCTCCATCAGCCTGGTTCTTTACAGATTTTCCACGGCTAATTTCACAGACAAAACTTCATTCTAGTGGTGCCACCTTTAAGTGAAATAACCACTGGCTTGTTTGCCCTAACCTCTGAATCCCAAACTTAAGTGACATTCCTGAAAAGCTGAGTTCCATCCACCCACTGCTCACATGGGAGGAGATCACAGCTCCCAAGTAGGTCAACCTTGGTTACCCAAACTGCAAAGTACACTTCTAATAAAAAAATACACATATTTTATTCAATAGTTGCCTGTACTTCCAAGATAATATTATATAACATGAAACTTTACATTGGAACAAAACCTGAATACAAATCCCCTTTTAAAATATGCAATGCCAATATTTAGCAAGTACCTGTACCAAAATACAAAAATGTCCTGGTGTTACAGCCTACAAGTCACAGAGGCAATGAGGAATGATGAAATAGGAATGATCAAATTAACAGTCAAAAGCAGACTACAAGTTACAAACAACTTCATTCTGACACACAATATTGTTAAGGAATCAAGTTTTCTTTAAAATCTAATAAAATTATATGTATACACACATACATATATATAGATACCTTTCATTTCATTTTCAAATGGAACAAATGGATTGACAGAACATTTAAATTCTATCAATTTGTTTTTCAATGTGGTAAAAAAAAAAATTCCCAAATATTCCTTAAAAATCAGAGCAATGAATTTCTGGTTTTCCAAAGACTAGTAGTTATCTGAAAATTGCTAATTATTTTCCAATATGCAAAATGTATGTCTACATATATTATATCAATATCTATACGTATGACAATGCATAAAATTCTGATCGCCACATATTTACATGTAATTGCTAATAATGAAAAATATATGCTGATAATGTTTCGGCTAAAATTATCTACATCCACAGAAAATTTTAATGTTGATAAGATAATCAGATGTTGACCAGTCACAAACCTGAAAACCAAAATCTACACTGATATTCCAAATGCAAACCATATAAATGGCAAGAACAACAAATATATCAAAATGTCATTTCAGTATTTCAGGTTTGCAAGGGCCACTTGCTTGATTTGCAAGAGATATTCCCAATTCATCACTGTGCAAGTCATAAAGAAATCACAGCTGTTCACAGCACTATTTCTTAATGGATGGAACACAAAGCAGACTCCGGAACACTGTCTGGTCTTTGGTGGTAGTATCAGTTTTGAAACTTGATGACACTTCTTTTAATCTTTCTAGGCCAGCTAGTTCACTTTTTACCCAAGCATAACTGTCTGTATGCACATTAATTGCCCCAATCTGGCACTTTTTTTCATGGACTTGTTATTCTTATGTGCTGGGTTACCACAGTTCTCCATCTTTATCTTTTGCTGGAACCTCAATAACCCGAGGTTTGTCAATGATTCGTGCAGTACGCTGACCCTTTTCTACAATTCCAATAATCCACGCTTGGTAGCCTTCTTGCTTCTCTATATCTTTGCAAAATGCAGCAGCCTGCTCCCGTGGTAATGCAATCAGCAAACCTCCTGTATTACAAATTGGAAAGTTTATAAATTAGTCTTATAAAAATACACAATTTTAGTATAACCATATGCATAACAATATTGAAAAGTCTAATCTGAGTTAGCAATTCATATAAGTCCATTGAGATCAGTTCTCCAAGGTTGTTTTCTCAATCACAGATTTCAGAGACTCTAGTCCGCAGCAACCTTAAATCATCATTTCTCAAGTCTGTCAATATACCTTACACATTATCCTTCTGAAGTCTCAATTACTTCAACTCTTTTTTAGCTTAAATTTAGATTATGTATCACGTGACTTAAATTTATGGCAAAAAGGTATGTTTTGTTAAGGAGATTATTTTCTTCCTCTCTTGGTATTATTTGCATCTATAACCAGCCTGGCAGCCGTGGTTTTTTTTTTGGTCAAGAAAATTTCAACATTCTAAATTCCCACCAACTTAACTCACCTGAAGTCTCAGCGGAATGTCCCTGGAGGAGACCAAACATATTTCCACAGGCCTTGCTGACAGCTGCCATTTTGGCGATTACTGGCAGATTATGGATGACAAAGCCAACCTCATTCTTCTGGATACGTGCCAGGTTGTTAGCATGGCCCAGCAGCCCAAATCCAGTGATATCTGTTGCACCATGTGCATTATATTTTGACATCAATCTTGCAGCTGAAACATAAAAACTCTAAAATTTGAACAGATATATGGTAATTGGATGTTGATGTACTGGCGTTGATGTACTGGCATCAATTAAACACATGTCACCCCTGGTGGAATTCATTCAGAAATCCACTGAATCAGCATGGGCACATATTACTAAATATTAGCAGGTTGCTGAAACTCAAGAATCTATTTGTGAAAATCATCATCAGATAAAATGTCTTCAAAAAGGTTCATCCATTATCATGAGTCAGTTTTAAAGGTTGATTTCTCGATCATAGATATCAGAGACTCTAGTCCGGTTCAACCTTTGATCATCATGTCTCACTTTCTCTGCTCTTGTGCTATGAACAGCTTTAAACAATATGAATGCCTCCCATGTTACACAAGATTCCAGACTTTATAATTTGAGTCTCTTGCTTCATCTGAATCAGATGGGGATATAATATGAAGGAGGTACAGCAAATAATATGATCATGTTGAATGCTTCCTCACTGGATCACAAGATATAAAGAAATGCATAGGAATCATTACTCCAAGTATCGTGTAGATTTTATCTGCAAAAAACCACATATATGTCATAAAAATCCAGTAGTTAAAGTATTTTCTGAATCTGAATAGTTACTGTCATTGCCCTCACCAATAAATAGGTATAGAGGAGCCGAGCACCTCCATCAATAATAACAGGAATACAGGTCTTGCAAGGTAAATATTCTGCCCATCCAAACTGGTTATCTTTTGATTGGGTTAGTTGACCATTATCTAAAGGTCACCTTGAGGGATACGAGTTCTTACAACCAGCCCCCCTTAAGGTATTCAAGAAGGACGTTGAGATGCCTCGATTGTTACCATGCCTTCTGAACCCTTTTATGCTGTGAGGGTCCATGATGGATTGGGCCGAATCTCGGGTCAATGAGATACCTAACAATATCAAAAACAGTCCAATCTGAATTAGCTAGTCACTTAAGTCCATTGAGATCAGTTCTCCAAGGTTGTTTTCTCAATCACAGATTTCAGAGACTCTAGTCCGCAGCAACCTTAAATCATCATTTCTCAAGTCTTAATATTCCAGTCACAAAATAGCCCTCAACTCTCATTTTCATCACCTCTTTGTTTCCAATGTTTATATTTGGAAATTCTATCAGTTAGCACAAAAAAAGTTCCAAACAATAGCAATGCAGATTTCTTTCTGTTCTTGACAATTATCATCCTTCTGATTAAATAAAACAGAGATTAAATATGAACTGTACTACATTCACAACGTTTGAGAGTAAATAAGTAAATATTCTGGATCTGTCTGAATGGTGACTTGCCCTCATCAGTACTTCAGATGTTCAAAGCAGATGTTCAAAGCAGATGTTCAAAGCAGTTTTTTCACTACTTTCTTAGCATTTTCATGTCATCTTTGACAATAGTTCTGTTAATAATCATTTGATCATGTTTTATAAAGAAATTTTAAAGAATTTTAGGGACTCTGGGAGGGAAAATTTGAGTAAAAAATATCAATTTATAACTATCACAATCAGATTGAGCAGATGTTAGCAGAGTAAGATTTGTTTTCTAAACATGTCAAAATTATAAACAGCAGCAGAACATGCCGATTCCTTTAGTTGATTTTTTTCATTGATGACCATGAGTCAGTTTTAAAGGTTGATTTCTCGATCATAGATATCAGAGACTCTAGTCCGGTTCAACCTTTGATCATCATGTCTCACTTTCTCTGCTTTTGTGCGATGAACAGTTGTATACAATATGAATGAGGTACAACACACTTCATGCCTCCCATGTTACACAAGATTCCAGACTTATGATTATCTAACTTCATCTGAAGTACAGAATAAATGTAAATATTCTGCCCATCCAAGTTTGCCTGCTGGTTACCTTCTGATTGGGTCAGCTGGCCATTAATTCTTACAATCCACTTAAGCTTGTCCAGGATATTGAGATGCCCTGACTTCTACCATCCCCTCTGAACCTTTTTCTGCTGGATTTGTTTGTTTGTTTGGGATTTTACATCACTTTCGACATTACTTCAGTCATTTCATGATGAGACCTACTTGTGGCAGATATAGCGCTGCTGCACTGAATTGCCATGTCGCAGGTCCTTGACATGACAACCCACCCGGTCACAAAATTACAAGTACAATGGGCTAATTTTTTAGGCAAGCGCCAAAGTTTATGTGTGAAATTGTATCATGATTTCAATCTGCATGACCAGGGATCAAACCCACGACCTTTGGATCACCACAGAGGAACTTGTGCTCACAAGCTGGTGCTCCAATCAACTTTGCCACAGTCTGTGACTTTCCATGGTGGAATGGGCGGAAACTTAGTCAATGAGATGCCCAATAATATCAAAAATAGTCTAATCTGGGTTAGCTTGTTACTTGAGTATATTGAGATCAGTTCTCCAAGGTTGTTTTCTCAATCATAGATTTCAGAGACTCTAGTCCGCAGCAACCTCAAATCATCATTTCTCAAGTCTTAATATTCCAGTCACAAAATAGCTCTCAACTCTCATTTTCATCACCTCTTTGTTTCCAATGTTTATATTTGGAAATTCTATCACTTAGCACAAAAAAGGTTCCAAACAATAGCATTGCAGATTTCTTTCTGTTCTTGACAATTATCATCCTTCTGATTAAAACAGAGATTAAATATGAACTGTACTACTTTCACAACATTAGAGAGTAAATAAGTAAATTTTCTGGATCTGTCTGAATGGTGACTTGCCCTCATCAGTACTTCAGATGTTCAAAGTAAATGTTCAAAGCAGTTTTTTCACTACTTTCATAGCATTTTCATGTCATCTTTGACAATAGTTCTGTTAATAATCATTTGATCATGTTTTATAAAGAAATTTTAAAGAATTTTAGGGACTCTGGGAGGGAAAATTTGAGTAAAAAATATCAATTTATAACTATGACAATCAGATTGAGCAGATGTTAGCAGAGTAACATTTGTTTTCTAAACATGTCAAAATTATAAACAGCAGCAGAACATGCCGATTCCTTTAGTTGATTTTTTTCATTGATTACCATGAGTCAGTTTTAAAGGTTGATTTCTCGATCATAGATATCAGAGACTCTAGTCCGGTTCAACCTTTGATCATCATGTCTCACTTTCTCTAGTTTTGTGCAATGAACAGCTTTAAACAATATGAATGAGGTACAACACACTTCATGCCTCCCATGTTACACAAGATTCCAGACTTATGATTATCTAACTTCATCTGAAGTACAGAATAAATGTAAATTATATTCTGCCCATCCAAGTTTGCCTGCTGGTTACCTTCTGATTGGGTCAGCTGGCCATTAATTCTTAAAAACAATCCACTTAAGCTTGTCCAGGATATTGAGATGCCCTGACTTCTACCATTCCCTCTGAACCCTTTTCTGCTGGATTTGTTTGTTTGTTTGGGATTTTACATCACTTTCGACATTACTTCAGTCAATTCATGATGAGACCTACTTGTGGCAGATATAGCGCTGCCGCACTGAATTGCCATGTCGCAGGTCCTTGACATGACAACCCACTCGGTCACAAATTTAAAAGTACAATGGGCTAATTTTTTATGCAAGCGCCAAAGTTTATGTGTGAAATTGAATCATGATTTCAATCTGCATGACCAGGGATCAAACCCACGACCTTTGGATCACCACAGAGGAACTTGTGCTCATAAGCTGGCGCTCCAATCAACTTTGCCACTTTGTCTGTAGCTTTCCATGGTGGAATGGGAGGAAACTTAGTCAATGAGATGCCCAACAATATCAAAAATAGTCTAATCTGGGTTAGCTAGTTACTTGAGTATATTGAGATCAGTTCTCCAAGGTTGTTTTCTCAATCATAGATTTCAGAGACTCTAGTCCGCAGCAACCTTAAATCATCATTTCTCAAGTCTTAATATTCCATTCGCAAAATAGCTCAACCCTCATATATATCACCTCTTTGATTTCCAATGGTTATTTTGCACAACAGAGGTTCCAAACAATAGCAGATTGCAGATTTAATGCTCACTGTACTACTTTCACAACATTATAAACAAGTGATCAGTACATTTTCTGGATCTGTCGGAATGGTGACTTGCCCTCATCAGTAATTAACTTCAGATGTTCAAAGCAGATTTTTACACTGCTTTCTTGGTATTTCCATGCCACTGTTGCCTAAAGATTGTTGTCATCATTTGATCATATTTTTATAAAGATATAATTTTGGGAAATTGGGAGTAAAAAAATATAAATAAAAGTAAACAGAACTGCAAGACCTGTTTATGACCTTGGCAAATGTTAGAATCAAGATTCAGAAATTGTTAGCCAAGATTCCAAGAAAGAAGCACGAAATAAAAATATCAAAAATTGCAAATGCCAACCTCACATTCCGTGGTCATTGCAGTGTTTCATTCCTTTCATTGATTTAAATTATATCAGAATTCAAGGTTGATTTCTCGATCATAGATATCAGAGACTCTAGTCCGGTTCAACCTTTGATCATCATGTCTGTTTTTATAAAATGAAGAATCTAATGTAATAATGAGTTAGTTGCAGCAAATGATTCATGTCCACTTTTGTTGCACTTGATCCCTAGTTGGCAAAGCATTGAAATCACCACCCCTCTAGCAAACATGCCGTCATCATCAACACTTTCAAATCATAAAACCCAGAAAATCCCTGACCAATGGCAACCATGAAAAAATTTGCATGGCAATTGGGAGTAAATACAGTTTGTAAGTAGCACAAAACTAAAGTCATCACAGTGTTTAATACATACATGGTCATGCACTAGCCAACTCACAAATGTCAATCTCTTTTTTGCTATAAGGTGGTCAAAGTAAACAAGTTACATAAATTACTCTCCAAATCATGAAAAATATCATACAGGATACATATATTTACATAATATCATGATCTATTCTTCTCTGATTTGCAAAGGGTTAGATTCACAATATTTTGGAAGTTGTGACCTGTATGAACAATGATATTGTGTAAAATAAATGTACTGAGAATATATACTATTTGTAGTGTTTTGTTAAATATCACAAATTGCCGATTTTGTAAATCGCCTCCTGTGACCTAGCCCAAGGTCACCCAATATTGAACTTATCAAAGCCTTTCATAGGTTGATCACATCTACCAAGTTATATTAATATTGCTGGTCATGACCTTGACCCAAGATTACAAAAATTTCAGCCCAAAAAATTTCCCATGCCTACATATTATCATGTTATAGTATCTACTCCTGAAAACGGAGTAAAACATAAAGTCAGCTTGTGCCGACTTAATTATTATAATCAGGCTGAGCAGATATTAGCCTAGAAAGAATTGTTTTATAAAAATGGCAAGATTATGAACAACAGCAGAGAATGGCGGGTCCTAAAGTTGATTTTTTCATTGATTATCATGAGTCAGTTTTAAAGGTTGATTTCTCGATCATAGATATCAGAGACTCTAGTCCGGTTCAACCTTTGATCATCATGTCTCACTTTGCTTTTGTACAATATGAATGAGGTACAACAGACTTTGTGTCTCCCCCCTCATGTTAAACAAGTTTCCAGACTTTATAGTTTGATTATCTTGCTTCATCTGAATCAGAAAGATGGAGATAGAGAGTCCTGATCTAAGTAAAATGCACTGTATAATATGAGCGAGATACAGCAAATCAAGTTGAATGTTTCCTCACTTGATCGCCAGATATCAAGAAAAGCATTGAAATTATCTCGATAACAAAAATAAAGGTCTTGTGAGGTAAAGATTCTGCCCATCCAAGTCAGAGTGGTGGTTACCTTTTGATTGGGTCAGTTGGCCATTAAAGGTCACCTCAAGGGACACAAATTCTTACAACCAACCCACTTAAGCTTGTCAAAGATATTGAGATGCCTTGACTGTTGCCATCCCCTATGAACATCTGTCAATGAGATGCCCAACAATATCAAAAACAGTCAGTCCAATTCCAGTAAGCAAGTCACTCAGTACATTGAGATCAGTTCTCCAAGGTTGTTTTCTCAATCACAGATTTCAGAGACTCTAGTCCGCAGCAACCTTAAATCATCATTTCCCAAGTCTGTCAATAATCCATTCACATTAAATCATCATTTCCCAAGTCTGTCAATAATCCATTAACATTAAATCATCATTTCCCAAGTCTGTCAATAATCCATTCACATATCACCTCCTAACTCTCATTTGCATCAACTCTTTGTTTTCCGATGGTTATATTTCGAACTTCGGACCAGCATATAAAATAGGGTTCCAAACAGAAGCAGATTTGTTTCTGTTCCTGACAATTATCATCCCTCTGTTTAAATCACAGATTTAATTCTAGCTACACCACTTTCATGACATTGAATTGAACACTTATATAAAATGAAATGGATGCAGCAAATGATAAAATTTCACTTTTTTTGAACGAGTTTAAATAATTAGATTTTTTTTTCACGACTTGATCCCAATTGACAAAGCAATGAATTTACCACCCCTCTCACTGACAAGCAGATTTATAACTTAATTTCTCATCTTTGCAGACCAAAAATCCCTGACCCATGGTTATCAAAAATAAATTTGATCGGGAACTGGACGATTTATAATTTTATAATCATTTCAATCAGGCAGAGTAGATATCAGCAAAAGCAAGAATTGTTTTACAAAATGTCAAAATTATGAATAGCAGCTGAACAGGCTTGTTCCTTTAGTTGATTTCTTTGATTATTATGAGTCAGTCTTCAAGGTTGATTTCTCGATCATAGATATCAGAGACTCTAGTCCATTTCAACCTTTGATCATCATCTCTCATTAAGACTCTGCTCTTGTTTATATGATAGGGTTTTAAACATTTTAAGGGGGAATAGTTTTTTAAAGTCTTTTTTCAAATGCAGAAACAGGCAGATAAGTTTCAATGACATTTTGCCATAATCTGAAAGCTGATTTCCACCTGGGCTTTTTGAAAACAAAGTAAAATGAAGTGGACTGCCACTTGGCCTATCTTGGCAATGCTTGGGCAATATCCTCTCACTGGTTCATGAATAACACACATCTCACTGTAGGAAAAGTTAACAAAAATCAAACTTATTTCCAATATAAAACATAATAATCACAACATTAAATTTCTGTTTTGAGGTGTTTCTGTGAATTCTGACCATACCTTATTTGAAAAAAAAAAAAAAAAAAAAAAAAAAAAATATATATATATATATATAATCACCATCTTCGAGAAAAATAATTAAGATCATTGAGTCAGTATAACAGGTTGATTTCTCTATCACAGATTTCAGAGACTCTAGTCCAATTCAACCTTTGGTCATCATGTCTCAAGTTTATTTATCATTACCTTCCCTTTCTTAACTAGATATTAAAATATTTCTTATAATTTAATATTTCTAAATATGACAATATGCTTAACACACCTGTTCTGTTCAGGCGTGCCATACTGAACATTGCACGTTGGTATGCTTTGCGCACATCATCCTCGCTAACGACTAATTTAATGCGATTCCACCGATCTGGCTGGTCCAACCACTGGTAGGCGTTAACTGCCACTTGTGTACCCAAGGGCTTCGTCATCACCAGCACATCACCAACAACTGCATTATCTGGCCTGTAACCAAGAAGACACTTTATCAAGAATCATGTTAATTAAGGGCATATTGACCTGATTTTGAGACAGAATATTGAGATCAGATACTAAGGTCTTTTTCTCTATCATAGATTTCAGAGACTCTAGTCCATTCAACCTGAAATCATCATCACTCAAATATAAATGTAATGGCGATCTAATACAAATGTTGCAGAAGGTAATACTAACATGATGAACTCATTTGGCTGGCAGACAGTGGTGGCAACGCCCCCTACAGTCATCCAGGGATTAAGAACTGTCTGTCCTCCATTCACACTGGTTCCTGCTTCCTCTGCCAAGTCCTACAAACACATCATCATTTCTGTGTAGCGAGAAATGTGTTGAACATAAAATATAGTAGTGTTTACAAATTGAGCTTGCCCTATTGCACTTAACATGCAACTTTTTCTACAATTTTCAAAATATTGATTTATTAAAATGGGCTCAAGGGCAGGCAACATATTAAGCCATAATTTATTGAATTTGGTTGATGGACCAAATAATTCTGAAGCTACAGTCCAATTCAATGTCAGATTCTCAAATCTCAATCAGCATCACTTTCCCCAGGATTATATTGCCCAATCAATTTCTCTCACCACTTTCTTTTATCAAGCTCAATTGTACTTTTTAAGAGGATTTTATTTTACAATGTCCTGGGTTTCATCTGTGCCTTGGCCTTTTTTTCTTTGAAGTAGTGCTATTTATTTGGTATTACCCAAAAAGAGTGGAGAAAAAAACTAGACCTTTATTGGCACTGAAATGCTATTTGTATACATATAAATATATTTACCTTAAATCCCCTCATCATGAGTGGTACAACTACATCTCTCTCCTTATCTCCCATCTTATTGGCCACTGCCAGCAACATCAGCATATTGTCACATTCCGTCACACCCATTGCATACAGGTCACTCAAAACATTGGCACAAGCTATTTTGCCCTGAACGGCAATGATATAAGCAGAACATGTATGGTTAATATACTACAAAGTTACCTCAATTTTCTAAAAGAAAAAATAAGTAAAAAATAAAATCTATGAAATAAAATTTCTCTTGTAAGTCAATTTTCTCAAAAATGATCCAGTCCACAGATGTCAGTCAAAATCACCTCAAAGCTTTCAGGACATTAATGCAATGTTACATTCATAACTTACCATCATATATGGATCATCAACAAGGGGATAAAAGAAATCTGTGGTTTGTACAAGCGATAGACCTCCATGACGGAGAGGGGTAACACATGAATCCATGCCGATACCTGAAACAAACAAATATCACCCAATAAGAACTACCATTTTTGATACAATATTTCTATATACTTAAAAATCATTATATACAGTTCCCCAAAAATTACCATAAAATCAAAACACTGCTACTTTAAAAGCTGTGAATCAGCAATACTTAGAATATTACAAATCGCCAAAATGTGGGCTATTTAATTAATTTCCTGAGCTGGGCAGTTAGTAGAGCTGCCTGGTAATTCTCAAAAATCTGCTAAGATTTGGTGTGGGAAAGGTCTTCAGTATTTTGTACACTACTTAGTGTACATTTAGTTTTCGAACATTCAAGGCTGGCTCCTTGAGAGGATCTTTGGGACTAAAGTTTATTTTCACATTTTTAAGTGATAATGCATGTATGACCTCATCTTGGCAGAGAATTGACTTGATAGTGCGATTGTGGGTTTTCATGTTTTTTTTAATGATTGGATTTTAGTTTTTTGTGCACTTCCGTTTTTAATTGTGCAGTTCCAGTGTGCTGTATTCAATAGTGCAGTATGACAACCTGAAATCGGCCTATTTGCCAGTAAAAGACAAATAACATTTGTTCACCAACAAGGTATAAAAGGGTCTTCATTGATCAAGGCCTGTAGCATTCTTTAAATATTGCTCACCCTCAGCCCATATTGCATAGGCCCCCTGCCAATCTCTCCGACCAATGATTAAATGTAGTGGAGGTAAAGTTGTACAGTTCCGGTGTGTACTTTTCAATGGGGGGAAAAAAACATGGAGATCGGCAATCGGCCTATGAACTTAATTTCTTTATAGGCCGATTATCAATCTCCATGTTGTATTTTTTCCTGTTTGAAAAGTACATACTTGAACTGTACAACTTTACCAGAACTGCATAACTCTACTATATATAATCATAGGTCTGAGGAGATTGGCAGGGGGCATATTCCTCCTCTTACATGATTTTAAGGTAAATTAGCTGTTTATATAAATTAGAATAATTGGGCAGTCAATGGTAGGAAACTCTTAAAATAGCTTGAAAGTGCCATTATATAGAAAAAAAGCAATGTCAAGCAAAACCACGTGGTAAGGTTTGTAAACATTGCTCCTGGTCACGTGGTATTGTCTGGGACCGGCCTTTAAATCGGCAGCCATTTTGAATCATTGGGGCTCGTAGGGGCACACGTATTGAAAGTATCCTTCCCGGATCCAGCCCAAATTCCTCTATAAAACGTTCAATGTTATCTTTAAACTTTACTCTAAGATAGTATTATCAATCCTAGCTAATAATAATTGGGCAACTTTGTTTCCATGGGCAACTTCTTTTGATTAACAGTGGGAATCGTGGTTGCGGCACGTGCCGGTGGGGGCCCTTGTTGGGCAGGCCCGGCATTACTCACCGATTCTTGGGACCGCCGCCACATACTGAAAGTGCGACTGTTCCGACTCGTGAGCGGAGCCTTCCTGTTGTTGGAGTCCCTCAAGAAGTTTGAGCAGAACATCTTGAGGGACTTTACACCCTCATCCTTTCAGGTCGGCATACCGCGTGAGTCGGAAATTGGGGTCCAGATCGTGCGCGGCAGGATCGAAGGGTCGCCTCATCGCCATGTCGCTCTGTTTCTCTGGTTCTCCAGCCATCTTGCCGTTTTAAACTTCCCTGCAATAATACACGCCAGTTAACAATAGATTTAGACTAGTTTGGTTGAAATGTCACCTCTAAATACGATCAAAATAATATCCACTTTACTTACAAGATGGCAGACTAAAATGGCAGACCTCCCTACTTTGTCCAGAACCCACGCCAACCAAACACTGGGTACCCGGATGATGATTATCAGTGCGCAATTTATCTTAGGGAGATGCGTAATGAAATTTAAACAATCTATTCTACATGTCTAAAATTCATCAAATGTCTTTTTTGTGTTCGATCATCGAATTAAGAACTATAATATGAGGAATATGTTTGAAACTCAAACATTTTGATAATCTTTATTCGAATGGAAAGATTATTATATATCAGTATTATTTATAAAGAACTCCCCATGAAAATTTGATCTCTCTCTTTCATTGGTCAATGTTGAACCCCGTGGCATCTCTGATGTTAGGGATCCTTTATTTTAATACTCTAGATTTTACCCAATAAATTGAAAATCGATGACAAATAATTAATTTTGACCTTAACGACACATTTTAATTGTAGTTTTGTATTCGATAAAACATAATCTCAAATAAATCTTTCTTTACAAGGAGATTTCATATCTAACAACATCGTGATTGCAACAAACCCAAAAGTTAGACATTTGATTAAAACCAGGGAGCTAACTTATCGGTCGGTCTGGCCTAACGATAAAACTCAGACGCTGAGTATTATTACAGGGTTCAAACTGTCTGTGACCCAATCCTGTGTGCAGTTCCTCAAATAATTACCATGTCTTATTTACATAAAATATAAATTATTCTTGGCTCCAATAGAGAAAATGGCAAGGATCCTAAAAATAGTCTTCGACAACGATCGCAGTCCCTACCAACTTATTCTTGGCTCCAAATTACAAGTCTAGTGAAAATGTAGATGAAGTTAAAAAAATCATGTGGACTTTTCCCAAGTTCATTTAAAATTCAAATATTGCTTACAATATTAGAGTACGCATGAAACTGCAATGCAGAGTAATGAAAATGATGTGCTAGTATTTGATACAAAAACCTTATTTTCAACAACAAAAAAAGATAAGAAAAAAACAAACAATAGACAAAACAAAGCGGAAAAAATAACTTGCTGCAATCAAGATTGATCACACAATGTAATTCAAATATAAAATAGAAGATCCAAAATTGAGACCAAAGCCATTGGCAAAATGGGCTAGAAACTTCTATATTCTCAGTATATACAGGTCCATATGCTCAGTATTCAGTGGCTACTAGACTCATTAAACAATTAAGTTTAGGTGTGTTAAAATTGTCATATTTTCAAATTATCGGTTTAAATGGCGTCATGAATAAATTACACAACAAAGTCAGCTTCATATGCCCTGAATCTCTTAATTGGATTTGATGGCTATTATGTCCTTAATTCACACCTTGCCCTCTGATTTACCACTCAGACCGCGTGGAAATATGCTGCAAAGTTGCGGCAAGGCACATTGCGCAGTTGTTGATAATTTAACAGGTGCGTGTGTTTCAGGTAATTTTGGATATTAAGTTGTGTTTATTATACTCATTACTTGTGATTAGCCTTAATGTCATTTTTTGAGTCTGCCATGAGCATGAAGGCACAAATACCAGAAGATATTCAGAAAGGGATACTTTCAGTTCAGAAACATTTCTATGACCATTTCGGGCCACTCACAAAAACGATCACAAAATATGTGATGGAGTGTGGAGGAAATAATTTTGCCAATTTTTTTTTTCGGAAAAAAAAAATTGGCAAAATTATTTGCTGCGCCAGGCCATTCTCATTTTTTTCTAAACCAAGACATATCTCCATATTATTTTTCTAAGTCACTTGCGTCACCAAATTTCTTTCTTTTTTTCAGAGGGTTCAATACATCATTTTTTTTACTAATATGTGCATTAATGGATGTGTGATATATTAGAAAATCATACAATGTTTTATTTAAACTTATTCGTAGTTAACACAACTATTTCAAGTAGTCATTTATCAAGGTGAACTTCATCTGTCTGTTAAGTCCTGGGTGCCAGGAGGAAGTTTGGTAATATTTGCCATGAGCAGTGGTGTAGCCAGGATTTTCTGAAGAGGGGGGGGGGGGGGCTGAAATCTGGATATGTTGGGGTCGCCAGCCTCCTAGTCATTATCAGCCCCCTTCCTCCTTTCCAGCCCCAAAGTACTAGTAAAAAAAAAATTGTAATTTGGGGGGGGGGGGCTGTAATCCACGTATCAAATGTTCAAAATTGGAATGAATGTGACTGATTTATAAGACCCGATATTTGCATGATAAGAGCCTGGTGTGTCCAGTGTTGAGTACAAGGAGTGGGACAGCAGACAGCTATCACATATTGCTTAGAACAATAGGCACTGGCCTAACTGTCCCAGCAGGTGACACATTGGTTTTATTTAATTTACCAAAAAGCTTGCTTTACTGACTATGAAAATCTGTGAGTGGGACTTACATACATAACATACGGAATAAATAAATTACAGAAATTTTCAGGATTGGAAGCAGTGAACAAATAGTACAACTTTTAATATAAGGGATGGTAACAATCAAAGTTAAGAAATCCAGACTATGAAAGTCTGTTTGTCCTGTGATACAAGCTTGAAACTCCTAAAAATTTCCCCCAAATTTGACCCTTCAAACATTTTTTGTCTACAGATGTGCGAGTCTCAATCTATTTTTTTCACAAGGATAGCATTCTCAATATTTGTTCTCCTATCAAGTGGTCTCACCAATATTTTTTGTTGACTTTCCTCCACCCCCCGAATGAATAATGGTCCACCATAAAGCCATCTGAATCTGAAAAGAGCTAAGATGGTGCTGAAATTGATCGCAATGTGAAATAAAACTATGATGAAAGCTAAAATCACGGCCGCGAATGAGAACATTTTAATCCACGTATAAAATTGTTAATTTTAGTTTCAACAGTCTTAGTTTAGGGAATTAACTTATTTATAGCATGCATAGGGTAATTCCACCGTTCAGTTTGGAAAGCAAATTTAAATTTCACAAAAGAAATATTGTAATCAAGCAAAAGATAAGATTTGCAATTCCTAAAAATGATTTGCTATTTTCCCCTTCGAATCCTCTAGGTTTTGGGACATACCAAACTATTTTTAATTGAATTTGAAACATTAGATTAATTAAAAGTAAAATAACCGTGCAGAATTTTGCAACAATTGGAGTCGGAAGATAAGAAAATTGGTCATATTTCTTTAAAACTATTGGAATTGCATTTGCCCCCATTATCATAATGCTGTACTTAGGTAACCAACCGTGAATTGAAAAATATCAAACATGAGTATATTATTGGGTCGTTAGGAATATCAGCTGGAATATGGATACCAATGATTTTAGGCTATCTATTGATATCGAGTTGCCATTCAGCATGCTCAGCTTAAATGCTTAACACCCTACCCTCAAAACTAGATTTATATATTTATATCTTTATATCTTAATAATTATGCCAATTGGCGACTACTGCCAACACAGGTATAGACCAGGTGATAGACGCACATAACCATTGATAACTGGTACCCACTGAGCATGCTGAGCATGCTAAGGCGAATCAAATTGTCTTCAAAATACTGTCTTATATATAGATCCTAGAGTGTTAATAATTCCTTAACAAATAAGACACAAACGATAAAATCCAGCACATTACTCCTTCTCCATTTACAGCGCATACAATAGGCATTGATATAATGGCATCAGTTCAGTCTCATTATAATGTGATGCTCCTTTGAGTATCTGAGCCAGGGTGGTTGACCTTGTTTCCACATCACTGGCCTATTTACACATCCTTCACACACTATTGATCCACCATGCAACAGACTGATCCAGATGCGGTAATGTGCGGTTAAGAACCCATTTATCCCTACAGTATTGAAATCAAAGGTGAATTTAACAGAATGGCGACCAAAGGAGATGAACAACACGAGGATGAGAAATCAAAATCAAACTATCTTGTCAGGGGATCCATTTTTGAAGTTGGGCCCCGCTTTCGTGACCTTACCTTCATAGGCGAAGGATCATTTAATATTATTGTGTGAGTATTTCAATTACACCATATGATTTTTTCAGTTTGTAAATGAGAATGCCTCACATATGACAATTTCCTTTCCATTGTAGCCAATGTTATTTATTTTTCAAAATGAATATAAGAGCTGAGCTTGTTTTATCTTTGCCAATGTCAATTTTTCCTTGTGCCATATACACGTACAACAAACTATAATTAGTATAAAGGGATGAAATCGCAACCTTGGACGAGACATTTTTTATCTCTATTTAACATGCCCAAAGGTGTTAAATATACTGTCATGTCATATATAATGATAATGTGTACGGTAATGCCTACAGTAAAAATGTTTTGCTAAGTCAAAATTGCATTGACCAAATATATATTAATATTCTCGACATTCTTAACACTGTCAATTAATTGAGTGTTAGTTGTCACCTTCTAGATATATCTAACTGGATAATTTTATTGTCATGATTATTATCATACCAGACAATGTTATATCTCTGTCAACTGTCTGATCATTATAGTGGAGGATGAGTTCATACTGTGAATTATATGGTTATCATAAAGGATGATAATATATCCTGTTATCTGATTATCATACTGGACGATGAGCTTATACTGTGAATTATATGGTTATCATAAAGGATGATATTATATCTTGTTATTTGATCACTATACTGGTGGATAAGTTCATACTGTGAATTATATGGTTATCATAAAGGATGATATTATATCATGTTATCTGATTATCATACTGGTGGATAAGTTCATAATTATATGGGTATCATAAAAAAATGATAAAATATCCTGTTATCTGATTATCATACTGCCAGATGAGCTCATACTGTAATACTTTATTTAAAAAAATACAAAATATGTAAAAATATGGTTTAAAAAAAACTATTAAAAACCCAGCTGTTTCAAAAACAACCGCAAAAAGTGCCACGAGCAGATTTAGCGTGGTATACCACTATATTAATGTGATATTATTCTTGTTTTGTATTTGTTCAGGAATGAAAAATCAGTGTATTTGTCTTTTGTTTGCAGATCTTCTTATGATTCTGTAAATAAAACAAGGGTGGCCATAAGAAAACTATCTCCGTTCCAGCACCAGACATACTGCAAAAGAACTATACGAGAAATAAAAATCCTTAAAAAATTCAAGCATGAGAATGTATGTATGCATTTTGTATAATTAAAATTAGACACGAAATGTATTTATTATATTGAGATAATTAATTTCAAGAATTATACCTAAATCTTGGATGATAGCTCCACTATGTTTAAAAACAAACTTACCGTAATATTTGTATTTTGAAGTATTCTTTGTATGTAGAATATCCTGATATTTCATCTATTTTGCAGATTATACATATCATCGATATTGTTAGAGCAAAGAAAATAGAGGAAATGAACGACATGTATCCTTTATGTGTAATAAACCTATGCAATAAACTGTATGAGCCCCAAAAGGTAATACGTACCAGTAATGAACTGGTATCAACACTTTGTTTTTGGAGTTTTTAGTCGCAGAGCTTTAGGAGTGGGAAAAATGTCAGTCCATCTGTCAACATTTCTTTAAAAATCTTCTTCTCCAAAACTACCAGTAATATATGTTTCATATTTTATATAAAGTTAGATATAGAAGTGAAGATTCCGATTCCTTCAAATCTTAATAACCATTGACCTTAGTGGAGTGACCTTGAGGTCACACGTTTTGTACTGAGCATATCTCAGCAACCACTTATAAGAGGAAATTAAATCTTTGTACACAGAAATGTTTAGATCATAGCTGTGCCTCGTCATACATTCTTGGTGATGTGATCTTTGACCTTGACACATTGACCTTGAAAGCAAAATTTGTGTACATGCAACATCTCAACCATTAAAAGTGACTAAAAAGTATTTCATATCTGTTATACACCAACACGATGTTTAAAAATCTTCTTCTCCACAACTGCCAGTAATATACGTTTCAAATTTTATACAGAGGTAGATATTGAGGTATAGATTCAGATTCCTTCAAATCTTAGTGATGTCACCATTGTACGGAGTATATCTTAGTGATGTCACCATTGACCTTAGTGCAGTTACCTCGAGGTCACAGATTTTGTACTGATCATATCTTAGCAAACACTTATAAGATAAAATTAAAACTGTGACCTTTGACCTTAACACATTGACCTTGAATTCAAAATATGTGTACATGCAAAATCTCATAGCCATTAAAAGTTTTGTGCAATATAATAATTGTTCCCTTATTTTGCGATATAACGTTTGAACCGTACGATATAGGTAATTCTTTTATAGTTTCGATCATGAATCCTTAACCTATGTTTTTTTAGATACATGGTAATGTTTCTGATGGAAACAGACATGTACAAAGTGTTGAAAGGGACGAAGTTGACTCAAGACCATGTGTGTTACTTCCTGTATCAGATCCTATGTGGACTTAAATATATACACTCAGCAAATGTGATGCATCGGGACCTGAGGCCAAAATACCTGTTGCTTAATTCAGTCTGTGATCTAAAGGTACACAAAGAATATAAGAGAGGAAATAACATATCATAATATCAAGATACTTTCTCTGAGTATAATTAAATAGTTATACATAAAATCTATACATCACTGTTTATATCTTATTTAACAATGCTAGTGTTTTACTGATGAAACAGAAAAGAAGCCTTGTCTATTGCACCATTAGTTAACCCATCAGTAGTTAACCAGTAGTTAATATTGCTTTAGAATTTTAATGTATATCTGTGTCATTAGCCTCATCTCTCAATCAGTGAGTTATGAACCATTCAAACGTTTCTCAATTATGCTCCAGCAAGGTTTGAGTCCAAAAACAAAAAAATAAATCCAGTCAAGCGCTCCACGGTCAGTGGATGATGTGGCCAAAGTGTTTTATCGTTTTATCATTTGCCTCTCCAGAAACAAAAATCCATTTCAGAAAAATGAAATGATATAAGGAATAAACAAAACTAGATAAATACGGGAGTTGGTAATATGGCTATATCAAAAAGCATTTGTGAAGGATATAACCACATTTGGTTTTAGTGTATACTGATTATATCTTGGCCAAATCACAAACAAAAAAACAAAATTACCAAAAAAATTCTATTCCATTTTGAAATTCAGTTTGAAAACTCCAAACGAAATTACGATATAACACTTTGCCACAAGATACACTGACCCTCCACGACGATTAAAACACGCACAACTTAACATATATTCTGTTTCATTCAAGTGAAAAGTCAATACTAACAATACAAATTCTATACAGATATCAAAGAATTTCCTGTTTATGATACTGGCACATCTTGATTTCCAATAATTTCACAGAAAGCAAAGCTAAATACAAATTAGGCCTTATGTATCCTTTATCAGAGAGATACACTAATATACAAGTGATCCTGTAAAATGTATTTCAGATTGGTGGGTTTTCTCATGCTAGAGTAGCTGGGGAGGAGAATAGTTGCTCTCATACAGAGTATGTGGCATCACGCTGGTACCGGGCTCCTGAGGTGATGCTCAATGCCAAGAATTACACCAAAGCTTTGGACATGTGGTCTGTGGGCTGCATTCTGGCGGAAATGCTGAACAATAAACCTCTCTTCCCAGGCAAACAATGTATGATTTTAACTCAATATTGAATATGAAAAGATATGACAATTTATTTTTATAGGGCATGGCCTTCACACAACACCATTAAAAATGGAAAGTTAAAGCATTCATGAACTGCCGGTAACGAAACATGCGGGGGTACCTCCTAAACACTGTTCTGGTTTAGCAACATATCACAGTTTACTGTTAACTACAATTTCCAAATTGCAAACATTTTCCAGAATTTATTTGCAGTAAAAACTATTTATCGTTTAGATCATAGTTATCCTATAAGGTTTAGACCCAAGTGGAGGGGATTATTTTGCACCCACTTTCGATTCACATGATATTTACACCTTATGTTTGTGTGCAAGTTAAATGTAATATTATTATTAATTATCGCACTCCATGTAAATGATTTAAGACATTAATCTTTATTTTACATAATTTAGTTATTGTAAATGTAAATAATTTCGGAAATTAATCTGATTTTGATTTTAAGTATGTGTTTGCTAAGGAAAACAGGCATATCTCATTGTATACTGATAGTTCCTACATTTCCCACAAAGTAAATAATATATAACCATGTGAAAAATAAACTATTTTACAAATAATCCAGATTATCCACCATTGATGTAGGATGATTTTTCCAGTCATGTTTTCTTGTGTTGTTTGATGTGTTTTGTTTAGTGTGACACATCAGAACTATGGTGTAATTTCCTTTTCCAGATTTACACCAATTACATATCATTTTGGAGACTATTGGTTCTCCATCAGAAGAAGACATCAAATCTATAAAAGATCCAAAGGTAAATATAAGACTAAGCTTCCATATAGAATCTATTTTTCCTTAATTTCTAAATTTTATGTCACAGGATTATTTTGAATGTGAAGATTGTCAAAACCAAAACAAGTGTATTGTACAATCTTATGAAATGTTCTCTTGTTCTATTTCTATTTAATTAAAGAAAGAAAATTTTGTTTTCACAATCCTTTGAGCAACACAGGACTGGGCGAAAAGGTGATTTGAGAAAATATAGATATGATTAAACATAAATTGGCAAGTATTGACTATGATCAAGCTTGCATTCAAATCTAAATCGTGAGTCATATCAGCTGACATGTCTACAAATTATCTGTCCCAGCATACATTGCCCATGACACAAGAGACGCATGGTGGATTACAAATGTTTGAAACTGGTAGTGAGAGTTGGCAATATAATTTTACAGTAATCAGGAATTAACTAAAAGACAACTTATAACTTTTGGTTTAAAGGTACAGACATATTTGGAGACATTACCAAAGAAAGCCAAAGTGTCCTGGCCAGACCTCTTCCCAGAAGCTGATTTACAGGGTGAGCATGTTTTATATAAATGTTTTGAAACAATTAAGTGAAAGATATAATGGTAGATCAGTATTCATCATTATGACATTGAGTTTGTTCTGTACATTCTCTAGTGGAAATCACCAAAGCATAAATGCTGACCATGTATCAAAACAAAAATAACCTCAACACGTTTTATCAGTGGCACACATCACTAGAAATGGCAGATATAGGGATATAACTTTTTTACTACTCAGAATACATCTGGAAATGATATGTGATCGAATGTCAACCTTCTTAGGCTATTTTAATCAAATATTGCCAGTGACCTTGAAGTGACCTTTGAATGACCTTGAAAATAGAAAGCCTATTTCCACGAAATTATCAACATGCTTTTTATCCTATCATCTACATCTTTCAAATACGAGCTCGTAGAGTCCTTATTCATCAAAATCTATTTATAATTAAAAATTTGAGAGCAATTTATAGTTTTGTGGTCAATCTATAAGGGAAAACAGAGGAAAATATATAACTATAATACTAAGTTATTTTTAAAAAATATAAAAATGCCAGCTTATTGGGGGTTAGTTTAAGAAAATATATAGAATACTACACAGAAAAACACATTAATACTAAAAAGAAATTGAAAAAAGTCCGTCAATTTCAAGATTTATTTTGAAGCTAAAATGATTAAAAATAACTTAAATCAGTAGGGTTACAAAAGTGACAAATTGACAGACTTTAATTTGACCTCACATTTATTTTTGAGGTATTAGATAAATTAAATATTAATCTAATTTCAGAAAATAATCAGCAATACGTTGCTCTTATCATAATAATACCTAAAAAAGAAGAAATATTCCCTGAAAAATATGAGAAAATTAGTTATGAATAGACATTATTGAAAAAAATATAATAAAAAATATATTGAATGTAGAGTCAATTGGGTTATAACATTTAGTAGCTGATGTATTTCTAAAAAAAATCAGGTATTTGATTTTTATCAACAATATGAGGAAGTTAGTGAAGTTGAACACTGCCAATATTAAATGTCACTGAAAGTGCTCTGTAGGGTGCTTTCTGGACGTCCGCTCCTCCCACTGCTAAACCCGTTACATGCGCTATGTCACTCATTCTCGCTGGACCTAATATCATACCATTAATGAATCCACGTGAAAACTGTACTTATATATATATATAACCTGTTTTTTCAGCAATTGATCTAATGGATAAGATGTTAATCTTCAACCCAAAGCGGCGAATCACCGTGGAGGAAGCTCTCGCACATCCCTATCTCGAGGCATATCACTGCCCCGAGGACGAGGTATGGGCATATATGATATTTAATATGATATATAATGACACATAATTAAAAAAATATATATATATGACATTCATATCATGTCATTTTAAGAAAATATTTGTGTAAATTATAAATAGAGAACAATGGCCGTCAATCTGTCGACTAAAATATGGCAATCTAGCTTTGATAATTTCCTCAATTTTTTGTACTTAATAGAAGCTAAGATGAACTAAAAAGAAGAAGACAATTAATAGAGAATGTTACTCTGGAACAATTATAATATTAGGATTATAATCTTTTATGTTCCATGTATTAGTTAAGTAACGACGGTTCAGGACTTTTAACTGAGAGTCCTGGTCAGTCACTTTTATCAGTATTCTACCCAAAAGTGCAGTTGGGTGTTCACTAGGTCAATTCAGCCAATTACTTTTTAAAAATGAAGTATATTTAATCAGCCAGTCGTAGAGGAACCATTTATACTTGGGCATGATGAGGACTATTCTTTGCCCAAAGAGAAACTGAAGCAGATGATATTTCAAGAAACAGAGCACTGGAACCAGGACAATACCGTTGTAGAAACTCCAAAACAGGCAGCAAACGTATGTTTTTGCATTCAATATCACATCTATATTAAATTTGATGAACATATTCATTAAAGGAACTTGCATTAAAATTGAAGTAGAACATCATCATATTGGACAGATAAGATTCTGGATAAATTTGGAATTATCCCTGTATGTTTCCTATTGTATTTTACTCACTTCAAACCTAGAACCATTATGGTTCTCCATATATTTCAGCTTTTATTAAATCTGTTTAATTTCAGCATGACAGCAGCACCCTTGGCGATGTATAAATATGGACAGATGAGAAATGATTTCTTCTCGCAGGCTCAGTATGTGATAGCACTTTACATTGCTCTTGTAACAATATGAACATTACATATGTTTAAGCAAATGATGGGAATTTAACATTGGATATATGATAATATTATGGATTATTGCTCAGACATAATATGTAAAACTGACATATTTACCGGTGAGTGCGGCTTACAGATCAGGTTTCATCTATTTTACAGAAGAGTAAACAGGAAACATCGAGCCATAGAGGGACTCATAAATTAATTAATAAATAAACCAACAAAAATGTAGTTGTGAAAAAACATTGAACCATCCATTTGATTTTACACAGAAATATGAGATTTGAATCCTCCATTAAACTTTATTTCTGTAATATTCATGAACACTTGACAATTTGTTCACAAAGACATTTAAAGATGAAAATAAAGGTAGCTGGACACTCGCACATATGGCTCATATTTGGATATGGAACACCATCAGCGAGAATGAGTGACATAGCGCATGTAACGGGTCTA
The DNA here is from genome assembly GCA_949316495.1 of Amphiduros pacificus. NCBI lineage: Eukaryota > Metazoa > Annelida > Polychaeta > Phyllodocida > Hesionidae > Amphiduros > Amphiduros pacificus. The sequence continues at coordinate 15,772,147 of OX439009.1, read as the reverse complement.
TAGCAGTGGGAGGAGCGGACATCAAGAAAGCACCCTGCAGAGCACTTTCAGTGACATGTAATATTGGCCGATTTCTACTTCCATTCACCAAATCAACCACACAGAATACCATTTTTTTTTAAACTATCAAAATGGTTTAACCCAATTGACTCTACATTCAATATATTTTTTATTATATTTTTTTAAATCATTTCTATTCATGACTAATTTTCTCATATTTTTCTGTGAATATTTCCTCTTTTTTAGGTATTTTTATGATAACAGCAACTTATTGCTGATTATTTTCTGAAATTAGATTAATATTTGATTTATCTAATATCTCAAAAATAAATGTGAGGTCAAGTTAAAGTCCGTCAATTTGTCACTTTTGTAACCCTACCGATTTAAGCTATTTCTAATCATTTTAACTTCATAATTAATCTTGAAATTGACGGACTTTTTTTCAATTTCTTTTTAGTATTAATGTGTTTTCCTGTGCAGTATTCTATATATTTTCATAAACTTAGTATTATAGTATTTTACTATGTTTTCCCTTATAGATTGACCACAAAACTATAAATTGCTCTCAAATTGTTAATTATGAACAGATTTTGATGAATAAGGACTCTAGGAGCTCGTATTTGAAAGATGTAGATGATAGGATAATAAAACATGTAGATAATTTCGTGGAAATAGGCTTTATATTTTCAAGGTCATTGAAAGGTCACTTCAAGGTCACTGGCAATATTTAATCAAAATTGCCTAAGAAGGTTGGCATTCGATCACATGTCATTTGTAGATGTATTCGGAGTAGTAAAAAAAGTTATATCCCTATGTCTGCCATTTCTAGTAATGACACAATTAAATTTAATGACAACTTGACAACTCGCAGGAGCATACTCGCAGGGGGTGGAGAGATAAATATATTTTATATTTTTAAATATATATTATTGTTGTCTTATACATTTGTTTTATTGTTGTTGGGTTCTTTTTGGCCATGGATGGTTAAGCATAGGAGACCAGACAGTAGAAATTAGATTGATACACATAATCTGCACAGTCCTTGTATACAGTAAGGGGCGATCCATTTGATTTTTGTGGGGTGGGGTGGGAGATTTTGGAAAAAAAATTAATTCACCCACCCCATCCCAGAAAAAAAATTTATTCATTCACCCTACCAAAGAAAAAAAATTTATTCATCCACCCTACCAAAGAAAAAAAATTTATTCATCCACCTCCTTCCAGTTTTTCTATCTTCTATATGGATTGCTTGAAATGAAGGATCAGAGTCTGGGGAAGCAACAAGAAAAAAAAATTATTCACCCACCCCACACCAGAAAAAAAATTTATTCACCCACCCCACACCAGAAAAAAAATTATTCATCCACCCTACCAAAGAAAAAAAAATTATTCATCCAGTACTGCTGTCCCACCCCACCCCACAAAAATCAAATGGATCGCCCCTAAGGTAATAAAAACCTAAATTTCTAAAGGTTTGTTTTCTCCTGTTTAAAACAATCTCCAGATCAACTCCAAACCGTCATTAATAGCTCATTTGAGATTCTTTCAATCCTTCATCCTGTTATCTTTGATGTCAGAGTATGGCAATATGGAGAAGCGTTCACTCTTCATATAACACAGATACATGATAATGCGTGTTGAAATCAACGAATTATGCTATAATCTGATATTAAACCAGAACCAGTGAACGTTTACAACTTTCACAGTATGGGGCTGCCTCACTGGAGCCTAATTTAATTAATGCATCGTTGAATAAACAAGAAGAATAGTGCCAAACAAGTCCAAGTATTAAAATCAAATAGCTTTGAAGTAATTATAAGAAACTAGTACAAATCTATAATACAATGAGGTATTCAGGATGGGTATATCTATTACACAGTGCCGCTATTTATTTTATCCACATTTGCATAAAAAACCCTGGAGCAAGTAACAGTCGTGTGAGACAAAAAAATTATAGGATAGATTTGCGAGAGCATCAACGCGCACTGTGTTGGTGGAACTATATTTTGTGATAGTAGCCAAGCTGTGAAAACACTAAAAACATGTGGCTGAAATTTGGTCGAGAAATGTCTCAAAATCTCAAAGAGCCAACACGTATTGACATTAGAATTAGAATTTACATTTTGCATGATAGTCATTTCATATGAAACAAAGGTGACATATAACGTGTCAGGCCCTTAAGAGAATTTGAATCATATCTTGACGATATTTGAAGCATATCGTGACCATGCTCCATTCAACATTTTCATTCTCCCACGCTGGTACCACAACAAAGACTTTCAAAGTTGGCTTGTTGCATTCGGCACGTGGTGCGCGTTGGTTCGCGTTGTGTCAGTCAGAGAAATGTCTGACACCTCGTATTTATGGGGGGCTTTTGAGGCCAAAAAAAATGAATAGGATTGTTTGCATGTACATGTTACATGACATCAAAATTGAATCTAAATCTTGAAACCTTATTATTTAAAAGATTTAAAAATGACACTTCACTAACGTTGGCGGGAATCTATTTTGGTATATTGGCGGGTCAAGGAATGGATGTTGAAGGGGGTGTTCAATTAAGCAAAATTCTTATTTATACTCAGTTGTTATATTTTCTTATTACTTGACTTTCTATAAGATTTGTGAACAAGAATATGCAAGAAAGGTTTTAAACACTAGTACAGAAAAGAGACTTGTAAATACCCCATTTTGACAAATGTAAAACCCTGGACCTGCCACTGACGTCTTTCACGCAATGTCCTTGTGTGACGTCACACTCAAACAAGCCACTCGGTGTGGCAAACGCGCCAAGTGGCAAACGCGCCATGTGGCAAACGCGCCATGTGCCGAATTCAACAAGCCTTCAAAGTTTGGTATTTTCTCGCAAGGTCAAAACATATCATGGTTGGAAAATGAAATAAGATGCTTGCAACTCAGGTTTTGAATTTCAGATTCTTAATGAATATTGTGGTACAATTTCCGCATCTGCAAATATTTGTTCCAATGAGTGAAAATAAACTTGGAAGAAATAATAATAATAATAAAAACATGCGGTTTCCACAATATCTGAGGTTGTAACTGCAATGTTTAAAATCCCTTCAAAACGATAAGATTCATATGATTAATATATCCATAATCAGTATGAAAAAACATACGTTTCATTTGTAATATGTATAGACACGTGGTTTTGATAAGTTTAAATAGTTTTGAAAAATAAAATAGCAACTATATCTTGCAACTTTATGGCTTCACCATGACGATGCCAAAGGCGGCAACTATGATGTCCCGACGTTGTGCCTCCCTTATGTAATCATAATCATAAGTTATGATTAGGATTACATTAAAATGGTATTTGATACAATATTGCATTTGCAATACAACCAGAACCAACTAATTACAATATGACAATGGCAATGATTTTTATTGGCTAAATACTGCTTCCAGAATATTTGCCTAACTACAAAAATAAAAATAGTTTTGATTTTTTCTACACTACATAGGTTATGCGATTATTTGAATTCTATGTGACAAATTTTGAAACACTTTAACATTTTGTAAAAGTTAAAAGACATTTGTATACTAAAATTGTATAACTACAAGTTAGAGGCCAGAAAACTACAAAAATACTTCAAACTAGGTGTCACTGTTGAGAATATATCCCCACCAGATGGCACTTCAGTACAATACAAGCAAATTCAATATAGCATACTGGACCATAGCAATTGGACTCTTGACAAAATAATATATATACATTTTACATATACAATATAAATAGAAAAATAAAATGATCCTCAAGATATAGATGGCTTTTAAATGAGATTATAATGATTTTGATCCCTCATCAGGCCAGGTGCATCACTAGAAATGGCAGACATAGGGGGTATAACTTTTTTTACTAAGAATACATCTACAATACTCTCCTTTGCATCGGGTTCAGTATATAACACCCTCTCCGATTATGCGATCAGATATGTTCAAATAGGTCTGTTCCATAAGCCCCGTCCCTTGAATGTATCCAACCGCACATGCATGATGCGATTACGTAATTACAGTCTTTCAGTAGGACAGCACGTGCACGGTACGATGATGTAACTCGAATCTCTAGCTAATTAATATTCATGAGCGCCCAAATAGTATGACATTTGGTTGCATCGGCGCTAGGCCTATATTGAAGAGGCCTAGTAAAGCTGGGTACATCTACAAATGATATGTGATCGAATGTCAACCTTCTTAGGCAATTTTGATCAAATATTGTCAGTGACCTTGAAGTGACCTTTGAATGACCTTGAAAATAGAAAACCTATTTCCACGAAATTATCTACATGTTTTTTATCCTATCATCTGCATCTTTCAAATACGAGCTCGTAGAGTCCTTATTCATCAAAATCTGTTCATAATTAACAATTTGAGAGCTATTTATAGTTTTGTGGTCAATCTATAAGGGAAACAGAGGAAACTACTATAATACTAATTTTTTTAAAAATAATATAAAAATGCCAGCTTATTGGGGGTTAGTTTATGCACAGAAAAACACATTAATACTGAAAAGAAATTGAAAAAAATGTCCGTCAATTTCAAGATTTATTATGAAGCTAAAATGATTAAAAATAGCTTAAATCAGTAGGGTTACAAAAGTGACAAATTGACGGACTTAAATTTGACCTCACATTTATTTTTGAGATATTAGATAAATTAAATATTAATCTAATTTCAGAAAATGATCAGCAATAAGTTGCTCTTATCATAATGATACCTAAAAAAGAAGAAATATTCCCTGAAAAATATGAGAAAATTAGTCATGAATAGAAATGAATAAAAAAAAATATAATAAGAAATATATTGAATGTAGAGTCAATTGGGGTATAACATTTTGATAATTTTTTGAAAAAATGGCATTCTATGTGGTTGATTTGGTGAATGGAAGTCGAACACGGCCAATATTAAATGTCACTGAAAGTGCTCTGCAGGGTGCTTTCTGGAAATCCGCTCCTCCCACTGCTATAAACCCGTTACATGCGCTATGTCACTCATTCTCGCTGATGGGGTAGGAAGCACTTAGTAATTATGCTAATGTTCTGGCTAAAGTTGATTTAGGTTTAAAATATGATTGTGTTTTGGGGTCTAGAGAGTTATTAATGACTCTTATAAAGTAGTTTGTGTGCGGAATTCATTGGTGTCATTTGACTTGAAAAGATTTTCCATTTTGAGAGTATTGTGCCCCATTCTGTAGTGCTCCCCTATGAGCATGGCTCTGTCCTGGCTGAGGGCATTAGATGAGACATATAATGGTATCCATCACCAAGTACATTATAGCTACAAAGATAACACACTCTTTTGTGTCTTTCTATGCCTCTATGATGGCTATTTGTTATAGGCAGCTTGTTGTTACTATAAATAAAAAAATATCTCAGCTGAACAGCCAAGTATATACCATCTGAACTCCAGCTGGTTCCATGGAATAATCATAAAAATATTTATTACACAAGTTCATACTAAAAACCAAAGGAAATGATTTCAATCGACTCACAGCTATTTTGCCGTAGTAAGACAAGGCTTAATTGTCAAATGTACATTACTATTTGTCAGTAATATTTCTTCACTGTACTCAACGCCTTCTAATGGCCTCTGGGACCAAGGCGGCATGTAGAAGGTCCTACAATGGGGTGGCAAGGATTTACATGAATTTCATCACCACAATTGATTATCAAAGAATGCCTCTGTGTGATAATGCAAAAGAAGAATGATCATGAGCGACATTGTTAAAAAAGGGCATTATGTCATGGCCTCATATAACCCACAGTGCGCTTAAAATGTATTTTGGTAATCAAATCAAATTTATCAATTGAATTTAACATTTCAATGATTCATCCAAATGTAACTTTGGTTATGATCTATAATTAATGGTTCATGTGAAGGCACCCATTTTTGTTTCATGTTTCAACCACGTGCACCAAACTGGGACTATAGAATATAGTTGAAAATATATCTAATAGACTGGCTGATAAGGCCTCTCTGATTGCCGTGGTTTCTCTTATGTAAATATGGGAAGCGTTCTTACAATCCTGCAAAATGTAGGGCATAGAGTCCCGGTTAAAGAATTATGCCTAATCTGTTCTGTGCAGAAAAATAAACTAGCAAACTAAAAACAAAACAAATATGAAATAGCAAGAACAGAAACACAAAAAACCTTGACGTTTATTTGCATATTGACAACAAGGTCAGGTCTTTGAATCATTGGCAAAAAGGTCAGAATTGTGTTTTACTCTTGCATATAATCATCGTTGTGTCTGTGTATGAAAACAATATCTGGGGCATATGCCTAATATATTATTTATATTTGAAACAGACATGATAGTAGCCACAAACTGCCCATTTTGACTACGATCCTCACAATAACCTCATTTTTGCATTATATTTAGGGCAGCAAGGGATGATATCGGGCATAGCTAATTTCGATATAACAGTAAAACAAATTGGTGAGTTTGAATAGTTTTTATTTCATCTCAATGTTTCATCTCAATGTTTCATCTCAATGTTTCATCTCGATGTTGATTCATCTCAATGTTGATTCATCTCAATGTTGATTCATCTCAATGTTGATTCATCTCAATGTTGATTCATCTCAATGTTGTTTCATCTCAATGTTGTTTCATCTCAATGTTGTTTCATCTCAATGTTGTTTCATCGCAATGTTGTTTCATCTCAATGTTGTTTCATCTCAATGTTTCATGGCAATGTTTCATCTCAATGTTTCATCTCAATATTTCATCTCAATGTTTCATCTCAATATTGTTTCATCTCAATGTTGTTTCATCTCCATTTAAAACAAAATTAAACAGCAGCTTTTTGTATACATCCACTCGTATCCACTCGTATTCCGTTTCTTTATGATAATATTTCTGAAATCAAACAAAATGAAAAACATTTTTATGTTTCATTTCAGTAGAAGAGGATTTTATTTCACAAATCTAATATTGCCAATATTTGTGAAATCAGAAGGTGGGTCTTATGATGAAGTCTTCCTCCTTTCCTCCAATTTATTTGTCAGATATATCCAAAAAACAACCAATAATATTATAAACTTATTAATAAGATGTTTTTCTCCTGACAAAACAAAAACTTAAATCAGTTATATTTCTGTTTTGAGAATACTTTCCATCCACACTTCACACGATCTTTTTATATTGTTGATTATAATGCTGACCTGAAAGAGGCCAATTTATAATTCTTTTTATTTTTTTGTAGATAAATAATAACATGGATACTTACAATGCAGGTTCATCAAACTTTGATGATTATGAATATGAATATGAATATGAAGATGAAGACAGTGCTCGATTGTTCATGCCTACTTGGGCCATTCCAATAATTGTCCTTGTTTCTATACTGTATGTATCGTTCAACCTGTTGCTGGTTGTTGTCATTCTGAGCAAGCCTAAGCTGAGACAACGACCTGGGAACTGGCTGATCGTCAACTTGGCTGCTGGGTTAATTGTAAAAGGCATTTTGTTTTTAATTATTTCACGGGCATTATACTGGCTAAGCTGGGAATATGCACCAGGATTCTGCCAGGTTTTATTTACCCTGTACTACACACTGACCACCTTAATCCCAATGAATGTTCTGATGATCACTGTTGAGCATTATGTTTCCATTGTGAAGAGTGGTGGGAGTGAGAGCGGATTTAGCAAACCAGAAACCAGGTGCTGTATAGCTGGTGTTGCAGCCGGTGTCATCATATTTACCTTAATCATGATATTTGGGGTTGGGAACGGTTTTGAAACTTTTGCAAACAGCTGTTATATGGACAAAGATAAGGCACATATGGTAGTTGCTATTGTCCATATCCTAATTTTGATCGCTACTATTGTTATGACAGCTATTGTCATTGTTAAGTGGTACCGTTCGGACAAAGGTGACACTAAAAACGTAGCTATGCCATTAGTTTTGGTAAATACCTTCTATATTATATTTCGGTTCTTAGGTAGTCTTATGCCCCTTTGGTTCTTCTCACATTGTGTTGGAATTGGTCTTCCTCTTGTGTGGTTGATAAGTTCCAATAGTCTACGTAGAGCTTACCGACAGACCTGCTGCCCGTGTTGTCCTGGAGATAAAGATGATGATGAGGAGAAACATCTTTTAGAGAACAATTAATGTCATCTTTTATTTACACATTCGCCTGGATACATTTGGATACACCATACCACACCACCTTACCTCGATTTGGGCAACTGGACCAAACAATATATACATATTTATCGCTTCGAATGGTCTCCTCCCATCAAGCAACCCCCATAAGGGCCTTATATAGGGTGAATTCTAGAATCTGCCTCCTGGTCAAACCATGCTTGGCCAAAGGGCTACGATTTTGTTATTTTGGCTTCATTTCCAGTGCCTTTTTGCCTCTCTTTCCTCTTTACCTTTGCAAGCAAGCTACTCTTTCAAGGTCATCTGAAGGTCACCGTGTGACCCTTTAAGAAGGTAATTTGATATCGAAAGTGGCAATTTTCATCGAGTGATGCCTCATAGTGTCTAAATCTGGTGTTAAGTCATCTGTCTCTTAGAATTAACTTTAGCTGATCTATGGTATTGACTATATGACAAGCAATAGTAGTATTGCTACAGTGGATCCGGGTTCAACACCATGATAATGCTGTAGCCTTGACAACAGGGAACAAACCCAATAAGACATGCACCTGTGAATCCGGGTTCAAGACAATGATGATGCTGTAGCCTTGACAACCAAGAACGAGACCAATAAGACATGCAGCTGTGGACAATGTTCCAATATATATTGTGATTATTACGCAAATTGATATTTACTTTGATATTAGATATTTTCCGATTTTGGATACAATGTGTGACCTGAATAAAAGCGTGATGCAGGGATCAAGCCAATATTTGTTTTATTTCCTTTTAGCTTTGTACATGCATGTCTTGATCAGATATCAAAGGGCCATGATCTGATCATTTTTCAAATGACTTTTTAAAATTCCGAAGTGGACAACTAAAATCTGTAAACAGTATGGGAACACCCATTTCAAAAATCATCTCTGTCATCTTGAAATATCAAGGGAGTAGAAATGCAGCAAATGTATATCTAAAAACAGAGAAATGCTAAATTTTGATATTAGTCTTTCAATTAAAAAAATAGAGAATAAGTTAAAGTATGACTGATAAACCAAGTGTTCATGCTATGTCGTTTAGATAGAATTTCAAGCACTTTATCCTTACATAATATGAATGTTAATACCCTAAACTTTATAATCAAATATTATAAGCCATCATTTTACACCAACATAAATCGTTGTGGAGTCTTCTGCTTAAATCTAAATTATTCACGCTTTGTCAACAACATTTGCTCAACTTTTGACCAGCGATCACCTGCTAAGTAAAGATTTGGTAACAATGGAGCATCTTCAGAGTGGAACAATGAGACTACTCGTTTGTATCACATCTTCATGATCAGAAAACAATCCCAAAAATTCTATAAAATTACCTGTGACCTCGCTGATTTCACGAAAGCTTTTGGTTTAACAAAGAGAGTTAACAATGTGAAGATGAAGTAGCACGAATAATATTTTTATAAATCGAACAGATGTTTAAAACGTGTGAATGAATTTCGGTAAAACTTAACAGTGCTTGGTACATCCTGGCTTTGTATCTTGCATAAATACTAACTCTTTGACTTGAAGTGAGCCATTTTGTCCAAAATACCCAAGCTCGTCATTAATATTTAATGGAAGTGTCTTAAAATACTACTTCAATGAAGACCTAATTAATTGACATATAAAAGGCAAACGGCATGTAATATCTTCTCAATTAGAAAAAGTTAGCATTTGTGTGATTTAATATGAGTGCCATTTCTATTTTCAGAAATGCAGATCAAGTATATTTGTGCTATACCATAAACATTGATATATCTATCATTTTATATTGAAATAGCGGAGGAATAATCACCTCAAAGCGTGCAAATTACTCTTGCACGCGTATTAGCAATTGATCTAATTCACATCTGAACTTTATGCATAATTACATTCCATATAAAATGTAGAGCAATATTATCATTAATGACTTATATGCTTGGTCCTGTTATGCATAAGGGACCTTCTCAATATAAAAAAGTGATAACGTTTACTAAGATATCTTCTTGTGGATATATTTAATCAATGAACACATGAAACTAAAGTTGGAGTGGTTGATATAATGATGCACCATTTCCACAGATCTGTATTCGGCAAGACAGTACAAAAGTAAGCAAAACAGTACACCCAAGTTAATAAAAAGCATCCAAATATGAAAAAAACAGTATCCAAATAAGAAAAAACAGTATCCAAGTAAGCAAAACATTATCCAAGTAAGCAAAACAGTATTCAAGTAAGCAAAAAACAGTATCCAAGTAAGAAAAACAGTATCCAAGTTAGAAAAACGGTATCCAAATTTAAAAAAACAGTATCCAAATGAGAAAAAAACAGTATCCAAGTAAGAAAAACAGTATCCAAATGAGAAAAAATAGTATCCAAATGAGAAAAAATAGTATGCAAGTAAGCAAAACGGTATCCAAGTAAACGAAACAGTACCCGAGCAAGCAAAGACAATGTGGTAATATAACATTATAATGGGGCGATTTGTTTCTTAATGGGACATTACTGGACATCTTTGTTTTGTACATTTTAGGTTATGAAGTTGTAGCAGATATAGTGCTGCATCACAGAATTGTCATGTCGCAGGTCCTTGACATGGCAACCCGCACAGTCACAGTGACAACGGGTTAACCCTTTGGTACGGGCCTAAGCTCATGTGTAAAATTTTATCATAATTTCAATCGAACCCACGACCTCTGGATAACCACAGAGGAACTGGTGCTAAAAAGCTGACGCTCTAACCAGCTGCGCCACGGCCCGTGGCCTCAATGTCAGAGAACATATTAGCCATAAATTGTTGTCCTATATGGATAATGGTAGTCTGATTGGAATTTAGCCTCATGGTGGCCTCATATATTCTTGTGCTTCATATCTGGGGAGAGAAATATCAAATAGGACGCAGATAAAATTTACTATATTTTAGGAACACAAGGTGAGTTTTAGTGAGAATTATATTTGCCGTACTTTTAGAGAAAATTTACAACAAAAGCATTTTTATTCTGTTCGCGTTTTGTTAAAAAACAATATCTTGAACTGTTAAAATGTTCTTTGGAAGTGGGAAAATGGCAAATCTGGTCCCGAAGTTATATTATTCAGGTAACAGATTTTAGCTTGGAATTTTCATTAAGTTTTCAATGGGCTCTACAAGTGTAAAACTGTGTCACATACAATTGTTTCCTGAATAAATGTTTGATAGTGAACACAATTCTTAAAATGATACTCAAGCTTTGTATCAAAGTATCAGGACCAATCTCAACCTAAATTTTGTGTTTTCAAGATGAGCAACACAACGATTGTCCATTTTTACATGAAATGATATAAGCAAGCCGGATTTCTACACAACAATAAAACACAATAAAATTTAAACAATCAGTTCCCTAATGAGTATATAGATGAAAAGAATATCATACAAAACATTAGAAATTTCATGACATAAAGAGTAAAATTGGATTTAATGGCATTGCATCTTGATGACTGACATCAATCCTCTGAAAAGCTTTTGCAGTATTGTTTAAATAGTATTTTTGTCATCCTTCAGCATTGCAAACTATAGTCCACTTTATGAAAGTGTACAAGTATGTCCATTAATCAAGTAATTAGGATTCTTGCCCAGATATAGTATTTCATCTGTCGATATAATATAAGATATAAATATATTTTAATTTACAGTTATGTTTTGAACTGAATCTGGATCTATTCTGTACATATTTTTTATAAAAAAGCAACTAATGTTTTTTTATTGTAGATTAACAGAAAGATGTATAACTACAATGCTGAGGGCGCATGGGTTATTCCAATCATCGCCCTTGTTTGTGCATTATATGTATCTCTCAACTTGTTGCTGGTTGTGGTCATTCTAAGCAAGGCTAGCCTGAGACAACGACCTGGAAACTGGCTGATCGTCAACTTGGCGATTTGTCTCCTTCTGGAAGGCGTTTTGTTCTTTACTGTACCTGGATTGTCATATTGGACATACTGGCAATATCCCCCAGCATTGTGTCAGTTTACCCTTACTCTTTACCATATGCTGACCATCTTGATACCAGTACATGTTCTGGTGATCACTGTTGAGCGCTACATCAGCATTGCGAAGACTGGTGGAAGTGAAAGTGGATTCAGTCCCGTAGCCGCTCTGGGTTGCATTGCCGGTGTCGCAGTTGGTGCTTTAATATATACATTGATCATGATTTTTGCTGTTGGAAATGGTTTTAGATCTGTTCCAGGTCGATGTCACCTTAACATGGTTATTTATCAAGTTATAAATTCTTTCAGCTTGACTGCCCTTATTGTGCTTGTACTCATCATTATGTCAATTATTGTCATTGTAAAGTGGCAAAGGTCTGACAAAGAAGACACCAGAAAGGTAGCACTGCCCTTAGTCATTGCGAATACCTACTACATCCTAGTACAGGCCTTAAGTTTGTTTATGGCTATTCCGTTTGTGGCACATAGTATAGGAATTGTTCTTCCTATTTTGTGGTTGGTGGGCTCCTCTGGTATGCGTAGAGCTTACTGCCAGACCTGCTGCACATGCTGTCCAGGCGGAGACGATAATGAAGAGAGACATCTGCTGGAAACCAAATAATACCTTCCTTGTGATGCATTCATTTAAGATTACTTTGTTCACTTTTAATGTATTCATTTAATAGAATTGCACTTTGAGGATGACTAATCTTTTTATTTTTATGATAACCAATGAAAAGTGCATATATGTATATATTTACTGTAGAAAATAGAGTAAATCCACTGCAGATTATATCTTTAGAAGAACTAACTAGCATACTGCCAAGAAGTGTGCCTGTTCTTGCCAATCAATTAAGCCTTTTGTTGAACTATTTCTAGGTTTTTTTTATATATTTTATTTGGGGTATACATCACTTTCTACATTATTTCAATCATTTCTTGATGGCTATAAGGAGTTACATAGGGTCCTTTAATATCTCTAGCTACATATAGCCGCTCGTCTTTTAGTTTGAAATGGCATTGGTAGAGGTCTTGGAAATAACAAACCGAAATATTATATGCAAATGGATAAAACATTATCAGATTGTGGCAAATAATTAGATGCAATAATTAGATGCTAACAATAAAGACTGAAGATTTTGAAAATTATAGATTTGATAACCAAGATCATAATATATGCATAGCCTTTGATATTTCTAATTGTTATTCTTTCAACATAACTGGCTATAGAATAAGCAAGGAATGACAAGACATGATATATAATGTGAATGTGGATATCAGAATAAAGCTTTCGCCATTTGTCAGTCAAGCATCAATATCATGTGATTGTGACATATTGTTTATATAAATAAAAGTCCTCTATTTTTCGTTGAAAAGGGCAGAGCATTGAGTCCCAATGGATTCTCTGTGAGCCTAATATAGCCTGAATTGTTCAATAAATGGCGTTGAAAAGATCAAATATTTGTTCTGGTTTTTTCTCTGCCAATTACTTTTTTTAAAAACATGCTTACCTCCTTCAAAGTTATATTAACAATTAGATCGAATCTGAGGGAAAGGTGTCACCCATTGTGATTTATGTATTTGACTTCTATCGAACATATCAATTGATATATACCTCCAATTAAGATCTTATTCTGAAATAAGATCTTATTTTGTTTCGTTTTCTGAAGAGCCAGCTTCCAAATCGCAAAAATCATTATTAACATTCAACACATCGATACCCATTTTCATTTCTGAACACGTCTTAGCTTACATTATGGTGGTGATTGTATATTCTTCTCGTTAGTCTAGTTCTATCAATGCTTGAACCCATTCTATTCTAAAGTCTAAACATCTCTATTCTCTGGCTGTACATCCAATATGTCACCATATAATTCTGATATCATTACTTTCTGGTGTACACCACCCAATTATCTAATATCTCCCTTTTGAGGTATTTTACAAAACATATTTTCTTCATATTATTCTAGGGCAATGAGATACCACCATCTACAAAAACCGCTGTAGTCTTCATTTCTAAAGGATATAAAAGTGACGATATTACGCCACTAAGAGCATTACCTTCCCACACTGTAAGAATTGTGACTGTCAGTGAAGTTCGTAAAATCATTTAAATATATACCTTTCCCAATTTTCATAATTCAAACCCATTTTGAAATTAACACTGATTCAATCTCACACGATGGTATTGCTTGTCCACTGTGAGGGTGATTGTTCATCCTGTATTCCAATGATTAAATTGAACAAAGAAACCGCAACTGTGTCAACACACATTTGTACATAATATATATACAATATATCTTTATGTAATATTTGTGTATGTAATGCCATTCACTTGCAAATATAATTATTAAATGTGGAAATATTAACAGAGGAGAACCCTTATTGCAGCAAAACCAGATATTGTGACTGACATATTTTGTACACAAAATAATAGACCTGATACAACATAGTACATCGGCAATAAAAAAATGTTGTGCTTCACTCCAAAATGATGAACAAATTTAATTTCGATACACCTTGATAATACGGCTCAAAGCTCCACAGTGTCACCAAAGCATGAACTGACCTAAAAAAGGTTGTAATATTTGGCCTGAAGCGTGATTAATACTACATGGTAATACAGAAAAATAGGAAATATACCAGAACCTGTGTCAGATCACCAACGAGTCAAATTTTCAACAATGTTCTAATGGTGCCCCTATGAAAATACATGCTCCTCTCGACAATGGGAAGATTAAACCTATTACAATGATCCTCACAATGGATATGTACTAGCAGCATTCAAAATATTCCATTGTAACTAGTTAAATATCACGGCCTTTGTCATACAGATATATGAACTAAATTATACAATGCATTTCAGAGTTATTAGAGTCAGTACTACAATAATACGCCTATTTCTTAATGTAAAATATTCACTAACTATGTAAAGAGTAGTTAGTGAATAAAATAAATGTATCTAGAGTGTAGTCTGTGTTAATTAGACAGCAATATATCACTGGACCGGTCAACACATCATATTTAAAACATAGAATCAGACATATAAGGAGTACACATAAATAATGTATAACCTAATAATCAGTGGGAAAAAGAGCATATATTTCATTCCAAATGTTATTTGATCAAAATCTCATCTATGGTCATGATTGAATAATCATCATATATTTACTCTTTTTAATCTTCTTCCTAAATAGATAAAGATTATTAAGTGGTTTCCTGTAATTGACACAGTAACCGACACTATCTTCTTCACATTATGACACCACAGTTTCAGTCTTTTTATTGAAAGAAACTGACAGAACATTAAAAGTTTTGTAAGTAATTCCGAAAGTAAAAACTTTCAATTTGCAATGGACTACGTGTTGTATGACAGGTCATTTTGGCCATTGATCACATCTCGGAAATTCAGACACCATTGATGTTGGCGTTACCTGGGAATAGACACCCTGGGGACAAATGTACTGAAATTGATATTTTAATGGACCTCAGTAAGGTACATTGGGCATAAGAGAAGTGCGTGTGCTGCTTGTGTCAAATGCTGCTGAATATATTTCAAAGGGCTCACTATATAAGATGGGGAAGATTGATAATTATCATTTGACAGAAAATCATTTGTAAGGTAGTTTATGATATGGCTTATTTATCGCTATGTTTTGGGACCTTCTTATCATTTGTCTACCCTTTCTTATTATATGCAAAGCCAGGCGAAGTCTTGCATAGATCAAGATTACCCGATTACTCTCAATCTGTTTTAGGTGTTCAGAAGATACAGCTTAAATTTCTATGTAATATCTTGATATGTAAAGGGCAAACATCTTTTGGCAGAGTTTCATCTTGCTCATTCATATGTCCCTCTTGGAACCTTCAATCGGCATCTAGAAATAAACTGAATAAAGAGAATAACATAAAAAGTAGGAGATTGAAGAGAGACACACTGCAACAAGGGGACAAACAGAATGCTTCAAACTGGGAACATCAGTATAACACCAGTACACCTCATTCATTCGATGACAGTTCCAAAACTGGACTGTTTGAGAATGGCCAAATCACCATGGAAACACAACCGAGGTGGAGCAAGATAATGGATGAGGCCCAGCTGGCCTTGACAGTTGTTGGTGTTGTGGCTAATCTTCTCACCTTGACTGTCCTGCTCAAGAATGGTAGCCACTTCAACGCAACTATACTCTTATTGTTACGCCACCAGACGTTCATAGATGCTCTAGCTTGCCTATTTGGGTGTCTTCTCATGGCTTTTCCTAATATGTGGCTGGTAATTGATTCTTTTATTTATATATATATATAATTTATATTGATTTATATTGATTTCAATGTCAACATTTCACGCTACGACTGCATTGTAAATAGAGTTTTACATTTGTGTTAAGATGCCCGTGTGATGAGGTAATGGAAAGAACTGGATAATGAAACCCTGTGAGAGGGTAATATTGCCAGAGGAAATGGCCCTGAAAAACAAAATATCAAATAATGAAGATAGTTTTTACTGTGATTTTTGCAGGTTGGGCACCATGGCCTGGACTTGGTGATATGTCATGCCTGGCATGGGCAATCCATCTACTGGGGAGTCCTCTGGGTATCCATTGGTAACCTCGTAGTCATATCTGTGGAAAGATTTCTTGCAGTTTGTAAACCGTTTAGGTAAGAAAACTTAGTTAGATTCCTGTAAACTTTTGCAACTGATATTCAAATGCAAAAGCTCAACTTGAAATGATAAGACGTTGGCACCCTTTATTAATCCCACCCTTTTTGTCCAACCTGTAACTGGAGATCAAGCTTGCCCGAAATGTTGTTGACATATGATGAGCAAGCAACAGACTTGTTAAAAAGATGAATTAAAAATCCCGTGGGCTGGATTTGGGAGTAGGAGTGTTTGTTATTCGTTCAGTTAGAGTAATGTCTGTCAGCAGTTTTAAATCTGCAAGGAAGATATTTAATTCTATCACTGCCTGAGAGCATCATATAATAATACTGAAAGTTTTGTTACATATTCCACATTAAGTTATATTATAAAGTATCGGCATATCAGAAAACATTATTATGAAAGTTATTTCTTTTCAACCTTAGAATGTCACTAAGCATAAAAGGGAAAAAGTTAATATGCTATTCAAGATAGGACTCGTTATTAAAAGAACATATCTTTTCATTAGAGAATTTACCTGAATAGGGGAAAGCGGTGAAAGCATTTACGCATTTTGGTTTACCTGGAAAATCATTTGTTCACCATAGTTCACTATATCTGTACTGCCTGGTTGGAAATTGAGTGTCAGTTGTGATAAATGAACCTTACACCCTATCAGGTCCTTCAGGATGGAACATGGCTTATTGATAAATTTCCTGTTTAACCTACTGAAAGGCTGGGATTGGTTGAACATCCGAATACCTCTAACATAAAGTATAAATATATACAAAGGCAAGGGCTGAGATTCCGATGGTGGGTTAATCTTGTGATATTCATTATCTTTCATGATTAGTTTAAGTTTGTCAGATCAGTTCCACATGCTTTCATGCTCAGGATGGCTCGTTCCGGCAGACAAATCAGCTCAACTCAAGTTCACATCCTTGGAGGAGATGTGATAGTCATGATGTAACACAGGCTGTTATATAGCCATACAGTTATTAGTTTGATCAGGATTTCTCAGCCAACCTCAACAATATAAGTTTAGTTGACAGAAAATACAGATACTTTCATACCGCAAAACCTTTGTGAACATTTGATCAATATTTGTGATCGCTATGCATTACAAACCAAAGAGATGGAATTTATGATCACTGGGGTAAAAGTTTTGTCAGGTAAGCATATCACGTGATAAACTCTTAAGGGATCTTGATGCAATCATCGACCAACTTTCAACCATCTTGGTTTTGCTGCTATTACAGTTTGACTACACCAGAGATATTTAAACACGTGTTAAATGTAGGGGCCTGCACCGGGCGGTCAGCACGAGTGCTATTCACAGATTGGAGATAGTGCGTATTGGATCTCCCCTCTAGCTGGGTAGCCACGCTGTGTAAGCTCTGAGTGCCCACGAGACAAAAGTGGAGCGGCCAACATATCAAATCAAATCAAATCAAATCAAAATCAAATACACGTACCTCAAATGATTTTAAAGGTAATACAATAGGCGTGAATGCTTTCGTCGCTCTTCTGATTCAACTTTTCAATCCTTCACGACATTTCCTTACTCGAGTTTCGCGTCCAAAGCCTGGCATATTTGCTTAAGGTAAAATCTCATCATGTCCTGTTCAACCCAGTTAGAGGATTAGCTTTTTGATTTGCCCTATTGGCAGCTTATTTTACCTCGCCATGTGTGTTGGGCTCACATGCATGTTTTTATTGACAAAGTTTTATTGCCTGAAGTCTGTGAATAGAAATTAATGGAAGAAATCCCCCACCAATCTGAGACATTCAGTGGTTATGAATTATTTAACTAATTAACTCTGCATCATGAATGTGTGGATTCACCTTGTCGGAAATTAAAATATTTGGAATATGTGAAAAATAAAGTAGGATATTCAATTTTTCCACCCCTTGTGTAAAGTAAAAAGAGGTGTAACTTCGAATTCAAAATATCGTGCCTGACTAAGTCATTTAATTTCAATAGTGTATAAGAATACATTCTTGCACATTCTAAGCTTACAAGTGTATGTCATGTGCAGCCTCTTTGATATTTCCCGCCAAGTGGGCAGATGCTTAAATCTATTTTCTTCAAGGCAAAGTACTTTATTTTCCTTGCGAAAAATGTTGTTAATTGTTCTTCTACTTTAATATCTGTTTAGATATGTGCGTGATGTTCAACATGTTGCAGAAAGTGACATTTTATGTATATTTACGTGTTTCAATAAAATGACCTCTTTTCCTGCTACTCATGGTATAATATTTCTGAGCATTGAAATCTATTTGCCACTCTTTTGATCATTCTTCAAGGTTTTCTGACAATTTTGCTGCCATTTTTTCATTTTGAGTGTTTTGTAAGGTTCAATGTTTTAGATGCTGTCAAATGTCATTAATGTAGGTTCAATGTTTTAGATGCTGTCAAATGTCATTAGTGTAGAGTAGGAAACGTGGCAGATTCACTTCTGATTTCACATGGACAGGGTCTGACTCTATACCATCAATAACTATTCCCTGTACACTGTCAAAGACAATTTAACTTATCCTTGAACCAACTAGCCTCCATTGTCCGTAATTTCCAATATCTTGATAGGTTGTATCGAAAACTACAAATCAATATATATAAATCAATATATATAAATCAATATATATATATATATATATATATATATATATATATATATATATATATATATATATATATATATATATATATATATATATATATATATATATATATATATATATATATATATATATATATATATATATATATATATATATATATATATATATAAAAATATATATTTATATATATATATATATATATATATATATATATATATATATATATATATATATATATATATATATATATATATATTTATATATATATATATATATATATATATATATATATATATAATCTTCTGATTATGTTTCCTTGCCAGTTTGACAATTTGGCTTTCTGCACGTTTGTTTCTTTCTCAATATAATGATTAAAGGATGTCAATGCTCTAAATCACAAATCGTTTTTATTTTTAGCATCAATTAATTAGTCTGGTGTATTTGAGCATTTATTTGATAAATTCATTTTGAACAACGACAATCTGTACACCTTTACATGAATATGAATACCTCAGTTATGACAAAATTAATATATAACTACAAAGTACAAAGGTTGTTATGCTAAGGGATATTATAGAATTCTCAGGGATTATCAAACAAACTGTTATGTTATTATATCCTCACTATTGGGGTCTGTATTCAGAGGAACTCAAGTAAAGTGTGCGTGTGTGTGTATGTGTGTGTGTGTGTATCATGAATTAAAAACATTACACAAATAATAACTGAAGTCAATGCATGTTAAACTATAACTAATGTGTATCATTTGTTGTAGTATCCTAAGTACTGGCATTTCTATGTATCTGTTTCAGTCACAAGTATTTTACCACCAGGAAAGGCGTCTTTGTTATCATTGGTCTGTATTTCCTATCTTTGGTTTGTACATCTGGAGCCAATCTTAACACTCAGCTTAATAATGGCACATGTATTGGTCAGCAACTCCTTACAGGTATACATACATTACAGTTATATTTCTTTTCCGCTTTATTAATTGCTCTTTATCTTGTATCTATATTTCTGGGAGGTAAGGAATGGACTTCTGCACCATGATGCTTGATCAGAAGAAACCACCTTGTAAAATAAGTTCAGTTCATTAATCACAATGATACGCTTTATGCACCTTACCACAAAGTTCTCCATATTGAAGTAACTCAGTCGTTGATACTACCTATTGTTTCAGGTGATATTGGTGAACGAATCATGGTGGGCTTTGCTATAAGTACTTTCTTCACCTTCTGGTTGATACCCTGCACTCTCTTTGCAATCTTCTATGGTCTCATTGTTGTCTCACTCCACAGAAGAGTGAAGCAGAGCCACCTGGCGGCCTCCAGAGTCATTGACTCAGCCTCCACTGAACTCACCAGAACTGCGATAACTGTTACCGTCATATTCTTTGTAGCTTTGGGATTTGACATTATTTATTATTTGCTAGGGAAGACAGGTATTCTTTTCTATTTGATCATATTCAAAGTCGACAATGGTATATTTAATTAGTAAAATGTTTATTTTTCTTAGGGTTGAAATCTTAAAACCTTAAACAAACTATACAGGTATCTTAGGGTTGAAATCTTAAAACCTTAAACAAACTATACAGGTATCTTAGGGTTGAAATCTTAAAACCTTAAACAAACTATACAGGTATCTTAGGGTTGAAATCTTAAAACCTTAAACAAACTATACAGGTTGTTTTGTAAATAATAAGACAATATCATGTAAGTATTTATAAATGTAGTGAGAATGTTCATCATCTAAGGTTAACTTTGCTATAAGAAACATGATGTTCACATAAAACTGTTTTTATTGCATTTATTTTATACCCATAATTTCAGGTGTAGTGGTTTATGTTAACAACTCTCCACTGCAGAAGATAGGAGTGCTCTTCTCTGTCCTCAACTCTGTGGCTAACCCCTTTGTGTATGCTCTACTTATGCCAGCATACAGACAGTCCCTTCTGAAGACATTTGGCTGCAAAGGCTGTGCTAAGAAACCCAGCACAGAACCAAATGAAGCTTCATCCAGCACCGATATTATTCTTCCTGCAAAGGTTGTCCATATATAAACTATATATGGCTGAAAGTTAATCAAATAGCACACTCTCTCTTGACATGTGCTTCACCTCATTAAATTAAATAAGTATATTAGGTCAGTTGTTATCATGATATAAAGAACAATTTTCTCATCAGTTAAGGTTTTGATAGTCTCAAGAGCACGAGGAAATTATGTAAACCAATTTTACATTGGTGACCAATTATATCAATGCATCTTTTTGTTTGATATCTGAGAGATTTCCAATCTGAGAGTTTGTGATCGTGCACCAAATATATCTAGTGGCATGTACACTGCAAGTTGGAACAGATTATAGACTTGACATCTGTGATGAATTTCTTTGTGTATGCTGTGAAGGGAAGACATTAATATTGAAGCAACAAATGCATGTTCAGAAAAAAACTATAAAAAAACTATAAAAAACTAATCTGTTTTGGAATATTGTGAAAGAGAAAGTGATGTGTAATAAACTGATATTCAAATAAAATGATATGCTAATCAACATTTATTATCACTGTGAGCCAAGACTGTATGTCTTCAAAATCCCACATGTGTGAAAAGTTTAAACACACCAGGTGGCAGCAGGGCCCATTCAAGCAGTGAGAATTATGACCCTTGATTGTTTCACACCGGTACTCCCAAAGGTTATCTGAATACACGTGTAATTATCTAGATGTTCCTTATACCATTAAGTATATATCATTGTATTTACCTGAGGGGCCAAAGCTATGAAAGCCATATATCCTTCATGGTAAAGCTTTATATTGTTTACTTGTGTAAGTGGAATAGATTGTTCATTATGTGAAATAAATAAAGATGACATTGAATCCAACTGACCCGAAAGTTCCATTACAGGAAAGTAGATTGACAATGCTCTACTTAAGCGTATCTCTTGCGCGTTTCACATGTCAGTCAAGACTAAAATCATTTTCCTAGAATCACAGGAAGTCACTCTGTGCAATGTTTGACCAATTTGTGATATAAAGCTAAAAGGAATCAGTTTCTGAATTAAGTATTTATACGCATTAGAATTACAGCTTTATTAAGTCAAATATTCGGGAGAAAATCGAAAAAAGAACTGGTAACTGGTAACTAGTAAATAACATCCCGCACGTGTAGAACGATAACTAAACCTTACAGTTACGCATTGTGTGGAGCGAGTAGCTAATTGTGAACATTTTGATGTTTTGAAGAAAAAAACCCACCAAAACGTTGGAGAAAATACCAATGGGATGGATACTTTCTTTGTTTGAACAAGGTTTGAGTGAGCGAGAAACGTTGTATTGGCCTGGCTCCAACGAGGTTTGTTTGTTTGTTTGTTTGGGGTTCAGTCATTTCGTGATGAGACCTACTTGTAGCAGATATAGTGCTGCCTCACTAAAACGTCATGTTGCAGATCCTTGACATGACAACCCACCCGGTCAAAGTTTTACAAGGACAACGGGTTTCAGGAGTACAATCTCGGCATGACCGGGGATCGAACCCTCCAACGAGGTACCAACGAGGGAAACGTAGTTGAGATATTACATAGAAATTTATATCAGTCCCCATCCAACTGATGAGATCAACTAAGATCGAAACCATTGTTGGTATTGGCTTGGGACTGCGAACGTTGTCGACCTCATCGTCTGGAAACTTCGCCTTTTTCACTTCTACATAGAAATTTATATTTAACTTGGTCAGAACGACCAGGGAATGGACTGACCAAGTCAATGAACATGAACAAGTCATCACTGTATTTTCCAAGAAAACGATGACAAATTTGCGACTTTCCTTACTTATTCCTTTCCCCCTGCCACAACGTCACAATTTTTCAATTTTCATGGGGCTGTCACACCATGAAGTTTTTGACAACGTTTTATGAACGAGTTTGCAATATTGACCAAATATTTAGCTCATTACTGAAAGTTCTGAGCTCGTCATACTACCAACAAAGTTTCTGGGGATGTCTAACATTTTCTATTCACAATCTATTCAGACATATACAACAAGTGAACTCTTCATGGACGGGCCTCACCTAAAATGAAAATTTGTAACATAAATGTAACTTTAGCATGGTCAGGAATCAAATCCCCAACCTTCAAATGATCATATATTTGCGCGATATGCAACTTAGAACACATATAATTGAATTGGTGTTTGTATTTAAATATTTTCATATTTCGTTTTTATTTGAGCAATATGCATTACATTTGGAATTGATACTGAAAACAAAATTTAAAATGAGATCTTAATATTGGGGTTATATTCGAGCGATATGCATGTCAGAACATATGTGATTGAATTGATGTTTTCCCCAAAATCAGTCAATATAAAAATAATAATTTTATACAGAAAACAAATAAATATGAAATCTTCATATCGGGAGTTTATTTGAGCTCAGATACTTCATGCAGATGCTTCACAAAAAGACTGTAATATGAAGGCTACAAAGTTGACGATCAGCTTTGAGCATGTTGTTATATTTGGCAATATATGATACAACCATCATAAGGTTCCCAACGCCCTCAAAGTTGACCAATAGGTGGCGCTACATTATATGTATTAGGATATTGAGCTTTCAAAGCACACACTTTATCAAATGTGAAAAAAAAATCCAGGTATATTGTCCACCCTAATTTTTATTTGGTTAGACTAATGTATAATCAAAATATTTTTTTACCTTCATAAATTTGTTTGTATATGTTCTTCTTATGAAAACTTCATAAACAATGATATGAATATTAAAGGGTCATACCTACGGGACAAGAAACAATGAATGTGTCAAAGTAGGGTCCCACAGGGATCGGTCCTTGGACCCATTCTTTTCACTGTGTACATGTCCCCATTGGCTGACATCCAGGTTAAGCTTAAGTATGGGCTCAATTACCATATTCATGCAGATGACACCCAGATCTTCTTCATCCCTGTTGATCACACCACTAGTCAACAAATAGACCTCAGTAGACACAAATTAGAAAAATGTGTCAGTGAGGTCAGAGCATTTCTGATCCCTAATAAGATGAGAATCAATGATGGTAAAACTGAGATGCTCATCTGTACTGACAGTTATGGTACTGTCAACAATATCACTATCACTGTCAGAGTGGGTGACACTGATATCACACAAAGTGAGTCGGTAGTAGACCTATGTATCACCCTTTACTCCAAAATGACATGAAGGCACAAATCAGTAAAATGTGCAAAAAAGGTCACTATCACATCAGGAACCTGGTAGCCATTAGACAATGTCTAGACGAGAGGACTTACAGACAGGACTTACAGTACCTGCAGAACTCTACAGCCCGGGTGGTAGGATTGATTAGGAAATTTCATCATATATCAAAGAAATTGAAACAATTACACGGTGGCTTCCTGTTCATGCAAGGATTGACTTCAAAAATTTGTCCTTATGAATTGGAAGGCTGAGATCAAATGATGGTACTCACCTATCTGTCGTAAAGACCCGTCTGAAAACAGTGGGTGATAGGGCTTTTTCTTCCATTATCCCCAGACTATGGAATGTCCTTCCTAGTGACATTAGGACTAGTACTTCTGTCACCTCTTTTAAGAGCAGACTGAAAACACATCTTTTCAGAAAACAACAATATGTCTAGATCACAAATGCATTTGCCTTGCATTTGTACTTTGATTGAAGCATTGAAGCATTGTAAAAAAGATTCAATAACTCCATTTTGAAAGCACGCCATTTCCAAATGGAGCGGTTTTAAAGAGGTACTGAAAATAAAATGAAGTCAAATGAAAGTGGCAATATGCTTATGACATCTTCAAGGGCCTTTGAATTGTGTTGGAATGACGCAAAACAACGCTACCCTACTTTGAGTCTCATCTGGGGTCACAAAGAGGTCGTATCAAATAGTTTGTTCTCTTATGGCAAAGATGCTAAGATGTCCACAACCAAGCATATCTCTTATATCCTGAATAATACCTTTAAATAAACAATTTTAGGTTTAAATCTCATACATTTCAATGTAAATTGCCATAAAAATGATTGCTCTAATAACAAATATACATAGGCGTCTTATCATAATTTATGATAAATTTGTTACTTAGAATCTTATTAACAATTTTACTATTTGAAAAAGTTTTGAGGGGACATTAATATTGGCATTAATATTGACACACCTTCAGGATCGATACATCAGTTGCTCGGTCAGATTGTTACTGTGACTGGATTTTGAAACATATCTGAATATGTATGATGTCGTTTGAATTTAAAGTGAATCATTATTATGTAATGAGAGATAAATGAATTATAAAACAATCTTCGGTAACTGTTTATAGCAGGCTGCTGAAAATCTTAACTGCATTACAGACACGTATTATAAATGGCAAATCCATTGAATCAATTACTGTCTCTCATGTCTAGATTTACAAGATTTAAATTAGAATTATATCAGATAGACTGCAACTAAGATAAAACAGACACCCGATGAGAAGATGTATTGATGCACGAGTGGTTTCACTTATACATTTTTATATCATTCATGTAGTAACTTACTGATTTAATTACTGATTTTCTCAATTAATTACTCAATTTCTGATTCTTGTTAGAATTCACAATTACCACTCCCGACAACTTACATAAAATTAATTATTTACGTGAAGAAGCGCAAAATCTGAGAGAGGAACAAAATCTGAGAAGAGTAGAATTAGACAACAGAACATGCAATCATTAAAGAATTGAAATTTCCAAAAAAATGTTATTATTTTGTTATGCCTAACGACCTTGCAGAGTGTTCATGGCTAAAGATATGTGAGCTGGTCTCTGACTCACGCCATCATCAGCAGCAGGACCTGATGACGTCACTCCGGCCGAACTATATAGTATGGCGGCAGGAGCCAGACCTCTCACTCAGCGGCCTGGCGGAGATCTTTGCACCCTCTGCTCGGAGACACACACCAGACTTTTGCACTATTTTTTATAAACATATTATCCAGAATAATATTGCAGAGGACTGAGAAAACGACAACAAATATTTAATTGCTGCAGAGATTTATTGTCGTATTTCTTATTGGAAGAATTAGGAACTTTGTTTAAACAAGTCACAAGGACTAGTATTTCTTGTTAAGGAACATTCAAATCATTTTAGTTACAGCAAGAAAATAGTCAGCTTTAAACATGGTAAGTACTGTTTTTGATTCTAACATTTATATCTCTAAAAAGAATCATGATCATACTAATTAATACATGTCTGGTATGTTAATGAATATAATTATCGTATAAAAAGGTTAATCCCTGGTGAATTATATACTCTGACACTAATTATATGATCCTTCCCATCCGCCGTGTTTGGATAATACAAATGTCACAGTGGAAGCCGATTTATTGTTGAAACATACGTTTTTATAACTTGTAACATTTGTGCATGATTGTTTGGTGAATCAATCAATCAGAGTTAAATACATAAGCGTGGACATTAGAGACACGAGGGAAACATGCGATTGTGTCTGATATCATCGTTTTCCTGTATAACCATATTGCAGGGCACACCCCGTAGAGTTATGAGAACCACTAAGAAACTTGCAACACTAAAAAATTAATGAGGCTTGAAATGTGATGAAATCAAAATATAGAAAAACAATGATATTTTTCCTGCAAGAGGTAAAATGACTTGAGTTTGGAGTGATCCTTGCACTGGTTCATATATTCGCATTTGACATTCATATTATCTGGGTGTATGACTGACACATACATAAGACAATCAGAACGATGCATTTAAATTTTGGCTGAAAATTCATTTTCTTTTTGACTTAATTTTAAAATTAAGAACAGCATATTCATGATTCAAAGTTGGTTTATTCATACATCCAGGACAATATTTCCCTGGCACAGAGTTCTATGGGGTGTATCTTGGATAAATGATGAATATTTAGAGACATATTGTATATCTATCACTGCAGGATAAGTGTCATGCTGACAGGTCAAAATATGTCAAATCTGCACACTCTGACATGATACAATCCTGCCTGAATGATAGACTGGTTATTATACAAATATTGACAAAATAAACATTTAATGTGTAATAGGAAATAAGTTATCAATGGAACACAAATAATTAGTGTGTTATTGTAACAAATGGGCTCATTACGTGACAATGGAAGATAACATATTTATAATCCATAATTCCTACATCGATATCCTTATCCGAGAAACAACCAGACATCATTTGTTTTTTTTTAATAATCTGATTAGAGATGCATTAACATTGTGTTTTAACGTATGACCTATTTTTAGTGATTTCATGGAACCACAGGCCAGATATTGTAAAATATTGGGCAGTTATAACTGGACCTAGATAGTTATACTCCTCATTAGGTTAATTTGATGGATTTTTTTTCTGCTGAATTAATTCAAATTCATCTATGATGTTCTCCACCCAGTCGTCTCCAGATAACATATCCTTTGAAGAATATAGATCCTAGGTATATTTTACATGAAATTTGGTGGCAGACAAATATTGGAAGATAAAGATTTTTACAATGCTATCTGATGGTGTGATTCATGTGTCGGTGTTCTGAGCTGTAGTCTGGAGCACCGAGCCCATGTCGCAAGGACACGTCATATTGCTGCGGTGATGTCTGGGCATGACGAGTCTTCATAGTCTTGTGTCTGGTACTTTTATTGTCTCATCGGAGATTTTATCTATGTTGCTCCATTTTTGTGCTCAATTGTTTCTATTATTAATCCCCATCACAGTGTTGTCCATGTCAACATGAAGCATCACTAATTAAAGAAGGTATTTTATTGAATATGATAATATGAATACCTTCCCCATCTCACATATATCATATGGTTTTCACATGTATCATTCTCACTCCTTTGGAATGACAACAGAGGGTTAATCATGACAATGAACTAAAAATATTATCACATCATCGCAGTCTTTCCTCCTTGCATATCTGACTCAATACAAAAAATATGGTGTGTTGAATTGGCAAGGAGACTATAGATCATCATTACTCAAGCGAAAGGTAAGCAATGAGTGTGCAGAATGGACGTGAGCCCAATAAACAGACAATAAAGCAAACCTATGGCTGTCTCAGTGGTCAGATGCCTGCAGCTCAGCGGCCTGGCAGGGTTAACATGTGTGAGTAATACGTACATACCACCTGGAAACAGTGCATCACACCATATTAAAATATATAAGAAAAAACACAGGTTGCTACATCAAAAGTAGTCACCAGATGGCAAAAATACAGGCGTATGTCCCATATGGCTGAATGGGGGTTCAAAAATGTGGTTGATTTCTCTCCAAGGAAGCAATATGGAATAAAATCATATTGGGTCACTGTAGGATACAATATATCATCCATCCGAAGGCAGCGTGGGATACAATATGTCATCCAAGGGCAGTGTGGGATACAATATGTCATCCAAGGGCAGTGTGGGATACAATATGTCATCCAAGGGCAGTGTGGGATACAATATGTCATCCAAAGGCAGAGTGGGATACAATATGTCATCCGAAGGCAGCATAGGATAAAATATGTCATCCATGGGCAGTGTGGGGTATAATATGTCATCCAAGGGGAGTGTAGGATGCAATATGTCATCCAAGGGCAGTGTGGGATACAATATGTCATCCAAGGGCAGTGTGGGATACAATATGTCATCCAAGGGAAGTGTGGGGTATAATATGTCATCCAAGGGGAGTGTAGGATGCAATATCTCATCCAAGGGCAGTGTGGGATACAATATGTCATCCAAGGGCAGTGTGGGATACAATATATCATCCAAGGGCAGTGTGGGATACAATATGTCATCCAAAGGCAGTGTGGGATACAATATATCATCCAAGGGCAGTGTGGGATACAATATGTCATCCAAAGGCAGTGTGGGATACAATATGTCATCCGAAGGCAGCATAGGATACAATATGTCATCCAAGGGCAGTGTGGGATACAATATGTCATCCAAGGGCAGTGTGGGATACAATATATCATCCAAGGGCAGCGTGGGATACAATATGTCATCCAAGGGCAGTGTGGGATACAATATGTCATCCAAGGGCAGTGTGGGATACAATATGTCATCCAAGGGCAGTGTGGGATACAATATATCATCCAAGGGCAGTGTGGGATACAATATGTCATCCAAGGGCAGTGTGGGATACAATATATCATCCAAGGGCAGCGTGGGATACAATATGTCATCCAAGGGCAGTGTGGGATACAATATGTCATCCAAGGGCAGTGTAAGATACAATATGTCATCCAAGGGCAGTGTGGAATAGAGTAGACATAGGCGAAGAATTCAGAGAGGATTCCCAGGCTATATTGTTACCCACGCCTGAAAATATATTCTATGAAGTGAAAGATAAAAAAAACCTAAGATTCTGCTGGATCAAGCAAAGAAGTCAACCAAGTGTTAAATTCTGTATGAAAAACTACACTTCCTGGTGAAGACATGTGTCAATAGGAGAATAGCCTGGTGGCAGTGTGAAGTGGTATGCCGATCAGACGGGCCCTGTCTGCATCTTGTCTACCTCTCATGACTTCCTAATCAACGGGGAATGAGAGTTCAAGCGCACAGAATCCGATGGTAGAACTCACTCCCAATACACGCGTATTACATGCTGCAGACACCCTTTTATAAACATTTTAGGATTAGCTGATCACTGCATAAGATAATTGATATAAACCAAGAGAAATCAGATGTGATGTACATTTAATTGTCATGAGTGATGACAGCAGTGTAGTTATAGTGATTCATGACCTGCAGCTCCCGGGGCTATCAGTCAAAAGGTTAAAGAACACCAAGCATTAGTACAGGCAGGGTGCAGGTGTAGGGTTCCTGCAGTAAACAGGTTAATATACATATATATATATATATATATATATATATATATATAGTAGTAAACAGGCCAGGTTAACACATATATATATATATATATATATATATAGTAGTAATATAGTAGTAAACAGGCAAGGTAATATAGTAGTAAACAGGCAAGGATATATATATATATATATATATATATATATATATATATATATATATATATATATATATATATATATATATATATATATATATATATATATATATATATATATATATATATATATATATATATATATAAATATAAGTGAACAAACTCTCATGCTTGGTTGAGGGCCTCCCCTTTCAAGGCCCTTTCTAGGCAGTTTTAAAGGCAATTATCAAGATATATCTTAATCAGAATTCTCAATTGAAAATAAACATTATCATTGTTATCAGTATTAGTGTTCATCAACAGATCTAATCTAGCCTTGGTAGTATTTTGAGGTTTATGGTTGTGGCATTAGAGCAATGCTGAGCGGTGTTTGAGTGGACCCAAGTATTCTGCTCAAGTTTACTGCTCAATGTGACTCATATCTAGGCCTGACCCACATAAAAACCATCACAGTTGAATGGGTCTTCATTCACCTCAATAATATCTGCCCACCTCGGGTCTACATACACCTCTATCTATAATGTATGCCCACAATTACTATTTGCACAATGGGTCTACATACACCTCAATCCAAAATATCTGCCCGCAAAAGGTCTACATTCTCCTCAAAACATAATTTTTCACCCAAATCAAAATTGTATAATTGAGAAAAAATCGGATTCTTGTAAAGAATTCTCTGTCAGTTAAACCCACAAAGTACAGATGAAAAATAGTCACGATTGTTTCTGAAATACAATTTCCCATAATATTATTGGGGAAATAGTTGTGGTATACCAATCAATTCGTGTGAAAGTCGGTGAAAACTGTCAGTGATTTATTTTCCAAGAAACCTAATTTTCAATATGAGTCAATATTTGCAAAACGTTTTTGAATAAGTGAAGATAGATAGATTCATCTGAAAAGCATAAAAACCACATCAGCGATGGGTATCAGTGACTTCTGTAAACACATCTCGGAAATAACCCGTGACATGGACGCGTGTCGCGCACGCCCCACGCGCATGATACACGAGGCGACCCCTGGTGGAGCGAAATAGGTCCCAGATGGGGCAGATACGACGAGATAAGTAGCACATGTTGGCAGCACCTGGGAGCGTGAATTTTTCAACGAAGAATGTTCACTTTGTCTTATCGCGTTACACCCCAAGGACCTGTAGACATTCTGTCCCTGAGTGGAGCATGTGATCACGCTGAGCTCTGCCTCAAAAGATTTCCTCAGTATATTTCATACCACCAACACATTCACTGAGTGAGATTTAATGTTCTAAGATATGCAAGCGAAGACCTTTTAAGAGGAGTTATTGTGTCGGCGAATCAATGAAATCCCCTCACAAATTAGGCTGTTCTTTGAAGATAGGCCTCTCACTCTAAATGTGTTTTTTTCCAATTCATGAATTTGTCACTGTTCTTTTGATGTCCACTGCCTCTTTAGTGGAGCATTTGAGAACTAGATTTTATATTTTGAAAGAACCCACTCAGTTAATACGTAGGCATGCAAGAGCGCCATTGGCAGACCTTGTCTGATTTAGCGCTATTAAAATGTTATATATTATTATTATTATTTATCATTATTATTATTATTATTTCAACAAGTAAACGAAACTTATTCTCCAAAATGGTGAAAATGTAAGATTGTGTTTTGTAAAGGGTTAAAGGAAATCTTTCTTTGTGTGTGTATTAAGAATAGGCGGAGCTGCTCCCCAATATGTGTGTAGCTGCACAATGAGACGATCAGAGAATACTACAGACACAATGTGTGTGTGTAAGGAATGCTACAGCTCATTCATACTCCATACCTACACCAGTCCTATATCCTCCAGCGTGTGGGGTGGAAAGGTGGGGCAGATTGGCGCTGTGTGGAACGGAAGGGCTAGGCAAAATGTGTAGGATTGAAAAGTGAATCAGAGTGGATGGAATGGAAAAGTGGACCAGACTGGATGGAATGGAAAAGTGGGCCAGATTGGATGGAATGGAAAAGTGGGCCAGACTGGATGGAATGGAAAAGTGGGCCAGACTGGATGGAATGGAAAGTGGGACAGAGTGGATGGAATGGAAAAGTGGGACAGAGTGGATGAAATGGAAAAGTGGGACAGACTGGATGGAATGGAAAAGTGGGACAGAGTGGATGGAATGGAAAGTGGGACAGAGTGGATGGGAAAAGTGGGACAGAGTGGATGGGATGGAAAGTGGGACAGAGTGGATGGGAAAAGTGGGACAGAGTGGATGGAATGGAAAGTGGGACAGAGTGGATGGAATGGAAAAGTGGGACAGACCGGATGGAATGGAAAAGTGGGACAGAGTGGATGGAATGGAAAAGTGGGACAGACTGGATGGGAAAAGTGGGACAGACTGGATCGGAAAAGTGGGACAGACTGGATGGGAAAAGTGGGACAGACTGGATGGGAAAAGTGGGACAGTGTGGATGGAATAGAAAAGTGGGACAGTGTGGATGGAATAGAAAAGTGGGACAGTGTGGATGGAATAGAAAAGTGGGGAAGAGAGTGAGGAACGGAAAGGTGGGCCAGATTGTATGGGGGTATTTCCCGGCCGCGTATTTCAAATACTCACCATTAAAGCTCCTTTTCCTTTCCCCCATCCCCCCTTCCTACAAATTGCCTGTCCACACCTCCATATATATATATATATACACCCCTCCCTTACATAATATCTACCTTCACCTCCAATGTAGCTTGATGTTATCTAAGACTTGGCAGCAGGGTCCCAAGGCGAGCATTGCTATTCTACAGCAGCCTGACTGTTGACCGGGTTTCGGTCGGCTACTGCAGGAGAAGCAATTCTGCAATATTAACACTGAAACCATTTTAAAATATGATAAGGACGACAAATGATAAACATGTTCAGGAAATTGTCATTAAATATAGATGGCGCATAATAAAGCATGGCCTGGTGTATCCTGCAGGGATGAGGTGATTGTAGCAAGTCAGGTGATGTGAGGAGCGATCTGAAACCTTCCTGTCTCAGCAGCCCTGTGCACCAGTGATACCACACTAATATCATTTGTCACGTGTGACAAATTGCCATGGTTACAAGACGTTACATAATGCAGATAATAGCGACTGGCTGGAAACACTGCAGTCTCACATTGAACTATATAGGAAAAAATAACGGCATATGGTTCAAGCCAATAAGTCATATATATATATATATATATATATATATATATATATATATATATATATATATATATATATATATATATATATATATATATATATAGTTTCTTAACGGCCAGATACCCAACTCAAGCAATGAGAAATTTATCTATTTAAGGTAATGATTCTCATTAACGTTATCTCTAATGGACCATCATGAAGAATGATTTTTAAAATATAAAATATTATAAGAAAATCATTATATGTGCTTCAGTCAATATTACAAGATTACAAATATGAGTTGTTTGATATTCTTTACTCTAATATTCATTATGTATAGACATTGAAAGGTTTCTATGATTTCTGACCTATTTTTCAAATAACCAAAAATGTGTTATTAAAATGGAGAATCTAACAAGATTATTCTGCAAACAACGTACCAGTGCACCCATATATAAAATTACCATATGTGGCAGGGGAATTTAGAACCTATCATTTTATCAACAAGAGGGGAAATTCTGTCTCACAAGCTGATCAAAATTATATCATATTTCAATACCACATATAGAGGGAAAATTTAAATTTTACTCTGTCCAGTTTTGCTATAATCGTTATATATAAGAGGCAAAATATGAAAGCACACTTGAATTTAGGAATAATAAAGAATTAATAAAACAGGGCTATGCATTAATGGTGTGCCACACAAATTACC
The DNA here is from genome assembly GCA_949316495.1 of Amphiduros pacificus. Lineage (NCBI taxonomy): Eukaryota > Metazoa > Annelida > Polychaeta > Phyllodocida > Hesionidae > Amphiduros > Amphiduros pacificus. The sequence continues at coordinate 15,737,994 of OX439009.1, read as the reverse complement.
CTTTGACTGACTTCCAATTTGAGTGCGATTATATAATTACTTATATTTGTTGTGCAATAACAACTATCCCACAAATGTTATTTCTAATTTTATAGAAATATGAAGACTATCAAAATAACCTTCTCATAGGCTTGAATGAAGTTTACATCGTGATAATTCTGAATCAAGAATTTTCCTTTGGTCCAAAGTTTCTCACTATGATTCATGGATCTATCAATCACTACCTGATGCCATCGCTTATATATATCACTGCAAAAGATGTAGTACTAGTTGCTTACATGACTCATTTGAACTCACGTGATGAATGCAATATCAAAGGTTAAACACAGAGTGCATCTTGATAGGTCAAAGTTCAAATCAGTCTACAACATTTGGCAAATGTCATGCAGAGGGACACGAGTTCTCAAAGATGATAACATTGTGTGCACCTGCCAACCAGAGTAGCCCATACATACCACATAGACTACTTGCCTATCCAGCTGCTCATAGATCTACATTGTAAATGACACGACGTACATGTGACATTAATATATTCATGTGTCAATGACTTTATTTTTATATGATTCATGCATTTGCCAAAGCGATTATTAATTGATACAAATGCATTTATGTAGATCATTCATTATTCAAATCATCCTTTATGTAAATCCTTTCCTTTCACTAGGTTTCTATTTATTTCACTTAGTTTTCTTGTCATTCCACTTGGTTTTCTTTTCATTAAACCTTCCTATTGATTTAGCTTAGTTTTCTTTTTATTTCATTTGAATTTCGTCTTAAAAAAGAGATTTCATGGGACATTTAAAACACATATGTCTATATGTTTACCACTCTGTTTATTAAATAAAGCATACGAGTAAACAGTTAATAGATGAGTATCCTGTGACATCTTCCTGGTACATGCATTTTGTAATGGCATGGTATAGTAGTTTGCAGTGGCGTCAGAATGAGTCACTCTCATTGGTGTGTTAACCCTGCCATGTGGCCGTGAGCTGCTCAGGGTAATCCTGCCTGCTTCATTCAAGTCTGTCTCATACCGTGCTGCTGGGTGCACATGTGCCAGCTAGACCCAACACTACCAGGAAGGAACGGACACATCTCATTCTGGGCTCATACAAGATATCAGTTTATGCTCATTCTCAATCTTTGCAAGCGTGTTCAAATTAGGCGCATAATTTCATCTGGATTGCATTCACTTTTTTTCTAATTTAATGTCATGATTTTTTTAATGTCATAATTTTTTGTCATTATGAAAATATGTTTAACACAGGGAAATTAAACTAGTAAAATGTATGGTTAACAAGTCTGAATATATGGTAAGAGCTGTATGGAACACTAGACTGTCCCAGGAAAAGACCCCTTTCTGAATTCAGTTTATATGTACTTATGGATCAATGAATCTTTTTTTTAAAGTTTGAAGTTAAATGCTTGTCACAAACTAAAATGTAATAAGAACAGTTATGCAAGTTGTAATGGTTAGTCCATTTGTCCAGGTACTTAACCACCGTCAACCCATCCATCTTGTATATCAGGTAAGATGGATACTGCATTCAGCAATGCAGCACAGATTAATGCCAGGTTTGGGTTTATTTTCTTGTCCACGGGGCGTTGTAGGACATCCAAAACCCTGATAAGTAATCTGAGAGAAGACTCTCAGTCAAATAAACTCAGGCCAGATCATCAATCAGAGAAGAAGCTCTACCTAAATAAACATATCTGCTGACACACTTTGGTTTGCTTCCTCTCAACACAATGATGCAAACCTTGGCACGAGATCAGTGCGCAGGTGCGAGGTCTGGACCACCCAGACACATCACTTCTTGTTATGTCTGAAATGAAACATTGTATTTTTGGTGGAGTCATTGCTGCTGTGCAAAATGTGAATGTTTCCCGACAAAAATAAGAGATTTAATTTATGAAGCACCAAATTTACAATTAAAATAATTGTGATGCTAAATTGTTTGGTTAAATTATTAGTTGCTATGGGCGCTCGGAAGTTATATAGACATTTTGCTAAAATTTGGTCAAATTTGGTCACTTTAAGTTTGCTTTATCACGTCTACCCCATTAAAGTGCCCAAATTTTGATCCCAATCCTATTATGATTATTTATCAATATACACATTTTATGCAAAGAAAAATAGATTCAGTCTAAATGGAGGAAACAAAAATGTCAACCCGGGCTATGCTCAATGTATTTGTTCTGGTCTAACAAGCATCACATCAACACTGAAACAGAAAGCAGAAATAAAAAAGCATCAAGGGTTTCTCATGTCAAACCCATCCTCTCACCTGTCAGGGTTTAAAATGCCAAGGTTAAAGTTCAAACGTCTGTGTGTTTTTTCTTCTCGGCTAACCTTTTGCTCTGTGTATCTGTCGAATAAACAAATGTTCATATCAAGAAAAGTGAACTCATTTCAATACTTTCTAATATTAGGTTATAATAAATATTTAGTCAGATCAATGAAATAAATTAGAAAAATGATAAATAAAAGAAAAGACCCATTGTCAACTTTATTTCAATATTCACTCAATAGACAGTGTTTAAGTGTTTAATATGAAATAATCAATGGCCAAGGAACCATCTCTACTCTATGTTAGGCAGCAACCTGCTTTATTGGTTGGGACAAAATATCATCAACAAACATATAAAAAAGAATGTTATTTAAATATTCGCCACTTTGAGATGTAAATTTCCTGTTTGTAGTTTATTTGTGAATCAGTATATCATCTAATTGCAACTGCTAATGCAACCATTTCATAGAGTAACATTTCAGTGCATATGTAGATATATGAACGCATTTTCCATTATATTATTATTATTATTATTATTATTATTATTATTATTATTATTATTATTATTATTATTATTATTATTATTATTATTATTATTTGTGTTAGACATGTACTTTAATAAATAAATAAATATATATATATATATATATATATATATATATATATATATATATATATATATATATATATATATATATATAATTATCACGTTTTTATATTAGTAATCAATACCATGTGGTCCATCCATTACTTCATATATGAAGCTTCGAATTAAAGCTGTCCTGGCGCAAATACAATGTGTTGTATTGAATGCAAATAGTATCCATTGTGGTGGTACGCCATTGGGTTCACATGGAAGTCATAATTATTGATGTTTGTATCCACATATGTGCTTTATGGTATATGGTCAGTCAGGTGATATATTGGGGGATTCCATTTCATAATCTTGCTCATCATATTATTCATTACACATGGAGCTAATACTGATCATGACGCATTCCTTGAGATTGTATCTCATTTCCTCTTGAAAAAAACCCCAAAAAACCATCAGTATTTATTTTATAATACCAATCATGACCCCTCTGTTTTATTGGAAAACCAAAAACATAATTCCACTTGTAGTGAGATAGATCACATAATTTTATTTGGTATTTATTTCAAATTTGAGAATACCAGGTCAATAAATAATTAAATCTAAAGGGATCAAAACCATCATGAAAAAGTGCGTTAAACTTTTTGTGTTATGACAAAAGTAGAAGTATTGTATTCTCTGATGGACAAATCAATCTGATGCCTCAAATGGTGTCAGTCCTGATGACATAATGGTCATTAACCTACATCCACCCATTATATATATATATATATATATATATATATATATATATATATATATATATATGAAACAATGTATTGATTTTAAATATATGTAATTCGAAATTTGCTTCTTTTCGTGTGATTGAGGTCGATTATGGACAAACTTTAACAGTTTAACACTTAATTTTGTTGAGAATAGAATAAAAACATAATATATCAGTAGATAAGTTTTGTAAATATGTATCATTTTTGTTATTATTTCAATGAAAAGCACTGATTTTTAAGGTGTCATCTTTTATTTTATTTGTTCAAAACTGCATGCCCCCCAAGAATTGCTGAAGGAATCAACTTTTTTTCCTTGCCTTTTCTCCAACCAAATGTGTCAAACAGCTCTGCTCTCAATATGTTATGTACGTAACATAACCGATAGTAGTATTTTCCACAGCTACTACAAAGCCAACATTATATTTGTGAAAGAGAGAGAGAGAGAGAAAAAAACAAAAAAATCTCTGATACGGTGTGGTGGGATAGTATAAAACAAAATTAATAATTAATTGACACTCTTAAAACAAAATGAACTACTTGAGGCTCTCTTTATTCACCAAGTATATTCTAGGAGTTCTGTTTTATATTGGAATAAACTTTTTATATTGAAATATTAACTGCTCGTTATCAAGTCCCTTTCGTTGAACAATATACCAAAATCACAGCAAGTAGTAAACTATAGACATGTATATAACTGAACAACAAAAATGCAGGATATGAAATAAGCGAGTTTGGCTTCCACTTCGCTTTCATTATATTTTATATTGGCATCACGATATATTATGTTTCAGCGTGAATGTATATCCGTCCATGTGGGTCAGGCTGGTGTGCAGATGGGCAATGCATGCTGGGAACTATACTGCCTGGAGCATGGCATCCAGCCTGATGGGCAGATGGGGCCCCCTCCAGACACCGACTCCAAGCCCGGACCCAGTCAGAATGGTACGAGTACTGGCACCGGAGAGAGGAGCGTCACCGGGGGAGAATCCTTTGGCACCTTCTTCTCGGAGACCAGCCACGGCAAACACGTCCCCAGGGCTGTCTACGTTGATCTTGAACCAACAGTTGTGGGTGAGTCAACCACTTTAATTATATATCCATCTTAATTCACTACTTCTTCTCAGATTAGATTTTTCCTGTTTCCTTTTTAGTAATAAAAACAGGCGCTCAGTGAAGGTCTTATCCATGTTTTTTTTAAATACAGTATAAATATATCCCATTTCTTGTACAATCAATTTTAGGTTCAATTCTTCTACAAACTTGTATTATTTACCGGGTGTCAATAATTTGAGATGGGATTTTATTTTTTATCATGAATTATGTCACAACCCAACTAATGTGTCATAACCTATAGTCATAACCTGTTGTGACAATGAAAAATAGCAAACCCATTTACTTTTCGAAAGGAGTAGGGCATTTACTCACGCTGGTGCCAGTGATTTTTCTCTTATCGCATATAGCGGATAAGATTTTTAAAAGAAAACATGATACTAGCATGGATGTGAAGCCTGACATTTGTTATTTAATTGTAGATGAGGTGAGGACCGGTATCTACAAACATTTATTTCACCCGGAGCAGCTCATCTCAGGAAAGGAAGATGCTGCGAATAATTACGCCAGGGGGCACTACACAGTTGGCAAGGAAATGATTGACCTTGTTCTTGACAGGATAAGGAAAATGGTCAGCAAAAGAACGTTATCCTCTATTTACCACTTTGAAAATGATTTATAGAATAAAGTGATGGGAATTGGTATTAACTCAAAATGATGATATCCTATCTAATTTGTATTGAAAGACCAGTAACATGAAAACCAACAGTTTTGTATACCGATTTCAGACGGATCAGTGCGCAGGCCTGCAGGGATTCCTGGTTTTCCACAGTTTTGGTGGAGGAACTGGAGCAGGATTCTCTTCTCTCCTGATGGAGAGGCTCTCGGTGGACTTTGGTAAAAAATCGAAACTGCAGTTCGCTGTCTACCCTGCACCACAGGTATGGTTTTCATTCTCAATACCTTTCATACCAGTTTCATATTTCATGGAAATTTCATACATGCTTAGAATACTATTTATCATTTTATATTGTTTAGGTATCCACGTCAGTTGTAGAACCTTACAACTCAGTTCTAACCACACATACCACACTAGAACATTCCGACTGTGCCTTCATGGTAGACAACGAGGCCATCTATGACATTTGCAGACGGAACTTGGATATTGAACGCCCCTCGTATGCAAATCTTAACCGTCTGATTGGTCAGATTGTGTCATCCATAACTGCCTCACTCAGATTCGACGGGGCCCTCAACGTTGATCTCACAGAGTTCCAGACAAATCTGGTCCCATATCCCAGAATTCACTTCCCTTTGGTTACCTATGCACCTATTGTCTCAGGTAATTTTACTTTGTAGCTTTACCTTGTAACTGTCAAAATATCTTCAGTCACTCTTAGGAAAGAGTATAGCATTAAGACACGGTGGAAGGCTCCTATTTGATTTTAGCAAATCAATTTACTTGCAATCCTTATGTTACACATGTATTTCTTTTATGGTCTAATTTGCTATTAGTTATAACATGACTATGTTAGTGTATATAAGATATAAATTGGAATTCTGTTACAGTGGAAAAGGCCTACCATGAGCAATTATCGGTGCAGGAAATCACAAATGCTTGTTTTGAGCCTCCAAATCAGATGGTGAAGTGTGATCCCCGGCACGGCAAGTACATGGCGTGCTGTATGCTCTACAGAGGCGATGTGGTACCCAAAGACGTCAATGCTGCCATTGCTGCCATCAAAACTAAAAGAAGTATTCAATTTGTTGACTGGTGCCCGACCGGCTTCAAAGTAGGAATTAACTACCAACCACCCACTGTGGTACCAGGTGAGAGTACGTGGCTTTTATGTTATAGTTCCGTAGAATGTAGATTTCTGTTATGTTTATTTGGGAATCTGAAAAGATCAATGGAAAATATGATTTGATTATTCAAGTACTAAAATATCTATTCTTATGATATTTCTAAAATTTGTAAACATTAACAACTACAGCTACGTGACTTACACATGCGTATGTATTAATGATTGTAACATTTTGAAAGTACACATATCATGCAAAAATTAGAATGCTGTACATAATTATGACCGGAATTGAATTATTTTTTAAAAGAATGATATTTGCAGTAATAAACATTATCCGAGGTTCTTATATCGATATATCGTCCAGTATCTCAGTAATATTGATTGGTACCTTTCAACAAAAACTTCTCATGTCAAATATTGTTGGGTTCACAACTTGGGTGCACAACCGAAACCACCGGGCTTGAAGAGGTCTAAATCAGGTCACGAGCCGGATTTATTGTTCGTGGATTCATTTAAATTTGATAAACAAAACATAGTAAAAATCGTCCTCTTCGCAGCTCTAATCAAATATTCGGCTCTACTGCTCAAGTCACTGGCAATAGCTTAAAAAAAGGACTGAGATTTTTATATCACCATCACTTACTACTGAACTAATGGCAGGAATACAGATCAATTTTAGTAAACACCCTTTCTTTGCAAGGTCTATGATCAGTTGATGATATAATTACTGAATGATTTAAATAGTTTGATCACCAAACTATTCAACGTTTAACACGATTCCACTGTATTATTCTAGTTTCTATATTGTTGCTTGAGATGCAAGTTTAGACTCATTTTTTAAAAATATATTGACTATCCTCCAAATGTCCTGAATTGAAGATATTTACTTACCAAGACCTTTATCTCTTTGACTATATATCTCTATGCACTGTAACAATATACTTTGACAATGTGTCCATATGATGCCACCAGGGGGCGACTTAGCCAAGGTACAGAGGGCCGTCTGTATGCTGACCAACACTACAGCCATCGCTGAAGCCTGGGCGAGGTTGGACCACAAATTTGACCTTATGTATGCTAAAAGGGCATTTGTACACTGGTAAACATATTATTTATTATCTCAGATTGCTTTCTGTGTTGACCTGGATAAGGTAAACATACAAGAAGCAGACAATTTAAATGTTTGACAATATTTCATAATTTGTTGAAATTATATTAAGATGAAAAGTAAAAATAAATTTCATGATAAAAACCTAAATGAGTATTTCATTATTGTTACTTAATGGCCTTCAAATATATCGAAACCTCTAAATAAATTACAGGTACGTAGGAGAGGGAATGGAGGAGGGTGAATTCTCTGAGGCGAGGGAAGACCTTGCAGCCTTGGAAAAGGATTACGAGGAAGTGGGTCTGGATTCTTCGGAACAAAATGGTGAAATGGAGGAGGATCTGGAGGAATACTAGACTATGCTTGTATTCCTGGACACTGTCAGTAATACGTGGCTCTGTTAGTAATACTGGACACTGTCAGTAACACTAAACACTCTCGGTAATACTGGACACTGTCAGTAATACTAGACTCTGTTAGTGATACTGGGCACTGTCAGTAATACTAGACTCTGTTAGTAATACTAGACTCTGTTAGTAATACTGGACACTGTCAGTAATACTAGACTCTGTTAGTAACACTGGACACTGTCAGTAATACTAGACTCTGTTAGTAACACTGGACACTGTCAGTAATACATGGCTCTGTTAGTAATACTGGACACTGTCAGTAATACTAGACTCTGTTAGTAATACTGGATACTGTCAGTAATACTAGACTCTAGTAACACTGGACACTGTCAGTAATACATGGCTCTGTTAGTAATACTGGACACTGTCAGTAATACTAGACTCTGTTAGTAATACTGGATACTGTCAGTAATACTAGACTCTAGTAACACTGGACACTGTCAGTAATACATGGCTCTGCTAGTAATGCTGGACACTGTCAGTAATGCTGGACACTGTCAGTAATACATGGCTCTGTTAGTAATGCTGGACGACAGACATTGTAAGTAATACATGGCTCTGTTAGTAATACTGGACACTGTCAGCAATACTAGACTCTGTTAGTAATACTGGACACTGTCAGTAATACTGGACACTGTCAGTAATACTGGACACTGTCAATAATACTAGACTTTGTTAGTAATACTTGACTCTGTTAGTAATACTAGACTCTGTTAGTAATACTGGACACTGTCAGTAATACATGACTCTGTCATCCACAATGGACACTGTCAGTAATACTATAGTATCAGGATACTTTGTCATTAAACCTTGACAAAGTCATCGTACACATTTCATACATGAACATACATTGGCATAAAATCTATGATGAAATTTCGAAGATGAAATAAGACTTATGTAACCAGCGATCACTATACATATATGGCTTTGACAGACGAGGAAGCAGGTTTGATAGCACAAACATATCTTTGGGTCAGGTTTCCTATCGTTAAAACTACACGGCTATTCTACTATGCAGGTGTGGCACGAGTTGGGCTTGGTAAATCATAAATATCAGAACACATCGATATCAGAATGAGAACCTATTTTTATATCGGGTTTAACAGGTTTTAAACCTGTATAATGGTGACTGGCATGTATGCCAGCTTAAAGATGACAAATGACCTCTACTAGGATAGTACTATACCCCTCTGTAGAAGACTAGGGAATCTCTTACAATGACATGAATGAAAATGAAATGTTTGCAAAACTAAAATTAACCCCAAAACCGATACTTTGCTTAGCCCAGTCTCAGTTATATTGTAGTAGCATATCTCTCAGCCTTACAAGTAAGCTTTACCTTCTGTGTTGTATAGATGAAGATGAAGAGAAAAAGGGGTGTTGCTTTATATACTCTCACCACTCAATAATTGGTTATATCTATGTCTGCAATATTGTGAAAATAATTTCCATGGTGCTAATAGTATCATCGATATCTGACGTCTAAACTTGAATTGAATTCTTTTGGATCGTCAACTTAGATTCCATGAAATTATACACAAGTGTTGGATCTTGTTGTAATGCTGCTGTTTGCCAATACATGATAAATATAATAATTTGGACCATATCATATCATAAACAACAATGCATGTTAATGTATAAGTGGATACATGTTCCAGTCACAATATTTCAGTGAGTATGATATGACATAGACGATGACTTAATTAGATTATAAAGACATTTGAGATGATATATGTAATGGGAATTTAGTTACATTACATATTTATGTGAGATTGAAATTACATTGGTGAAATGTAATTAATTGAATTGCCAAGATAATATTGCCTTGCATTGAGATTATGATGTAAATGTGGCTGCAAATAGGTATTTTGATTTAATGCTTTTTATCTCAAGCCTTGACTTGTATAAAGATTAATTGGAACCTTTAAGTGCCACTTTCATGTTCTTAGTATTTATATATAAGACTACCTGCTGTGTAGCTTAGAGAGTTATAGGTCATGTGCAGCAACTTTTAATTTGTTATCACTTTACTCCAAAGGTATAAGGGAAGTTCTCCGCAATAAAATCGGCAGGAAGTAAATTATTTACACACATATTCATTTTATGAATACCTGTACAACGAAATTGTGAAGAGAATATTAATAGAAGCATTTATTTGTTAGGTTGAGTTACAGGCCAAGAAGTGCAATAATATATGTCTCAGATTTCATCATATAGGGTAACTCCTCTGCAAGATTATGTGGGAACATATAACCAGAAGTAGGTCAGGACCACTCAAACCTCACCTAATGTTACATGTCTCAATTTGGGTAGTTAGTGTGTCTATCTAAAGCTCTTTTTTTTTGGAAAATGGCTTTCTGTTTGTATATATGAAGCCACTCTTTATTTGACTTATTGGTGATAGAATTGTCCTTGTTCTTACTGCACAGATACCTGTATAGTGTATCTCCAAATGTCTTGTCTACAAATGAATGGGTGAATAAGCTAGTCAGCTTTGTCTTGCTTTAATATGAATACTTGTAGGATAACTATCCTCAGGCATATATCACTTGCAGGTACAATATTATGGTGCTTCTCATAAAGATATAATATTTACTTGAATTTACTTTTTAAAGGTCATTATGCTTTACTCTGTGTGATAATATGTCAAAATAAAGGCTGGTTGTTTTTTATATAGATTCGTGTTCTTTGTTATGAAAACATTTCAGCTTTCTGAGTGGTTAATTAAATACTTATTGTCCTCTCTGACATTATATAGATCATCAAATACTTTACTTTCATATCTATATGTATAATCATTGATACAACATTAATTACAAACTTGTGAAAATTGGTGAGAAATGTTTATCGCTGAAATATAGAGATTATTATTGATTGCATTATGTACTTTGAATCGTTGAAGGGGTAAAAGGAATTACAATTATTACCAAAAACAAAAATCTGACAAAATGGAAGTCATATAATACATATTGAAAGAAACCACATTCGCTGCAACCATTCACTTAATCCTGGGTTCACTTGAAAGAAAGGGGCAAAATATTAAGAATGGTTAAAGTAACATAACAAGTAATGGCTCCATACCAAGGACCTTTCTTTGAAAGGGACCATCCACCAACCACCTCATACTAGATCATACAAATTTGAGTTGGCTGGAGCACAGACTCCTCCCCCTCCCAAATTTGGACTAATCATGTGGAGACTCCTCCCCCTCCCAAATATGGACTCATCATGTGGAGACTCCTACCCCTCCAAAATATGGACTCATCATGTGGAGACTCCTCCCCCTCCAAAATATGGACTCATCATGTGGAGACTCCTACCCCTCCCAAATATGGACTCATCATGTGGAGACTCCTACCCCTCCCAAATATGGACTCATCATGTGGATTCCAAAGGTGCACATCAATACATATTTCATTTGTATATGTTTCCTTTAGACCAGATATTCAGTTGGATTAAAGGGATTAAGCACCGATTTTGAAAAAAACGTTTAAAATTCACATATTGGTAATAAATGAAGTTGTCTTTCGTGTCTATAAATTTTTTGAAAAATGCATCCCCATCATTGTCTGCAAAACCTATTTGAACAAGACCTTAATATAAAGGCTCCTAATAAAAGCACACTCCTTTCTTGGCGTCATTGTTATGTGGAGTGTCATCATAGAGGCACTGAAAGGTAAAATGACGTCAAAAGAGTATGGCAATATGCTTATGACGTCATGAATTGTATTGTTCTTTGAATAGTACCAAAATGACGTCAAACAGTGCTAGCCTACTTTGAGCCTCAATTGAGGTCAAATAAAGTTCACGCTACCCGTGTTTACCCGTCACGTGCAGCTTATGGCTCAGACAGACCTCTGCTGGGAGTGCAACTGCTATGTCTCATAGCAACATATCTTATTACTCTATTATAATTTCAATCTATCTTTATGTTCACATGTGGCTAAGCTTTCAAAAACACCAAATTGTAGAATTGATGCTTAATACCTTTAAAGCTTAAATATGGAGCAATAAATTGTTTCCTATCATATCATTAGAAATTAATATATTTGGATTTTGTGCATCGCAATGGACTCAGCCCTACCAAGTTGCTCTGCAAGGGGAGATAACATTACATTAGTAAAGAACAACAAACAATTGGTTTAAAAGGTTTTTTGTGATTTTTCTTATATTCCACACTTGTGTAGGAGTAGATCACGTAGGTAAGGCGGAGCCTTACCATTTAGGGCTTTCCAGGTTAAGAGAAGGATTTTAAAATCAATTCTCGCATGAACAGGGAGCCAGTGCAGTTCCTGTAGTTTTCCTGAAATGTGATCGAATTTCCTGATTTTTCCTACAACACGTGCTGCAGAGTTTTGGAGGTATTGTAGCTTCCTGATGTCAGTTTTAGGAAGACCAGCCAGCAGCCCATTACCATAATCCAGAGTTGATGTAACAAAAGCATGGGTAAGTGTTACAGCGGTCTTCTCGTCTAGACAATGTCTAATGGCCGCCAAGTTCCTAATGTGGTAATAGCCCTTCTGGCACATTTTTCTGATCTGGGCCTTCATATCCAAGTTGAAGTCAAATGTGATGCCCAGGTCCACCACTGACTCACTAGGAGCAATATCAGAGCTACCCACTCGGATTGTGTCTGGGATACTACCGTTGGTGGCAGTACTGTACCTGTCAGTGCATATGAGCATCTCTGTCTTTCCATCATTTATCTTCATTTTATTTGATATAAGGAACTTTCTGACCTCACAGACACACTCCTCCAGTTTGTGTCTGCTTATATCAACTTGATGGGGGGAAGTGTGATCTACAGGTATGTAGATCTGAGTATCATCCGCATAAATATGATAGCTCAGACCATATTTGGCGAGGATATGAGAAAGGGGTGTCATATAAATGGTGAACAGTATGGGACCCAGGACTGAGCCCTGTGGTACTCCATATTTTATGGTCTTAAGACAGGACCTATGGGTCCCCACCTTCACACATTGTTTCCTGTTCCCTAGATATGACCGAATCCAGGAGACGGCGTGACCCTTGACATTACATCTAGCCTCCAGTCTATCAAATAGAATTTGATGGTCAATAGTGTCAAAGGCAGCAGAGAGGTCAAGCAACAGCAAGATGACTGACTTTTTATTGTCTAGGGCACACAGCCAGGCACATCAGGCGGTATTTACAATCTTCTGCACCTCTGCCTTCGTTTCGGCCACGACGTCTTGTGGACCGGAAAATCGGACGAGACTGGAATCGTCATCAATGTTTATTAGTTTCACGTTAAGTCCAGGTATCTGGTTCCATGCACGAATGTTTGAACCTTTCTTGCCAATAATCCTGCCCGCCATCTTTGTCGGGATGGCGAGCATATCCTTGACCACTGAGGCAGAGGATGAAGAGAAGGAAGAGGATGAGGCATGAGACAAGCTGGGAGGAGGACCAGCTTTCTTCTTACGTGGGTTTGCCAGGCGTTTCCGCTTGGGCTTCTCATCAGGGAGGAGAGCACTCTCGACGTCCGGGACGAACGGGATCTTCTCCGGGAAAACGGTAGAGTTGATGGCCTTGGCAATCATGTCCATGGCCGAAGAAGTAAGACTGCTGTGCTGGAACAGGTGAGTTTGAGTTTTGGCGTATTTTCGATACGTTAGAGTACCATAAATTGCTAGAAAACCCAACAAAATATGGAGCTATACCCAAAGACATCGGCAAAATAGACTTGAAATCCACTGTTTCTAGAAACACCACGCACTGCCCATCATATTGAAGTTTCCCCAGTAATTAAACTCGACTTCCGGCGATTGACTGTTGCAGTTCTGATCCATGTCATCGTCTTTCCCAGTCATAATATCTATAATTGAAAATCCGTGAGCTTTCTGTAGCGTTTTTTCTCCAGTTTTTTACCCAATATTAAACCTGACAACGTGAAATGGCATTTAGGAGAGTCCAAGTGATGACGTCATGGAAACGCAAAGGGAGAATCTTCATATGACGTCAGAAGGACCACAATGTTGTTGAGCTTCAGATCGTTGCTGTCACTCCCGTGAATAAACTGACCCACTTTCACCTGATTGCGCAAACTCGTAAACAATGGCGAAACGATGCTGAGATTAAGAAAAAACAAAGAAATATTTTCAAACAGGGCTGACATCTTAAGTTGATTTAAACAGTACATAATTCTTTGATTGTTAGTTGCCGGAAGTCGAGTTCTAGCATAGTCGTGAGTTAAATTGGGTGGGCAGTGCATGGTATTTCTAAAATCCAAAGATTTCTAGTCCATTTTGACGATGTCTTTGGGTATAGCTCAAAACACTGCCATCTTGCATCTCACGCATGCGCACCCCAACGTCTATGTTGCAATAGATCACAGTATTCTGGATTTATTGGACTAATTAAATCAATAAATTTTTTTAGCTACTTCCCCAAGTTTGCAAAACAACTTATCATTCTGGGACAAAACATGTATCGATTGGTTAATCTTAACACATGGTCTCAATGCATGGTCTAATAAATATTTGTGAAAATATTGTTTTATGAAATGGATCATCAAATGAAAATACCCAATATTCTCAACACTGCATGCATAATTGCCGTGTTCAACAAATATTTCTGAACACAATCATCTGTTCAAAGTGCAGCATATTTTCACCAAAATCTGTTAGATAAAAAATGTTTTGAACAAAACTATATCACAGTAACACGTCATGTTTCATTTCTGGAACAGAATAGTAAACACAAAATTGAATCTCATAGCGAAACATATTTGTGTATTTTACAAAATACATTTCACTAATAATTTGGGTACAATGTAAACCTTCCTTTTGGAAACTAATAATGTCCTCATTGACAATAATAATTTTGGAATGTATTTCATAGGACACAGTCTAAATTGTGTTTATACGATTGTAAGTACAAAAGTTGGTCTTTAACAAAAAAAACAAAGTGTGTATTTTATTCATGGTAAATTAATTATTTAAGACATTGCCCCAAGCATCACTCCACGTATTTGAACAATCAGACCATAAAATGGTATCAGTGTATGGCTGTGATGTTATTGTTGGCTTCATGATTCTAAATGTTACCACTTGTACTGGCAGACTTGACCCGTAGGCAAGGAAACACACCTTGTATTCACATGTAAGAGGTAAGTTTAACTTGAACTTTATAAGAGTTTTCAATGAAAAATGAATTTAACTCTGCCATTTCATTTCTAATTAGGTTATTTTTATTTATCATTAAAATGTGTTTTTTAGGATTTGGGTGAATTCTTGAGAAGACAGGAAGTTCACACTGGTTAACTATGTCTGGAATTCCTGGCAAAGTATTCATTTTATTTCTGCTAATGGTGGTCATATTGTTGTATAGACACTACAAGTACTGTGATTGCAATCCGTTTAAATCTTCTGGCAAACAACATGAGAAGACTGCAAAAAGACATGTAAGAGTTTTGAGTCATATAGAACATAACATCTTGTCAATTTATGCACGGTAGAATAAGAAAAGTTATTGTGAATAGTTTGACAAACAAATCTCATAGAATTGCCAAAACTTTACATAAAAGATACATCTCAGATCATGTCTCTTCATCATGCATAAATCATGCCATCGACAACTATATACAACTACAGCTATTATAGCGAATGAGCTTATCATATTGAAGAATGATATATAAAAAGCAGTTACCCACAGATGTCGGACATATAGTGACCAGTGTGGTGAATAGTTCAAACCAAACCATGTCTACATCAGCTCACAAAACCTGATGAATTAATTGACCTCATACAGAACTGAACTCACCACATCACTTCACAGGCAGCAAGGATATCAAGGATAGAATATCACTGCCAACTTTAAACAAGGCAGACACACATGAACTTTAATATTTCTATGGCAGCTTCGGGGCCAGATACATTCTAAACACACTTTTCTTATCAATTTGTAGTTTCATATAATGGAAGTGAGGTGTGAATGGATACGAATGCCTGTTTTCTAATATAATTAGTGAAGCATAAAATAAAACATTATACTTTATATTCTTTTAATACATTTCCGATATCGTTTGTGCTTGTGTATGGGATAGACTGTATTGCAAATTTAGCTAATTGCCTTTTGTGGGTCATTTTTTTTTTGCACATTCCGTGGCTGTGATAGCATGAGATAAGACGTGATCTATATATTGTGTTTCATAACAAATTAAATTGTGCAATTCAGTTGAACAATATCATTTATACTGCTTATAATTCAATCACAAATTTGATATGCTCTCTGAACATCCCGGGGGGGGGGGGGGGGGTACTCTCATAGTCAGCGTTACCGGGGAAGCTGGGCTAAATAGGGTCCTTTTCGCTGATATTTTCCCTAAAACAGGTTAAGATATTTCATCATTTCCCCTAAAACAGGGTACTGTTTTTCAAATTTCTCCCTAAAACAGGGATCACAATCCCCCTTTTCAAATCTCCCCCTTCTGCATCATCCCTAAATGAGGGTATAAAAAATTCAGCTAGTCCTAAATCAGGGTACCAATAATGATAGAATATTTCCCTAAATCAGGCTCTGGAGTTTTCAGTTCCATCCGGGTTAAGATATTTTATCATTTTCCCTAAAACAGGGTACTGTTTTTCAAATTTCTCCCTAAAACAGGGATCACAATCCCCTTTTCCAAATCTCCTCCTTCTGCATCATCCCTAAATCAGGGTACCAAATTTCAGCTAGTCCTATATCAGGGTACCAATAATGCTAGAATATTTCCCTAATTCAGGCTCTGCGGTTTTCAGTTCCATCCCAGCCTCCGCGGGTTAAAATCATGAGAGTACCCCCCCCCCCCCCCCCCCCCCCCCCCCCCCCCCCCGGGCTGAACATTGCCAAATAGCTATACAGCGTATTGAATTGTTAGAAATACCTTCTCGTTGGATGATAGCAAATTGTGTTTATAAGATATTAATTACGATGTTCATTCAACAAAATGTTTCTCACATTCATCACGGCTGCAGGGCACGTGACTTTTTAAAACATCTTAATATTTCTTACATACCTGAGAATGTTGAGCCTTCATGGATTTTTTCATGATAAAACATCTTTGACAACTCGATGACTTGTAATATAAAAATAGGAATAGCTATACAGCGTATTGAATTGTTAGAAGTACCATCTCGTTGGATGATAGCAAATTGTGTTTATAAGATATTAATTACGATGTTCATTCAACAAAATGTTTCTCACATTCATCACGGCTGCAGGGCACGTGACTTTTTAAAACATCTTAATATTTCTTACATACCTGAGAATGTTGAGCCTTCGTGGATTTTTTCATGATAAAACATCTTTGACAACTCGATGACTTGTAATATAAAAATAGGAATTAATCATTTGGGTCTTTTTACAACCTAGTTAATGCAAATTTTAATATCGACCTGATAGACCTGGCCTGCTGAAATATTTTACTTCTTTGATGTAGCTATTCTACGAGGTTTTTTATTGTTTTTTC
The DNA here is from genome assembly GCA_949316495.1 of Amphiduros pacificus. Lineage (NCBI taxonomy): Eukaryota > Metazoa > Annelida > Polychaeta > Phyllodocida > Hesionidae > Amphiduros > Amphiduros pacificus. The sequence goes on along the minus strand of OX439009.1, from coordinate 15,720,499 downwards.
GTTCAGCCTTTCCCATGGCTCAGAGGGAGTTCCCCCGAAGGTGCCAATAGAACACCAACCTGGAACTTCCATTCTAAGGACAGTCTGGGGTGTGAGAAAGGGAGCAATAATCATCCAGGATTGCACTTCCTGTGTAGACCTGCTCAACAGATAGATGCGAGATCGTGGGAATCAGCCAGGAAAACATACTATAAGTACGTACATCATACATTTTACCCTATCATAATGTTATTATCTTAATATCCGGCATTTCTCATATACTTCTTCCTCAATCAGGAAGACTATACGCTGCAGCTTGATACCCAAGACATATAATCCACTATATCATTATTGTTGGGCTTCATGTAACGATTCTGTTATTTGATTTAAAGGATCAGCGGCCCTTCTCTCCTGCTATATAGATATATAGAAAACTAAAACATCTTGCTGTGTAGGGAATCTACTAAATCAAATATGCATAATAGCGCTTTTTTATTTTGGCCATTCAATTTGCCACAGGGACCTAGCTATTTCTCCATTGACAAATGTATGAGGCCTTTGTTATCATGGACTTTTGTCGCATTGGAACAACCAGGGGCAATTTCTACATCTGTCCCAATGGTGTTCAAGTGTATTTTGGTTTATGTCCTATTTCATTCTATTTTAAATTATTGGGGATTATAAAACTAAAGGATGACAATCCTTTCTCTTGTATTCTAATGGACGGCAATCCTTTCTCTTGTATCTAGTATTTGTGAACATTGTTGAAGTGTGAAACGTTTATTTTCAAAACACAGAATCAAAACAGCAATTAATTATGATACAAATATACTATACTTGAGTAAGGGAAAATATTTATCCCGTTTGTGCATGATTATGTTTTCAAAGATACTAATTTCTACAACTTATACAATAGTTGATATGAACCTAATATCATACATAATGATATAAGGCCAAATGCCATCGATCTGCTGCTTAAAGTGCCAATATATTTACAAAGGTTCATCTATGATGAACAAAAGTTCGGTCCCAGGCGTTTCTCTAACACTGTATGTCAGGACCAGGATCTGATTAAAATTCATTGAAGCACCAATATATATGTTGCGAGTTGGTCTTGTCACTATATGACCGAATAACTGCTGATAGAAAATGTGAAAATGATGTTAAAAGGTTTGATAATATTTGATAAGCTTGGTTCGATAAACTAGACTATATATCTGTAATAAATCATAATATGAATATAAGTAAATGCAATAATTACGAGACACTAATATCTATGTCTTTCCATCATTTCTATTAAAATAGTATTATTGAAAAAAAAACATGTTACAGTTATCTATCAAAGAAAGAATTAAACTGTAAGCGGCTGAAGAGGATAGGGCATAAAGATGAGGGAGGATGGACTGCTTGCCTGGCAGGAATATATCACCCCGTCAAACATAAATGCCTCATATATTCATTTGGGTAAGAGTTTTGTGTCCCAATAACTTTATATTTTCTAATAAAGGAACAGTGTTCCTATTCTTTATATAGCAAATACCTGTCGTCTCTTGTAAATATTTTGATGCATTACTTTTTCCATTGCAAAGTCACAAGGCTAGGGTGGTATTTATCTAACGAGATCAAATAAATCATATCAGAATATTTGTCAAGGTTAGACCAGGGAATCTTAATAGGAGACTTATTTCAGATCAGTATGTGCTCTCAGATCAAAGTGCATCACGATGTCATTTCTCTGACTTTATAAAGATATTATTTGTCACAAATAGATCAATTTGTCACTACAAAACCAGGGTGTTTGTCACAACTAGATCATTTTTTACCCCTAGATAAATATGATGTTTGTCACACTAGTCTATGGTGTTATATATCTGAATATATCATGGTTTTGTACCACACTAGATCAGGGTAGTATCTGTCACTACTGGATTGATTTGTCACCACTAGACTATGGTGTTACATTTCACCGTATTTGGATCAGGATTCGATTGTTAGCTCTGAAGTTGTCACCAATAGATTAGGGTGTTATTTGTCACTACTAGACTAGGATGTTATCTATCACTACTAGATCAGGGTGTTACTTATCAGCTCTAGATCAGATTGTTAGTTATAAGCTCTAGATTAGGGTTTTAGTGAACAGCTCTAGGTCAGGGGGTTAGTCGTCACCGCTTGATCAGGGCAGGGCGTTAGCTATCAGCTATAAATTAAGGTGTTATTTTTCAATACTATATTAGGGTGTTATTGTCACCATTAGATCAGGGGTTAGTTATCAGCTCTAGATCAGGGGTTAGTTATCAGCTCTAGATCAGGGAGTTAGTTATCAGCCCTAGATCAGAGTGTTAATTATCAGCTCTAGATCAGGGGTTAGTAATCAGCCCTAGATCAGAGTGTTAATTATCAGCTCTAGATCAGGGTGTCAGTTATCAGCTCTAGATCAGGGGTTAGTTATCAGCTCTAGATCAGGGAGTTAGTTATCAGCTCTAGATCAGGGGTTAGTTATCAGCTCTAGATCAGGGGGTAGTTATCAATTATAGGTCAGAGCGTTAGTTATCAGCTCCAGATCAAGTTGTTAGTTATCAGCCCTAGATCAAGGCGTAAGTTATCAGCTCTAGATCAGGACATCAGTTATGAGATCTAGATCAGGGAGCTAGTTATCATCTCTAGATTAGGGCGTTAGTTATCAACTCTAGATCAGGGGGTTAGTTATCAGCTCTAGATCAGGGTGTTAGTTATCAGCTCTAGATCAGGGAGTTGGTTATCAGCTCTAGATCAGGGCGTTAGTTATCAGATCTAGATCAGGGAGATAGTTATCAGCCCTAGATCAGGGCGTTAGTTATCAGCTCTAGATCAGTGGGTTAGTTATCAACTCTAGATCAGGGTGTTAGTTATCAACTCTAGATCAGGGGGTTAGTTATCAGCTCTAGATCAGGGTGTTAGTTATCAGCTCTAGATCAGGGAGTTAGTTATCAGATCTAGATCAGGGAGATAGTTATCATCTCTAGATCAGGGGGTTAGTTATCAGCTCTAGATCAGGGGGTTAGTTATCAGCTCTAGATCAGGGCGTTAGTTATCAGCTCTAGATCAGGGAGTTAATTATCATCTCTAGATTAGGGTGTTAGTTATCAGCTCTAGATCAGGGGGTTAGTTATCAGCTCTAGATTAGGGTGTTAGTTATCAGCTCTAGATCAGGGGCTAGTTCTATTCCATCTAAGGAGCATCTCACATCTTATCATAGTATAGCAGAGTATTTATCATAGTGCATTATGATTGAGATTGATCAGATTCAGATCTTTATCACACGTGTTTTGTTACAGAATAAAGGGAGATTGGAGCTTTGATGATGAAATGGACTCTGCTTATGGATGTTTAGTTAGATCATTTGATCCAAGGTATGTTGACACACTAATGGCTTTGTATTCTTTACACTGCAATCCTAAGACAGCTAACATCTCAACACTTTCTTAAACCATCTGATTCTACCACATTCAATGACGGGGGACTGAGTCAATGTACTTGTTTCTTTATGTTGTTATTCTAAAGAAGGTGTTCAAAGAACAAAGAGTAATGGTAAATGAAGTTACGTTAAACGCTAAAATACTAGGAATTTATGTTGTTCTTAAAATCTCAACAAACAAGTTTTCAAGTGTGTTTTCACTAATATATATGATGTTTAAAGTCGCCCCTGGCACTGATTGACATTTTCTCAATCAGGATAGTAATTCAATTTCTTCAAAATCTCATATATATTTTAGTATTGGGAAGCCTGATCATGACCGCACAAATCGAGTCCGCTTCTTCAATTTAGGATTAGGAGGTAAAAATGAAATAAGAAATAAACTTGGATGGAAAATGAGCACATTTGGCTCAATACTGACAATGATGGGGGACACAAATGTAAGCATAATATAATATTGGCCTTTATTTTTTATGTCGTATATGCGTGAATTTTGTAATTAAGCTATTAATGTTGTGTAAATTCTGTGACAAAAATAGTTACTAAAGAAATAGATTTAATAAAAAAAAGTGTTAACTGGTTAATTTTACGTGAGAACAATTATATTGCTCTCAGATTTTACATGAGATAAAGGTATATATTAATATTTAGAAAAATTCAAAATGAACAAAAAAAGATAAATCGTGCATTCTATGTTCTGTATGTTGATTTTAATCAAAGGTAGGATTTAGAATAAATAGATAAAAATATCCTTAATTTCAGAATGACATTGATATCCTAAAGTTCGACATAGAGTTTTCAGAATGGACAACACTTGATGCAATGCTACAAGAGGGATCCCTGAAAAATGTGAAGCAAATTGTCACAGAGGTTCACTCATGGAGGAACACTCTCACAGACTATGTCTACTTCTATCGCCTCCTGGTGGGACTTCACAATGCTGGATTTGAGCGGTGTTTCTTTCAAAGCCAGTCTACCCATCTATCTTGTTTTAACGCCAATGGCAATCGCTTCTGTCCACAGGCAAATATGGCATTTATAAATGTAAAATATTTGAGATCAGGTTAAATTGATCAGGTTTATAAAATGGTGGTTTTCTTGACATGTTTTTCCATTATCGAATATGCCTGACTTTGGAGACGAAACCCGGACTGGAGGAAAGAAAAGTCGTGAGGAATTAGAACACTGAATAAGTTGGAGCTAGGTTTTTGGAGTATATGCATTAATATGTGCTTGTATTGATTGGTATTCAGAAGCTTATGTCAAGAGCACACAAACTGATGACGTTTTTTTCTTGCCAGATGTGCCGTCAAATGGCTAAATTAACACGTAAGAGTATCTTTTGAATTCTGGAAATAATATATTAGATATATTTGTCACCTGTTCACATTTATTTGACAGATTTAGAAAATGAGAAGTCAGATCAAGGAGCTTGTCAAATGTGTGGATTACAATCTATTGAAGATGGAATTCATTTTGTTTGTAAATGTAATGTGTATAAAAAGTACAAAGAGGCCATATATCTTAACATGTCTAAGAATGACAATTTGACAACATCTAATGATCAAATTTAGGTATGTAATGGAAAAAGGATGGGAATCATTTGGCAAATCTATTATGATATCAAATGTGTTACCTAACTCCTCAGAGACTGGACAGAAATTTACAAATAATATATACAAAGTGTACTACTGTATAAATTCCTGTCAGCATAATAAAGTTATCAATTAATCAATCAATCAATCAATCAATCAATCAATCAATCAATCAATATGGAATACACATATATTTCATCACAACAGTGGTGTACTCTTGTCTTGCTTTTCGACCAGTGTTAAAGCTGAGATATTTAAACATGTTTATACTTCTGTTTTAAATGTTACTGGTGAAAGTAACACTACCGGCAGTGGGAATTGAACCAACCACTTTTCGGCCTCTACTTATATAACCAAGAAAGGCGCAGATCCATTGTTCTCCCAACTGTGCAAGTGGGGTCAGTCCAGGGGGCGCTGAAACGTTCAGAATCATTTAATACAAAGGTGAAAAGGACATTAGGTCTCAAGGCTGCCATGTAAAGTTGAGGCTCTTGGGATTTGTTGTGAAACACTTTGCCCTGTATACTTTTCCGTCTGACCACACATCACAGGTCCTAACAGACAATCGACCAAATGTACAGTCTTATAACAAACAGAGGAGAGGACGGTTCTCCACCAACTGTAGACTCACAACTTTTCTATCTCAGTTGAACTGCACCATGGCCTGTGGAGCCAACATACATCCAACACAACCTCCACACAGAAAGTCGAATAATACTACTGCTACTTGATTTTTGGAAGCATTTGATACAATTGATCATCACTGCTTTCAAGACATGAAACTGGGTCAAAGTAACTGGTCATTCCATTATGTGGATAAAGTCGTACTTGATGGACAGAAAACAGTGATAAAGTTTGTAAAGCAGATCTCCTAAGAAATTCATTAAATATGGGAACCCAAGCCTTCTCTTTTTACCCTTAAACTCTGGAATAACCTCCCTATGAGATAAGGATTTATGACTCAAATGATGTTTTTAAGAAATGCGTAAATTACTAACTCAGAGATAGAATTTGTAGATATATATTTTATTTTTTAAAATTTAAATACAAACAAAAATAGAAAATTTGAACGTCATCTTTTCAACAATAGCATTTAAGATATTTATTTTCATTGTATTTTTCCCTTAAAATAATCAAGTACAATACAAATAGGATGCTGAGCTTTACTATTTTATAAATAAATATACCATTTATCAGCACCACTGTTTTTGTAACAAACTTTTCTTATGATTACACTCATTCTGTCTTGCAGAAATGTATTCTGGTCTAAATGCTAAAAGCTGCTCAAAACATATAAAGATGTCTCTGAGAAAAGATTTTTCCATTCCAATGTTTTAAGCTTGTCACATTTTGAAATAGCTTGTCTTCAGTAAACATGCCCTTGTTCTATATGTTGAATATATTGTTGAATGAACAGAGTTTTTGTTTTATGTTTTTTTTAAATCTAGAATGAAATGCCAATTAAGATGTCTCTATTAGTTATCTATTCCCACTGGATTGATCTGTATCTTCTTCTGGGCTGGATGATTCGGAGTCTGAATCATCACCCTTCACCAGATTTTTCTGAAATGAGTATGAAAACTATTATTGTTTTTGTAAGGACTACATTTTTTTCTCTTATGTGATAATGTTCTTTAAACACACAAACTGCTGAAATAGCTCAATTGGCTGAGTATTTGCCTTAAGATCAAGTGATTTCCAGTTCGAATCCCGGCCAGTTACTGTCAACCATAATGAATCAGTGGTATATAAATGTCAACTTTACTTTTATTTTTAAATGTTAATTTTGGAATCATTCAGTATTATACTTTTTAATGTAAAATGCGTCTGAAGACTAGAAAGGTCACCCTAAGGAGTAAAATAAATATCTATTTTCTAAAAATTTAGAAATATTGGACCTATCTTACTCACCAACTGCAAGAAGTCCATGAGTTTGTGTGGGTCTGAGCCTGTAGACAGATCTACAAAGTCCTGTGGCAGCCCATAGCTTCTATAAGGGCTTGGCTGCACCCCTGACTCTGTGTCTATGAAGCGAAATATTGGTTTCTGAAACAATATCACCATCAAAAGAATCAGTCTACTTTGAGAATCCTCTAAGGTAACAGAGATTACATCAATTGCTCACCCAGAACAGCCAATTATGGGACGACAACGAGTTTTATTTAATTTAATCTCAAATTGATGTCTAATTTAGCATGATCACTTTTGGATCAAGCATGGGGTAGACAAATGGAATAATTTTGAAGTCGTCTTTGCTTGTTTGTGCCTTTATTTATACTTACATCGCCATCTGTGTGCTGGTTGATGTTATCATTGGCAGAAATAGCTCTATTCTCTTGTAGTTCATCCCATAGGAACATCAATCCATCTGTCACCTCGCCCCATGGGTTGAAATCCATGACATATACTTTATTCTTAAATTTTAAAAACATATACCCTATCAAAATTATCATGGTCAGTTATTCAATAAATCAAAAGGCCATTTTTGCATACCCATAAAAGTTGTTTTGTGACAAAATGAAATCATGTATGATAATTGTGATTGTTTTACATAGTCAATGATAACAGAAAAACTTAATTATTCGAAATTAGAAATCTGTCGTCCAACAAATATAGTCACAATGTTATTAATGTTTACTCACCTTTTCTTTCCTATAAACATCAAATACATCTGCAAAAATATTTAACGGATAAACATTAATATTGCAATATATTTTTAAGTGAAATATTCTATGTTATATCTTGATAATATAGGATGGGCCACTTAATTATCACTAGTTAAGTTTTATACTACTGATTATAAAATGATTCATATATGACCAAAATATTTAATATCATTATTGCTTTATTCTATCTACATTTGAATTTGCTGCAAAATACAGCTAAAATCATTCATCAAATTTATCAAATACCAAGTTTCCATTCTGAGGCCTGTTTCAGAGAACAAACATATTTTCATCAACCCTATGCCTGGTTATGTTATCTGACAAAACATTTTCTGTCCTAATACCTAACAATAATGTTAAAATATCACTTACAATTTGTATCTGGAAATTTGTTTTTGATCGTTCTATTGTAAAAATCCATGATATCAGACATAATATCATCCCGATGAGGCTTTATGAAGGGATAACAATTACTGTGATGTCTTTGACATATTCCTGCAAAAAAAAGTGATAACATCAATTAATTCAAAAACTAAATTTATAACTTCCCATGATATTTTTAATCATGTCCAGTTAAAGTAAAAAAGGAATGCTAAAAGTTATTGCAAGCATTTGACCATATTATTATATTATTATGTCCTGCATGAGGCATGCATGGTCTAATGTAGGCACGCATGATTTAATCACCAAATTTTGACACCAACTATTCAAAATCCATGCTCCTACTAATTTCCAAGGCTTATCAAAATAAGACATATATTGGGTCCTTTTCATTTTTCCTTATTTATCATTTGAGTCAAACAAGGGGAATAAAGTATAATGAACGGAGCTAAGTGTCATGCTGTTTAATGCTGGGTTGACTGTGTCTTACTGTATCTTAATATTTAATTCAAAAAGATTCAATCTTGTAAATATAATAGAAATATGATACTCTTTAATGGAAAACTAGTATGACTTTGTGGACTCACCTATAAGTTTTTTATTCTTGACAAAACATCTGAACTCTCCTCCTGGGTTGATGTCATGCCATCTTCGTAGAATTAATTGATGCTGTACATCAGGTTTGGCAGAAGGGTCATAATCCTCACACTGGTCAAACCTATCCAAACATTGTTGTAAAGTTTACATTTTTCATTACACAACATGAAATTTAGTTCTAATTCAAAACATTCAAGAATAAATCATCATTAAAGAACTTTTCTTTGTTATAGTCTCAATAGTTGTTTGATAATGACTTGAATTTGTAGTGCAGGAAAGGGAAAGATTCTACTCACGGTTGAGTAAGGTCATGGGCAATAAACTGTGAACTCTTCAGCAGAAGATAAATATCACCTGGACAGGAACATTTCAATATGTTGTTCATTGCAATCCAGGTTGCATCCTAAAATTAGATAGCATTCAGTTAAAAAAAAAATTGTTTTCAGAATAGAGGTCTTGCAAGTTTTACACATAATGTTTTGAAAGGGCCTGGAGTAATGTTATTGTAATTTTTAATAAAATGATAAATGCTGAATTCCATTGACTTATTTCTGGACTGGGCCTGTAAAAGCAAGTTATTGAATAATCATGGCCTTATAAACTGCAAAAAAGAAATTTGATAATAAGTAAATAAGGCCCATATCTTTTTTTACTGGCCTTAACAAGAAGTCATATTAGACAGGATAAGACTATTTTGTACCTACCTTTGGGGAGCTCCAGTTGAGTTTAGGGAACACATGCCCTCCAAGTGCAGAAATTATGCGCTTTAATTTGTCTTCAAACTCAGGAAAACTTGGTGCCTAAAGTAGATACAATAAAGAAATTTAGAATACCTTTATTATGAAATTATTAAAATATTCCCATTTCTAAATTTCATAAATGATGCAAACATTATTTTATTGTTGAAACACAACACAAATAACATGTAACCTACCACTGCTTCTCTGGAGTTGTCCGACTCCCAGTTTATCTGAAAATACGCATATTGAAGAATTACTGTTCCCAAAATAAATTTGTTGCATATATTGCAAAGATGTTTTTTTAAATGTAATTCCTTATACAAAAGATGGTTTTTAAATGTAATTCCTCCTGGGGGAATTGTGTCAAAGATACTACATGAGTATAACGTAGACTGTGTAAATCTTGATAATCCTTGAGGTATTAGTAGCATGAAGAACTAAAGAATATTTAAGTAAATGTTCTGAACATATTAATAGAGAAGAATGGAAAAATGGTATGATTTTAGGATGAAAGTTTGTCCAACAATTTCTGGCCTGACAATGGCCTGAATTGGTTGGGAAAGACTAGCTGGATTACAATTATATATAGAAAGGAAAAAGGACTAGGATGGCCTGAGATTAATACCAAGGAAAAAGTATTCCCACAAACCTCTTCATCATCAGTGTCACTTGAAGTGGTATTGCTGGCCCCATGTGTGGAACTGAAAAAAATTAATTCATTGCAAATGTGAAAGTGAAATCTATGTGTTAAATACTAAACAGATTGTTACTGAATTGTGTACTTTAAAATGATAAAACAAAACAACAGCCAAAATTCAACCCAAAAAAATCTTACCTTGCCGGCAGCACAACAGTTCCATCTGAACACAAATAAGAAACAAATTCTTCAGGCAAATCCAGGATGCGACTGTAACATAATAAAGAGAGAATTATTGGTATTGATTAATTAATGTCTTCAAAATAATTTTCAAAATGGGGAGAATAAATCATGCTCTCTAATAAATGTAAACCAAAACTAACATGAATGCTAAAATACTTAGGAATCTATGAACAGAAGTCAGTGATTAACCTATGCTGGAAAAGCATACTAAATTTCAATATTTGTTGAGATTAACCTTTGTTTTTTTAACTTTTCCACTTGCAGAATAGGTTTATATTATTTATAATATTGGTTACTTTCATGTGCACAAAGAGGTGAAAAAATATAATGTATATGTAAGTCAGATGATTCTTCGATCATCTGACTTACATATTTGAAGAGAACAGCTTAATAGCTCAATTCTGGGTTGTCAATGATATTTTGAAGAGAACAGCTTAATAGCTCAATTCTGGGTTGTCAATGATGTAAATCAGCCAAGAACTGACAGAGCAGGGCCTATCTGCTCTCCCGTCGTTTTAGCTGGTCCGTGGAAATTTGACGGGATTAGCTCTTGAGAGCAGTGCATGACAGAAAAAAGTTGCATCGTAAACTTCCGCCCACCTTTCTTCAAGATGGGAGGGAAATTTCAGATTTACATCGTACATTGACAAGCCAATGAAAATACAGCAGATATGGGAGAGCAGATAGTGAGAATTGTATATTTTTGTAACAAGCTAGTACTTTTGTACATGCACACGTGTGCACACAGTGATGAAATTGGGGTCAATGGGTGCAATTTTCACAACAATTTATTCATAGTGATCATTTCAATCAAATTTTTTAATCCAATGTTCTATTTGTTTTATGTATACAAGACAATTTCTTAATTATCACCCAATGCTATGACTGGGCGAAACCTATTGTGGTTAGCTCTAGACTACAATCCTTGTGTTGAAATAGTGATTGGCTATTCTGACAATAGTTCCCCTGTTCAACCATAACCTGTTTGACCTTTCCTGGTCAACCATCTGATTTTAATTAAATTACCTATGTTCTCTTGACAGAGCAGAGCCTGTCACCAATGCATGTCAAAAGAAGAATCATCTGTTTTGAAAAAAATAAATAAAAAATAAAAACCAATTTGTACCATGTGAAATCTATATGAAGCCCAGGATTGTTTAAAGTAGTTTATCCCAATATATGGGAGAAAGTATGTGTGCATCCACAATGTTATCTAAGTTCGAAAGTAAAGAGAAAGTTTTAAGTTTGGATAACTTAGAACCGAATCTGAAAACTGGCAAAACTGCCAAGAGTGGCAAGACACCTACCTTTTTATAGTGACATCCTTGAATTTAGAATACCACATTGAAAATGAACAATTCTGTACATTCTGTACCTTCATTGTTAGTTGTAGATCTAAAACATTGATTCTAAGTCTGAAAAATCAAGCAACAAGGGTTTGTATGTGCAAATTCATATCTTGCATCATCCAAAATGTTTCCAACCTTGTTTTTCAATGGAGGCTGACATATTTGTCAGAAACAAGATTTTACGATATAGATTTGGTTTAAAATATTACAGTACTTAATATTCTCTATGGAATCAATAAATCATTTATATCTAAAAGAAATTGAATTGCTAATCAGAATGAAAATACAAATATAAGACCCTCTTCAAGGAAAAAATCTTTCTTGTCAATGTCGTAAAAAAAAAAAAAACCACAAGTGTTTTCGTGATGGCAGACGACGATGAGGAAAATGTGGTTTTTGCTGTAAGATAAATCAATTTCTACAATTTTCTAGCGCGTAATTTACATTTGAGAAGAAATTCCATACGATTTAATAAACTTAGAATAAGGGAATGGCATTGTTAGACATGCCTGACGATGTACATCGATCCCTTTTTATTGTTTTATATTTGCAGTCAAAACTTGAGACTCGAGTTCTCGTGCCTGACCAGTTTTCCGTCACTACCAATTACCGCCTATAACAGAGCTTCAGCTGGAGAGGATCTTTGAAGTCGTTGGCAGTCACGGTCTACTTCATCGGCGGAAAGTTTCTGCCGATGAAGTGGACCGTGAATGCTTAGTAGCCACCGTAATCAGCGGTAATATTGTCAGCGACAGAAAAGTTGTTGGGCACGAGTATCACTTGTCACATTTTCAAGTGACTAGTTTTACTTGTCAGTGACCAGTTTCCGCCGATGAAGTAGACCGTGACTGGCAGCGGCTACAAGGGTCCTCTCCGGCTTAGCTGCTGTAATCGGCGGTAATTGGTAGCAACGGAAAACTGGTCGGGCACAAGTACTGACTTTAATCGTCTCCCTCATGCCAAAAACCAATCGCATGTTGCAATCTTGTCCCATTGAAAACAACACATCCCAGAACTGCATGAAAATGGAGGTGTACAATGACCGGCAGTTAGATCCTCTGCATCAAAGGCCTGTCGAGTAAAAATTACACCTGTTCAATATGTACAGAATTATGGGGAAATTTTCAGAAGTCATGCATTCAGCAAACCTGCAGATTGTCCGATTTTTGTATTGAGTCATACGATGATGTTTGGTCATGTGACCACTTCTGACGAAATTTTACAGTGACAACATCACTCGTGCTGTGAAAACAAACAAACACTTTTAACGTTTTGAAAGGCAGTGGGAATACAAGATAACATGTGAGACACAATATTCAATTGAGTTTCAACTGATGGTTTCAGACACTTGCAGGTCACTGTACAAAAAAGGGCACATAAAATCAAATCATTAAATAACAAGATAGTAACTGGCAATTACATCATTAAGGCAGAGGGTTCCCCTGTACCCACTATCAGTCACGGTCGATGTCATTGCCAGAAACTGACATGGGATTCTGGCATTTTTTACCATTCTACGGTTTGTTCCAGGGCTGTGGTGACGACCTATTCAGGACATTGCCGCCTCAGCCTTTGAAACTTACATTATTGTCTTCTCAGTGTTAAATCTCAGTCTTGCTTCTGGAATAGAGATGTTAATACAGATTACAATATATTTGGATGTAGATTACACAACTAATACGAAATAATGCTGACATTGGCTTGAAAACAGACAAAGTGAATCTGAAATGTCCCTCTTGACTGGAGGAATGGTCATAGACATTCCTGTGATTGGGCTATATTCTTATGATTGGGCTATATTCTTATGATTGGACTATATTCTTATGATTGGACTATATTCTTATGATTGGACTATATTCTTATGATTGGGCTGTATTCTTATGATTGGACTATATTCTTATGATTGGGCTGTATTCTTATGATTGGGCTATATTCTCATGATTTGGCTATATTCTTATGATTGGACTGTATTCTTATGATTGGACTGTATTCTTATGATTCGGCTATATTCTCATGATTGTGTTGTATTCTTATGATTGGGCTATATTCTTATGATTCGGCTATATTCTTATGATTGGGCTATATTCTTATGATTCGGCTATATTCTTATGATTGGGCTATATTCTTATGATTCGGATATATACCGTATTATCCCTAATTGCCCTAATTTTTGTAATCAATAGGTGTTGCAATTTAGATCAGGGTTCCATAATCACACTATATCTTTGCGATTTTTTTGTGTTTTCATGTGTGTGCAGAATTCAGCATTATACCAACATCTGCGTGATGTAGGATACTCTGAGGAGGAAGTTGGTGCCGAGGATGTCAGCTTCATGGAGGAACTCACTTCATCTGCCAGCAAACCTCATGATAAGGTAAGTGACTTGCTCATTAAAAAGAAGGCAATCCCTGTCCTGACAGAAAACACATTGCTGTCAGGAAGGTCATGTCAAGATAGGACTTCTTAGTGTTAGGTCCATGTAATGCCCTATGTAGTTGAGTTCACCTGTTTATTTTGAAATGCAAGCAGAATAACTATTGTTCTTAAGAAAAGATGTATATTATTTTTGACTATGTTATGACAAATTTACATGATAGAAAATTGTTCCAGGCCTTACAACCTGTCGGGTCAGGAATAAAGACACCCAGTAAAATAACCCTTCCAGCATCCCTATTTATACCATTTTATTTAGTCACATTGCATGACTTTTCAATCTATATTTCCTACAATCTGTCACACAATTTTTCTGCATAAATTATGTTGAATAGCACTTGATTGCTTCTACAAATTTGTGATTTATTTGTAATTGAGGATTTATGATATCATGGTAAGTAGCTAGGAAATTCCCTTTCCAAACATTTTGTTTTTCTTTCTCTTGAATTTTATATATTTCTAATGCCAATGCTAAAGATATTCCAGACATAATTGCGGTGGTTATTTTTGACACATGGTCAGGAGTGCACATTTTTCTCCTTTCTTATAAGAGCATATGCCTGTCATCCAGAAATGGTACATTATTTTTTCAACAATTTTTGTCTTCTTCAGATCCCAGAAGAAAGAAAGACTTCCCAGGGATTCATATCATGGTGGAAGCAGAAAAAGTTGTGCATTGTAAGTCCTGATTTCAAGATAAATTACACCACATATTTCAATAGAGTTAATGTATAGTTAGAAAGCAAATAAGGTCTTATTTATGGAAGTTGAGATTCAATCGAATATTAAGCTTCCTTAAATTTGTTATATTTACCTACCGGTACCTTTAACGAAAATGTACAGCATTTGTACAGAAATTTAGAGTCTACCATATAATACAAAAGTTGAGGTAAATGTGATATGTAAAAAAATTATTAATACCAATGATGAAATAAAATTCTTTAATGGCTTTACCAACAATTACCTGGAAATCCCCATTTGTCTAACCAGGACTTTATATTAACATAGATAATCCAATATTTAACCAAATATTTTGACTGTGAATCAACTGGATGAATATTTTTCAGGAAAAGGTTTATGGGAAAGAAATAGTAGATGCAGTGGTGTCATCTGGTGTCCTGGAAGAAGATGATAAAATTTTCCTTCACAACTATGCATCAGTGTGTGCAGACAACAATGAGGATGATCTCACATCCTATCAGCACCACTCAACCAGTCTCTTCCAGAAACCAGCTGGTATGTGAGCAAATCAATCAAATTTAAGAGCATGCTTATGCAACAAAATGTATCAATCTGGAAAAATTAATGTATATTTTAAAAGAATATGTATTTGATATGCATAATTTTTGCCTTTTGATTTGAACAAGGTCTTTATTTTATACAGAAGTGGATATATTAAAATTATATTGTTTTGACAAAAAGAATTGTACTTTATTTCATACAGAAGTAGATATATTAAAATGATATTGTTTTTTTGACAAAATAAATTGTACTTTATTTGATAATTGCTGCTGAATTGTATTTTAGGCTTGCTGATGATTGCGTGTGTGGTCATCATTGGCTATGCCATCCGTCGTGTCTGTGGATGCTACTCAGGGGAAGATGACCCATATCTCTGGCTCCATAATGTCATCTGCCTCCTGGTGGTGATATTCGGCATCCTCCCAACATCCGTCTGCCTCCTGTTTGAAGCACAGTGGAGGAAAGCATGTCGCAATACAGTGCAGGATGTTCAGCATCTGCTTCAAGAGGCAACAAGTCTGCAAAGCGTCTGCCGCAAGTCCATTCGCCTCATTCAAGAGATGGAACTAGTCAATAGGGGATTTACTTTGTAAGATTGTTTAATAAATACAACTCCTTTTTACAACCCTTAACCTTATTTTGGTCAAGACAACTTCATTTAACAACCTCTAACTTTCCTTTGGTAAAAACAACTTCATTTACCAGCACCAGGCTCGCATTTACTAAAGATAACTTCATTTAACAACCCTAACCTTTGATATAGATGGGAAACAGTTTCATGTCTACACCTTTTCTTTTTAAAAATTGAGATCTTGTATTAAGATATGAAACAACTTCTGATATTTGCTTGAAAAATATTTGGTTAACCTCAAGATTTAATATAGATCTAAAGAAGTTAAAGTCATTGGTCTCCAAAGGATTCAGCCAAGCTACCTCAGTTCTTTCCAAGAACAAGTGATTTAAATCTTCTTTCATCTTTCTAGTTGAATTATCGAACAAAATTATATCGCAGAAATTTTATCCAGTGTGTTTGATTTATTGAAAAAAATATGGTATGATATTCAATCATGACTTCAGTTGTTGTGACCTTTGATAATTTGCGTGTTTGTGTTATTGAGAGTGACCCCCCAGGCCCCAGTGACACGACTGGAGCAGAGCGGCAAGCAGCCATCCCAAAGGCAGTGTCCCGAGCTGCGCCACCTAGTGTTCCATACCACCAGGGACGCCATGCTGCAAGTCCGAACCACCACCAGAAATCTCATCAACAGGTGTGCATTTACATGCATTAGAGTCAAGTTGATACAGGAATTTGACATTTTTTTGGTAAATTTTATGATTTAATTTAAATGAAGATCTTAAGGTAAATATAAGAATTTGGGGGATTTTTTTTAGTATATGGCATGTGATTAGTTTACTGAATTGTGGTAATCTTTGTTTTTGTTTTTATTTTAGGGAAATGTTATCAATGATAGACCAGGATATACATGTATATAATTCTTGCTATACTTACTCAGCTTATCAAATGTCATGTTTTTCATGTTTTTTGTTATGTTTATACATTTGCAGGTATCTACTAGGAGGGGAGAAGGGTGAAGAGGGTAGCTACCTAGCCCATGTTGCCCTGGATGAGTATGGCCCATGTGTTCTTCTGACAGATGAGGAAGACCTCACCAATGCCACTGATAACTACTCCATAGCTGCTGTCAAAGTGAGTGCTTGTTTTGCAACTTTCTTGAAGCAGTCCTCTTGATCAGAATGCTCCCCAGTCAGATTAGTTATCAAGAGAACGCCAGACAAATCCCTGAGGAGAGCTTGAAACCACCAGGCAGTAGGAAGTCCATTTTCTAAGTCTCTAAGTCTTGTAGTTTCCACAATTTTTCAGTTTACATTCAGTTATGTAATCTGTTGTAAGTGAGTTCAGAGAGAGATCTTTTGTACTGAACAATGTTGGCTGAGTGATATGTGGGCTATTTTGCAACATTGATTTGATGTTTGTTTTTCAGGCCATGAATCAGCTCTGTTGTCTCCATCTATCAGAGCTTGCCCGTCGCTTAGCTCTGCAGTTCATGTTGAAAATACCCCCAGCAAGTCCCAGAGCCGGTAAGCTGTGTTAATAATGACACAAAGCATTGGTCCAACCGACCCTTTTACACATATCTGTGGCTGTTAGACTTCTCAATTTAAAGTACTAATAACCTATGCCCAAATTTAAAAGATTATAAATTCATAACAATATTTGCAATAACAGATTGTTTAGTTTAAAAGGTATTAAACAAAAAATTTTCAGTTTACAAATTTGCAATTGCACTGACAATTGTAGAAGGATGTATTATCACCATTGAATAGTCTGAAATATTGCCTGAAGTCTGGAGTGTCAAATCAGTTTCAGCATTTCAAGCTGCAAAGGAAGCAGCACAGAAGCTTTCCTCTTCCCTGAGCAAACATGGCGGCACTGTGCTCCAGATCTACCAGCTTAACTGCTGTGCCATTCTGGATAATGAAGAGCCAGAGGTGAAACCATCAAGGTCAAAGCCCCAGTCTCAAGTATCCAGTGTCTACACGGCTGTGCATAGCCTTAATCTTCATTTACAGGCAGCTCTCAAAAGGTAGAAAAGTTATGGCGTTATTTAATAATTATTCAGTTTGGGCATATTGGAAAAGCTAGCAAGTGTATGTTTAAATGTATTCAATATCTTTGACAGAGTTCGAGACCTTGAGATGGAAATAGAAAAACTTCGTGATGAGGGGACAGATGACCTCACGCCTCGCCTCCAGGAACAGATAACGTCTGACTTGAAGGTCATTCATGATGACCTTGATGCCTGTAATGATTGCTGGGAGGAAGGTCTCTGCCGTGTCGAGAAACGTTTTCGCAGCCGTGTAATCACAGGTTGAAGTTTTTTCTAGGATTAATAATAATCATTGCATTTTAAGTGTATTTATATATTCATGTTTTTTTACCACAATATTATTAGTTTGAGGTGATTTACTGTTACTCAAAACATAATAGCGTCATTTTCTTCTCAATCAGCATCTCCATCTGGTGGTGATAAGGATAATAAGGTGGCGCCACCATCTGCAGCTTATCCTCCTCCGATTCCTCTTTTTGACCTTGAAGATCCAATCATAGATGACCAGGTAAATAACTTTTTCTCCAAGACATATTCACATTGTTCATTTTTTAAGTTGTAATTTTGTTCATTTCTGCATTTGTGATTATGTCTTTCAGGTGTTTGAAGCTTATACGGACCCCACTGAGGTGATGGACCTGACGGATTGGGACAGCGAACGATTTCTTTCTAAGGAAGAAAAAGTCAGTGCCTTTTCAAGATTTTTAATAAAAGTACATTTTTGTGGAAGCAAAATTTGTCCTTGAAATTAGTGGAAAGTTTTAGATCTGCTCACAATGTCAGCATTGCTTCTGCAGTGATGGGAGGGGAGGAATTTTCTGTCATTCTGTCTGTCAACTTTAATCTTCTCTGAATCTACTGGTCAGAGTCCTTAGCCATATGCAGGGAAGATGTACTCTCAGGAGACAAATTCTCTCTATTTTCCATTATTATCCTCTGTTCAAGGCTGTTTTGGGAAAGAATTTAAACCATTTATGAAGCAATTTCTAGAAAATGTTCATAAACATCACAAAAATGCAAACAACCAAAACAAATGTTATATTTGATGTATTTTTGAAAAATACCTCAATCTCAGCCTTCAATTTTAGAAATATAAAAGAGGTTCTGATTTCATAACAATATCCCACTAACAAAAATATCTTCAATGGTGTTACACAACATTATGCTGGGGTGTGAATCTTCATAAATTTGATCAGATTTACTTTCAAAATTTTGCAGGAAAAGCGAAAGCAAGAGAGAAAAGAGGCTCAGCGTTTACTTAAGGAGTTGAAGACTGTCATTGTCACCAGAGGACAGCAGTGGGATGAACGTGAGGAAAGAGCAAGACAGAGAATGGCCGGCCAGACTGGTGAGGATCAAGCAAATCCACCTTCAGAACAACTTGGTGGGGATCATACAAATAAAGAAATAGAATCCCCAGTCTCACATGAAGATGAACCAGAGGAGCAAATAACTGAAATAAAAGATTCAAAAGCAGTTCTGCATGTTGAATTACCACAAGATTTAAAGTTAGAGCCCACTGAATCCTTCCCAAGTCTAATTATTGAGCGAGTACCTTATGTTCCATACACAGCAGACAGTATCTCCAGAGAATATGATGAAAATAAATTATTGTACATGCCAGGAAAGGATAGAAGCAACATATATGACAGGCCTAGCAGACCAGAAGTAGCAGTTGGATTGGGTGGAGAGGAAGATGGTGCTTCTGATGTGTTGAGACGGGAGAAGGCTCGGCTAGCACAGCTGGAAGTTCTCAAGTCCAAGCTGGCACAGACATCATCTCTGGGCTTCACTTCTAATGTAGCAGCCATGGCAGCAGCTCAGTCCAGTGCCTTTGGACTGAAAACCACAGACACATTTGGAGACTCAGATTCAGAGTGATAATGAAAAGGAAAAGTGATGTCACTTGCAATAAGGAGTTATAAATGGGTTATCCATTTATCCATGATCCATGTATGCAGTCTTGAACACTGAGTCTAGAAACAGCAAATTTTGGGGAGTGAATGGGGCTGATATGACATCAGTGCATATATATATATAATATTGAAGTTTGACATGGCCCATGTAATTTGGCTGCATCTGAACTCAGTGGTCTTGAATACCAAATTTTAAGGCCATATCAATAATTTTTTATTGTACAGTATTTTTTGCAAGGTGACAAGTCAGAGGTTTACACTTCACAACGAATCATTTATCATCAACGTGATGTTGTATTGGCCTTGCTGTAGATGAAATGAAAGGTCTTCTCTTATGTCAAAAGTTGCATTGGATGTTCAAAACAAAGTTGATTTCAAGTTTAGCATAGTAATAGGCCCCAAAAAACTGATTGTTATATCAAACGCCCAGGATTCCAGAGTGCCTTTGTGAATATACCTATTGTGAGTGTGATGAGCAGCTATTTCAGTGTTTCCAAATGTCCTGTGCCAAATTATTGTGGGAAGTTTTGTGTTGTCTCATTTTAATTTTATAAACTGTGTATAATTTCACCTGATCAGGATTCCTTAAAATAATTTAATTAATCTCCTAAAGTGCTTTATACATTCTGAATGTAAAATTTGTTAAATATATATTTTACATACTGATATTTGTGCAATGCTTGCCACATTTTATTTGCCAGGATAGTTATTCAAAGGAATGGAAAGATGTTAATTTAGTCTTTTCTTATAGCAAGTTATATATTTTTATTTTTCTACATTTATATGTCTCCAACCAGGATAGTTTTTAACCATTTTGTATATTTGTAAGTATATTGCTTAGAAATACAACAAGGACAGTTCTAAAAAAAAGTGCTTTTGGTTTGTGACAGTAAATGTGTTTACTAATGAATGTTTTATAGACTTTCCTAATTTTTATTGTCTCATCAATTTATTGCTTCAAAAATGGTTTAAAAAAAGATGCCATTGTCTTTGAAGTGGTCTACATGCAGAAAATACTTCTGATAGTGCTTTTTGAGTACATTTACTCAAATCAGCAACTTGCAAATGGTTTTGTTATCCTATTGCAAATTCTCCTGATCTGCTTTCCCGGACCCATTAGAAAATAAATTATGCAATTTCTTCACTCATAAAATTATATTTGAAATTTGCTTCCATACCAAAAATAGAAAAAAAAAACAAATAAAGCAACAGAGTCCTGATAAACAGCTAATAAAAAAAAGTTAAATTTGATATCAGCACCAATGAAATGTAGCGGAAATGGGGAAGCAGATAAGGAGAGTTTAATGTGGAAATTGTCTCGGCATTTAGGTTGCTGCAACCAGGGGGTAGAACAATCCAAGATCTGTTTTTGTGTTTAAGTGTATATGATCGAACAATTTTTTTTATAATGAATATCAGACTTATTTTTGGACTGGAAATCCAATTCAAATTCTAAATCTATAATTTCCATAATAGCATATAGTGTTATAGAAGAAAAAAGTAAAATTAAAAAAAAAAATTCAAAGTATTTCTATGGGTATATTAATAATGGTAAACCATTTGTACACAGTATTCTTAAAGTTACAAGCCAGTTTAATACAAATACTGTGGTCAGAATAATTCTTTTGATCTTCCATGCGAGTTAATTTTGTATCTGCAGAGGCATAACTGGGATTTGATAAATTGCTATTTAAGAGCAAAATATACCAGATGAAATATAGATAATGTCAGGGATAGGATTTCAAGGATTTTAAAAACTTAATTTGAATGATAATATGACTTAATCATATTACATTTAAATATAATGTGCTCTATAATCTGGTAATAAGGGATATGCTCGAAAAGACACTATTGGGTAATAAAGATGGTGCTACCAAAATAAGTGATGTATTATATTAGGTAATATTTATTTATTTTACTGAATGTACAATTCCTACTAACTTTGTCATCTCCACATTTACATTATTTACAGCAAATAAAATATTGTGTTTTACATATAATATATATAAATGATTATGGTATTTATTCTCAGATATATTCATTTGATTACTTACTTACTTAAAACTCACAGAACATTATAATATTGCTCTTACAACAAGTACTTTTTGGTAAAATGTTCAGGAAATAAGTTAACATTGAAGTAGACAGATGCTTCTGAACATAAATTGACAATCTATGGATATATAAAAAAAATTAAATCTTAAAACACAATGCCCTTGGAGGTCAGTGTAAAATCACATTATACACAAATTGGTTCTTGAAATGATTTATCACTTTTTTAATCTTCTGTAAAAGTTTAATTGACCTGCAAAATTTAATATTCATCGGAATGAAACTTTAGAGATATTCCCACTCCAATTGCATTACACACTTTCGTAATTTTGAGAAGCGTTGAACATTATTCTTTTATGATCTCATAGATATGTTATTGATCCTCTGAAGCAAATTATTACTGAACAATCTTGTATATGATTCAAGATTGGCACACATAATGCATATACATGTTTCTATTGTATCTGATTTGCATTTGTCTATATTTTTTGGTTTTACTTTGGTTTATATTCTACATGTCCTCTTCACTATCAGACAGTTCCCAAACCTGAAATAGATAAGTCGGTCTAATAAATAGGCTTATTATATTACATTTTAACATAGCCCCACAGGTTAAAGGGTACACAAGATAATAAATCATATAAAATTTGTGGGAGTTAAAATTTTAAAAACAATATTTATCTATTTTACTCCCATTTTCACAATTACTGGTAATGATTTTTTTTTTTAATCTAAGGAATCATCCTTTTTAAATCAATATTACGCGGTAAGTACAAGTTCTACTTTTTTGGAGTGCAAAAAGATAAATTAAACTACAGTGGATAACAGAGAAAACATTTTTATTTTCAAAAATATGTGAGAATGTTTAAATCTTAGAATAAGTTGTATTTTTTACACTGAAACCAACAAATATTTTTAAGGACCAAATTGTTTGTTTAAAAATATCTAATCTAAAATGTCTTTCTGTTATCACCTGGTGATACAAAATTTAATAAAAAAAATCAAAGCATAATTTATTCTCAACATCAATATTTAATCCAAAGTTGGAGTCCTTAAATTGGCTGTATTGTTCAAATTTTCTTTAGCAAAAATAAAAATATTAATCCACTTGGGAAGACCTCAAGCATTAGCTGAAGGCCATGAACTATGCTGACCCTTGCATTTTGGTATTGTTTATGACTTTACTTGAAATGACCATATACTGCTTGTAAATGATAACTGTTAGAATTTATCCAGCTTTGCAGGTCAAGAACATTAACATAATGTACCCAATCACCCAATCTCTTTTCTCCAGTATCTCTTACATAATTTTATCTTAAAGGTATTAAGCATTAATTATACTATTTGGTGTATTTCAAAGTTTAGCCACATATGAACATCATGACAAATTGAAATCATGATAGATTAAAAAGATAAGTTGCTATAAGCTATAAAAGTTGCACTCCCAGGAAAGATCTGTCTGAGCCATAAGCTGCACGTGACGGGTAAACACGGGTAGCATGAACTTTGTTTGACCTCAATTGAGGCTCAAACTAGGGTAGCACTGTTTGACGTCATTCTGGTACTATTCAAAGGACAATATTATACTATTATGACGTCATTTTACCTTTCAGTGCCTCTATGATGACACTCCACATGAAAATGACGCCAAGAAAGGAGTGTGCTTTAATTTCATCAGGGGCCTATATATGAGGGTCTTGTTCAATGAGATTTTACAGACAATGATGGGGATTCATTTTTCAAAAAGTTTATAGACATGAAAGACAAATACATTTATCACCAATAGGTGAATTTTAAACGTTTTTTTCAAAATCAGTGCTTAATCCCTTTAAGTAAGATCATGTTTACTTATTTTCATAAAATAGCATTTAAATTTCAAACTCCAAATATATTTTTTAATTTGGCCCTTAAAAATGTTCAATTACAAATTGATAAGACAGCAATACTCCAAACATATTGGCAAAGGGGAAAAGATTGTGGCACCAAAAGTGTTATACATGTATATATATATATATATTTGAGATTTTTTAAATATTTAATACCCTCAATATTCTAGGCTGGAGACACTGGCTTTCCTTCCTATTGAAATGCCTTTTTATTGTGTTCTCTTACCTCAGCATCCACAGTGTCTGCATGTAGCTGAGTCAGACCTGTCAAGTCCTCCAGGTACTTAGGTTTGTTGAATGCATCTAGTAGGAAATTGAACCCATCTTCTCTGTACTTGTCGATTACCTGAATAAAATGCATACTAAATTTTAGAACCACAATTTTGGTTTACATTTGGTAGTAAAATTACTATTCTCATTTATCTGAGGTACCTGGCAGAGTAGAGTCATATATCAACCTCGACAACAACATTTATATTTCTCAGATTTCAAGATGAGTTCTTTTTTCACATCCACTCACTTCTACTGAACATTTGTCCCATGTGATAATGAATCAATGAATGCCATTATCATGTTCAGTGAGAGAGTTGAACAACAAATGCATGTTCAAGACAGCCTCATGCTAGTGCACATGTAAGAGTTCACAAATTGGAGCACAATTTTATGCTGATGAGATAAAGTGTGATTCGCCACAAAATGAAAGTATCAACGCAAGGCATGGTAAATCATGCCTTGCTAAACAGCATGATACCACAGAGATCTGTGAAAGCATGGGCCTTTACCTTGGATGAGCATGCAGTACACAAGCTGTAGGCACTACTGGCTGGCATAAGCTGGTGGTAGCGCGATAAGAATCCTCGAATCTGAAATAACGTTGATACAATGTCAAAAACAAGCCACAAATTTTTTCACATTTTTTTTACTATAAATTATACTGACATTTTCTGTGTATATTTTTTTTACTACAATCACCTCAGTAAAACGACTGACATATTAAGACACAAGAAGGAATTAGCACAACAAAAATATTCAAATATAATTTACATGAATACCCAGATGTGAAATTCTTCATGTCAAAATGTCTGATACAATGAGATTAAGGCTGAGTACTATATATCTCTTACCTGATGAGGAACTAAACCAAGTGGTGAATCAGAATCTTTTGTTAAGTGCTCATCCTGAGAACTGGTATCTGCTGGAGCTCTCCCACTAAAACATACCAATATATGCCAAGGTTAAGGATTTATTGAAAATTCATAATTTTCTTATAAAAGACCAAAGCAATCTGGAACCTGTCATTATAATGTTAACAATATTGTGTGACAAAATAATACCAATTATAAAGGAAATCGAATCACAAAGTAAACATTTAATCCTGATTTATCTTACCCTAAAGGATGTTGCAATATTGATACGAGGAGTTCGACCGCGAGAGCTGATGCTATCATAGACATGCCTGGCCTGGACACGGTGCACTGCTGATCTAATGTACGGTCACGTGTGGACTGAAAACAAATCAGAACATCTATAATATTACAGCCTTGCTTTATCAGAAAATACATAATGTTGAAAAGAGAAAAATAACTTAATATTTAATCAAATCAAACAATCTTTGCTCTATGGTCAATATTAGTTTTATTACTTCATTACTTTCTAAAAATTTAAATATGTACACCAATATAAACAAGATTGCGGGATGATGTCAAGAAAAACTTGTGTAATTTGGTAAAGTTTCAAGTTATGTTGTATGGATTGATGAAATCTTTTTTGGATTTACAAAAATATATAATTATTATTTAATCAGTTAAAGATAAATTGGAGGCAAATATATTACAAAAGACTGTAAGTGTAAAACTGACATCACCAGGGGCAACTACATCATTGCAGAAGTAACAGCCCAGCAGGTGGCCAGGAATGGGGGTTTTGAAAGGCACTGACATCCCACACTGGTCAGTTTCCATAGTGACTGCCCCAGCCTCAGCATCAACTGGTTCCTGTTTGACCCCATGTCTGACCACCAAGAACGTGTCAAATCCCAGTGCAGCATTGATCACAATCTGAAATGATAGAGGTACACACCCATAATCAGAATCTGAAATGATTACAAGGTTGACCCTAACCTTATATTTGGCTGCACCTATCATGTTTTATCCTCATGCACCAATCAAGGTTGACCCTCGCCTTATATTTGGATACACCTATCATGTTTTATTCTCATGCACCAATCAAGGTTGACCCTAACCTTATATTTGGCTGCACCTATCATGTTTTATTCTCATGCACCAATCAAGGTTGACCCTCACCTTATATTTGGATGCACCTATCATGTTTTTTTTCCTCATGCACCAATCAAGGTTGACCCTAACCTTATATTTGGCTGTACCCATCATGTTTTATTCTCATGCACCAATCAAGGTTGACCCTAACCTTATATTTGGCTGCACCTATCATGTTTTATTCTCATGCACCAATCAAGGTTGACCCTAACCTTATATTTGGCTGCACCTATCATGTTTTATTCTCATGCATCAATCAAGGTTGACCCTCACCTTATATTTGGCTGCACCTATCATGTTTTTTTTCCTCATGCACCAATCAAGGTTGACCCTAACCTTATATTTGGCTGTACCCATCATGTTTTATTCTCATGCACCAATCAAGGTTGACCCTAACCTTATATTTGGCTGCACCTATCATGTTTTATTCTCATGCACCAATCAAGGTTGACCCTAACCTTATATTTGGCTGCACCTATCATGTTTTATTCTCATGCATCAATCAAGGTTGACCCTCACCTTATATTTGGCTGCACCTATCAATGATGGTAGCCAGCGACTCTCCCGTGTGTCCATCAATAAGAATACTACATCATGCTCATCAATTAAACTTTCCAATTTCTGTACATCCTCCTCAGTCTGCTGTCTAGCATTGTCTTTAAGAATAAGAACATTTTTAACATTGTTAATTTACATACATGGCCTCATATGACAACTAAAATTGTATTTCAAATATGATTAACATTTAATTCTAATTTGGTTTCAATGGATATGCTTAATAAGATGAATACCTGTGATGGGATGACCTGGCATTGGAATAGACAAAGTCATCCCTACTGCATTCTGAAACACAAAAATATGGTTAATACAAAGGCTTCTTTGATGGGTAATCTCACCCAAACTGAGAGAATGAAAGCACAACATGAAAATAAACCATTTTACTTTGATTCAATGTCAGCACGAAAAGGGCTAACACATTATCAAATCTACTGGCCTTTTACATTAAACATAGAGGCTGTAGAAACCTAATGGGCCAGTGCTTGATGTTCAGCCCTGCCTTAGATCACTTACCACCCCAGGGAAGATAAGCTTGAGAGCTTCTGCTGCAGTTTGTGCTTTGGGCTTGCCTCCATTCTGACTATCCTCAAACACAAAGAGGGACTGTCTCACAGGGTTAGAGTATGAGATGCGGCCATTGTCTACGAGGGTAATATTCCGCACTCCCCAAGCCTGAAATATCATGCACACAAAAATCATGAAATTCTAATGTCGATACTTTCAATAATCAGGATTTAAAGCAACAACAAATAAATAAATATATATATATATTGAAAAAACTTCCTTGTATGAAATTATTTTAGTTATTCATTTAAAATTTGGCCTAGACTGTTAGGCAGAATACTAACGAGAAGACCTCTAGCAACATTGCAGCCAAGAGTTCCAGACCCCAGGAGCAAACATTTAGTTTCAGCCACTTTCTTTAAGTCTAATTCTGGTAGGAGGCGCCACCGCATCAATTTCAAATTCAAATCTACAGCAGACTCAGCTAACCTGCATTATATAAGAGACACATTCAATGCAAAGATATTTGAGAATATACTTGATTAAAAAAAATATTGAATGACTCTACATGTATGTCCTTGCTAATTCATGCTATTAAAAACTCAAAGACTCCCAATGCTTATATTATACCTCTGTGCACAGGAAATAATTTGACTGGCCCGTTTGACATACCTTACTGGATCCATAGATGAGCTTAGATTGACCATCCGTGGCCCTAGTTTTTGTCTCTCATTTTTTTCCCATCCCACACACTTGGGACATTCTATAATACAGATATCAATGAGAAACTTATTTCAATAGTAAAAACATGATCACACCCAACAAAGTCATGAGATCATGAACATATTGTGAACATCAAAGATATTATTCACTGAATTATAATAATCTAAGAGTTATAATCACCTGTCAAATGTTTGATTGAGTTTATTTTAACCCTAAAGACAATACTATGTGTGACATCTCGGTGGCCATCTTTAGTTCTGTCTCGGAAACATATAACATCAACTTCATCTAAAACATCTGCCCTAAAATATTATAAAACCTCAATTATTACATCCATTTTCAGGAGATAATAGACACAAATGTTTTTGTGTGAATTGTTGTGTTTTTAGAAGGACTATGTATCAACTTCACAGTCACCCTTTTACAAGGATAATGATGAAAACCACATCCCAATCTTGTCGATCATCAAGTCTAAAAGCAAACTGTTCTTAACTGTGCAGCAAGATAAAGTGATTGGTTCCTAACCATAACAGGTAAGTATTTGTTTAAAAGCCCTTATTCAAAGACCCTATTCTTATTATCTCAATTTACTTTATATTGTCTCAAAACTTTGAGCTAATAGGGAGACAAAAATCACACTAGGGTTTTCTTCTATCACTAGCTCTGTGCATGGTGTAAGTAAATTCCTTTTCCAGTCAACTTCAAAAATTCCACATTAACAGCCCTTCACATTTTATATTTTGAGGCACACTTACCAGTGATAAGCAGCTAATGTGAGAAGATTTCTCAGTGGCCATCCTGGATTTGTTTCCAAGGTACATGGGTCACTAACACAAAGCATCACCTATCCAACATTAACGATTTCAATATATAAATGCAATATATAAATGCAATATATAAATGCAACTCCCAAATCTTAATTCTACAGTTGTAGTTTATCTAAATTAATCTTAAGTTTGTGTTAAAAGGCATTTTTTTCTTTTAATGTCTAAAGTTACAAATCCTTTGCATTAGTTTCTCTTTCATGTATTTACTATATTATTTCATTGGAAGCAAACAATAAATCATCTTGGGGCAATTCACCTTGCCATTTTCAGCAAACTTTGTAAAGTCTTTCATCTGAGCCACTTGAACAGAGTCCCCATCTTGACGAGCCAGGAAAAATCCAATATGGTTCGGAAGACATCCAGCATCATATGCAGAAACAAAACTAGTCAGCTGTGAAAAATCAGAAAAATAATCATTTCTTATAATAAATCCCAATATTGACGATATATTTTTGAAAAATCAACTATTTTAAGCGAGTACTTTCTCTACAATCATAGCTGTGGCCTCTGATTAGAGAAGACTTTCTCTATGGGTTGACTTCACCTATCACAGCTATGGTCACTGACTTACCTGAGCCTGAGAGAAGACTTTCTCTATGGGGTTGACTTACCTGAGCCTGAGAGAAGACTTTCTCTATGGGGTTGACTTCACCTATCACAGTTGTGGTCTCTGACTTACCTGAGCATGAGAGAAGACTTTCTCTATGGGGTTGACTTCACCTATCACAGTTGTGGTCTCTGACTTACCTGAGCCTGAGAGAAGACTTTCTCTATGGGGTTGACTTCACCTATCACAGTTGTGGTCTCTGACTTACCTGAGCCTGAGAGAAGACTTTCTCTATGGGGTTGACTTCACCTATCACAGCTGTGGTCTCTGACTTACCTGAGCCTGAGAGAATACTTTCTCTATGGGGTTGACTTCACCTATCACAGTTGTGGTCTCTGACTTACCTGAGCCTGAGAGAAGACTTTCTCTATGGGGTTGACTTCACCTATCACAGTTGTGGTCTCTGACTTACCTGAGCCTGAGAGAAGACTTTCTCTATGGGATTGACTTCACCTATCACAGTTGTGGTCTCTGACTTACCTGAGCCTGAGAGAAGACTTTCTCTATGGGGTTGACTTACCTGAGCCTGAGAGAAGACTTTCTCTATGGGGTTGACTTCACCTATCACAGTTGTAGTTTCTGGTGCCAGCAGTGCTGGGAATGCAAACCAGTAATAATAATGATACTTCTTTAAATCCTACAAGAGGTAAAGAAAAGTCAAATATAATTTTTAAAAATGTTTTGGAAATTTAATTTTCAAGTAACTTGACACCTGGTTATCAAAGTTATCAAATGATTTCATTTAAATATGATAAAATACTTTTAAAAGTATATGTAACATATATATATGTAACAAATCTGCCATGTGACCTAATCTTCATAGGTCAATGGTTCAACTTACAGCAAATGTGAGGACTATGAATCTTGCCAGAAGTGATGGATCCTGCAGGGCTCTGCCAGATACAATGTCTTGCCACATTTGCAGTGCTTCATCCTCCAGAAGTGCCTTCTTGTCACAATTCCGAAAATCTTCCATTGTATTTGTGTTTCGCAAAGTACCATTTGATGGGAAGCACCTTGGTGGTGTCTGAACATCACTGCCATTATGGGGAAACAAATCTATTATCATGATAAATTAAATGCTGACATGTTGAGAAAAAGGTAAGATAAATTTGGTCATAGCACATTTCTTCGCGACACTAGTTTTAATTGTAAATTATATCACGAATCACTCATGTTTCACTTTCCTTTTATACAAAATATTACAAGCACACTAATGTGTCAAAACAGTTCTTACTTTTCAAAGGCTGTATAGTCTATGTTCATACGACTGACAAGACCAGGCGGGTCACCTAAAATCAAATAAATAGATGTAATTCTGATTTATGTCTGTTCCATGTTTCCAGGTTTTCAAAAATCAGTGAATGTGGTAACATTGGGGAGGTATTCATTAGCTCACAACAGCTAAATGATGCTGATAGGTATTTATAAGTCAGTTTCATATCTCAAGCAGTTATATTGGTACAACAGTGTACATAAATCAGGCAATGTATAAACACTATAAATTTTCAATCAATACCAGGTATAGAACATGATCTAATTATTTCTATGGTTCCAAGCATCTCCGAAAAGACCATCTCAATCATTAGAAATACATTTGGATATAGCTGGTCATTCAACAATGCTGGTCACTCAACATCCCATGTAGGTACATTTTAGGGAAAGGAAGACTTTTTCTATGTTGTTTGCTATCAGTTTCTACAGATGAATTAGAGTATGACTGACAATGACTGTAAGTGGCCTCTCTGGCTTAGCCCTTGTAATTAGTGGTAATTGGTCAAAGCAAAAAACTGGTTGGACAAGTTTTAAATTTCACTGGTTTTAAATTAAATTATAAATCAAATGCCAAAGGTCTGTGAGCTATGATGAGTATTGCTCTTTCAGAATGTCTGTGATCATTTTCCGATATTTACCCAGCTTTGCAGGTCGAGAAAAACCAATCAAAATCAAAAAGTGTCTGGGCATTTTGCGCAGGTATTCTTTTGCGCAGACCTCTATTCAACTGTCGACCATAACATTTTGAGTGAATACAAATTAATATAGAAATCTGAGCAAAATGGAAAATAGATAGTATTCATTCCAGCCATACTACAGTAGAGCCCAAAGAGTACGCCACGTTATATCGCGAGATTGGTGGCAATACATCGGCAATAAAAATCCCATAAAACTGTCAAGACTTTTCTGCCTTCTCTTAATTGGGGGTTTAACGCGTTACAACGGGGATCCTGTTTCTTCATCAAACATAAATCTCAGTGGGCAAGCACCCACCTTTGACTGTGGTGTGAATTGCATTTACAGCTTCCTTGCCTGGTATTCCAACATTTACTTTGAAATTAATATCATTCTTCTTTATTTAATAATTTTCCTGTGAACATGTCATATTTTTCGTTTTATTATTATTTTCCTTTCAACATATTATGAGGGAAATTTGCAATTAAAAAAAAATTCACACGAAATTGCTTATTTGTAAGGTTACTATAAAAACCATGTTATTTTGTTTAAATGAATATGCATGTGTGAGTGGTCATGATATACAAGATATAATCATAACATGCTTCCTGTTACTTAAACACCTAAAGTACTCATATTTCTTATATGAATGTTGAACATGCTTGTTTTCAGTCTAAGGTCTCAGTTTAAAATCAATATTGGTTTATTTTCAAGAAATTACTTAATATATCATGATTCCCAAAAGAATATTCCACAAAAGCTCTGTTACATAAAGTCATGAAAGTCATAAAGTATATCAGCATGAGGGTTAAGCAGTGAAAGATTAAAGTCATTATCATTTCACACTGATTTGGGTAATGGTGTATGCAACCCCTCAATACATGGCATTACCCTTCATGCTTAGATACTGCACCATAGCAATGTGAACACTGTTTATGTGGTGCACATGTGCAGCACTCATATAGTATGTCAACGGAGGTGTTCAGCAGATGGTTATCACCACAAAAATATTGAAATGATCTTTGGCTAAAATAACAGTGTTTTAACAAATAAAATTTCAAATGAATGAATATATATATATATATATATATATATATATATATATATATATATATATATATATATATATATATATATATATATATATATATATATATATATATATATATTTAACAAATAAAATTTTAACAAATATAAAATTTCAAATGTGGGAATATATATATATATATATATATATATATATATATATATATATATATATATATATATATATATATATATATATATATATATATATATATATATATATATATATATATATATATTTAGTCCAAAGTAACATAGAAGCCAGTTTTAAGAAGTGATCCAGTCAGTTGACACCTAAAACAAACATGCATGCCAGTAAATAATCTGCCCATCTGCTGAATGGTTTAGGGGTCAAGTGATCGTAGCACAGTCAAAATTTATGTTATTTATTGCTAAAAGCATTTGCTAATGACCTTATTCTCACTTTAGAATAGTCCAGAAGGAAGAATATCACTTGCAGATTGAAGTAACTGACATATTATGTTAAAGCACATGTGCTGAATGCAGTTATCTAGAGTGTGCATGTATGAGACCTTCAGGGACAAAGATATAAGTGTTGCGCAGGTTTGATATTTATCCAGTATAATCCTAGAAATTTGTTAAGTTTACTGAGGGACTGATGGGAAATCATGGAAAATAAAGTAAACAGGAGTCAGATTCTTATCAACAGTGAGTTAGATAATCAGTTTCAGAAGTTGGCCGCTTGCTCCGCCTTCATCTGAGGCATCTTGACCCAGTGATGGCAGGGGGTAAATTAAAATTATGTTACATAATGCCATAAATCCAGAGCTGGACCTCTTCTCTTCTAGTCTTGTTGCTTTGACAGAACATTAATTAGGGATGGGTATTTGCACAGAAGATGTTAAATTAATAAAGGAAGCATGTAAAAGTGTCCTGCAGATTACAGAATTAGTCTTTGTATCAAGTGATTATGGTTAGAATGCTACACTGTGGAAACAATTAAGTCACATCTTGATGCGGTGTTAGGTTGCAGGTTGTGGATATAGTACACTGACCACAGATGGGTGGTCAAAGAGGATATGGGAGGGGTGCAGAAGTGGCATTCAGGCAGGCCACTGGTAAATTTAGATATCACAGGTGGCAGCGGATTAAACCCACTGAGTGAAATTTGTGAACCTGACCCATTTTCCTAGTGGAGTTGGGCAGCACATATTTCATCATCACACACCATATGAAGGTCTTTTTGCAGATTCTTACAATTCAATAAATTTAATTTCAGCATTCATGTGATCATTTTGTCTACCAATTTTGTTAAAAGATGTCTGAAACAGTTAACATTTCATTATGTCTTCATGTCTGATTGTGAAATCACTTTTTACATTACTGTAAAACATTTTATCATGATATGAATCTGAGAGATATTGTTGCCTGGTCACACAATTACATTGAAATATCAGCACTACATGGCACATTATGAGTTATATAGACAGGATCTTTACCTCTAAATAGTTACATGTCTGTAGTTTGATGTGCAGTGTTAATACTAAATATTCATTGCACAGTTATTTGAGGATTTCATAGATACCATTTTTCAGTCATCGCACGGGAGATACTCCATAGAAAACGGAGCACTCATAACACATCATATTTTCATATCATAACCACAGATATTATAAGAAAAATTGTATTAAGTTTTGTTTTCGATTCATAGATAACCTTATCAATAACATATAAAACACACATTTTATACATCTATAAATGATTAAATTCATGACATCTTATGCCCATAACTGTCTTTTACCATGTCTATCAAATACCCACACTGCTTCCAAGAGGTCCTGCGTCAAAAGGTCCTTGCTATAGTTGACTAGAAGATGTTTCTACTTTGTCTATTTTGTCTATTTTGTATATTGAGCCCCATTATGCCAGCTACAGGTCCATCATGAAAAGGTCCTTCCCAGACTTGACCAGAACATGTTTCTACTTTGTCTATTTTGTATATTTTGTATATTGAGCCCACTTCGGAAAGGTCCATCCAAGACTGCCTCCAAAAGGTCCTGCTTCAAAAAGTCCTTACCAGGGTTGACTAGAAGAAGTTTCTACTTTGTCTATTTTGTATACTTTGTATATTCAGCCCTATAAAAGAAAGGTCCTCCCAAGACTTGTGCTCCACAGTACCACCGAGAGGGCCTGCTTCAAAAGGCCCTGGGCACAGTTGACCAGAACATGTTTCTACTTTGTCTATTTTGTATATTTTGTATATTGAGCCCCATTACGGAAAGATCCATCCAAGAGTGCCTCCAAAAGGCCCTGCTTGAAATGGTCCTTGCCACAGTTGACTAGAAGATGTTTCTACTTTGTCTATTTTGTATACTTTGTATATTGAGCCCCATTATGCCAGCTACAGGTCCATCATGAAAAGGTCTTTCCCAAAATTGACCAGAACATGTTTCTACTTTGTCTATTTTGTATATTGAGCCCCATTACGGAAAGGTCCATCCAAGACTGCCTCCAAAAGGTCCTGCTTCAAAAGGTGCTTGGCACAGTTGACAAGAACATGTTTCTACTTTGTCTATTTTGTATACTTTGTATATTGAGCTCCATTAACAGAATGTCCTCCCAAGACTTGTGCTCCACACCGCCTCCACGAGGTCCTGCTTCAAAAGACCCTGGGCACAGTTGACCAGAACATGTTTCTACTTTGTCTATTTTGTATACTTTGTATATTGAGCCCTATTATGCCAGCTACAGGTCCATCATGAAAAGGTCCTTCCCAGACTTGACCAGAACATGTTTCTACTTTGTCTATTTTGTATATTTTGTATATTGAGCCCCATTACGGAAAGATCCATCCAAGACTGCTTCCAAAAGGTCCTGCTTCAAAAGGTCCTTGCCACAGTTGACTAGAAGATGTTTCTACTTTGTCTATTTTGTATACTTTATATATTGAGCCCCATTAGTGAAAGGTCCTTCCCAGACTTGTGCACCAAACTGCTTCAAAGGGTCCTGCTTCAAAAGGTCCTGCTTCAAAAGGTCCTTGCCACAGTTGACTAGAAGATGTTTCTACTTTGTCTATTTTGTATGCTTTGTATATTGAGCCCCATTATGCCAGCTACAGGTCTATCATGAAAAGGTCTTTCCCAAACTTGACCAGAACATGTTTCTACTTTGTCTATTTTGTATATTTTGTATATTGAGCCCCATTACGGAAAGGTCCATCCAAGACTGCCTCCAAAAGGTCCTGCTTCAAAAGGTGCTTGGCACAGTTGACAAGAACATGTTTCTACTTTGTCTATTTTGTATACTTTGTATATTGAGCTCCATTAACAGAATGTCCTCCCAAGACTTGTGCTCCACACCGCCTCCACGAGGGCCTGCTTCAAAAGACCCTGGGCAGAGTTGACCAGAACATGTTTCTACTTTGTCTATTTTGTATACTTTGTATATTGAGCCCTATTATGCCAGCTACAGGTCCAACATGAAAGTCTTTCCAAGACTTTACTAGGACATGTATCTACTTTGTCTATTTTGTATACTTTGTATATTGAGCCCCATCAACAGAATGTCCTCCCAAGACTTGTGCTCCACAGTATCACCGAGAGGGCCTGCTTCAATGGGTGTGGCATATAATTGACCTGATGCCCCAAGGGTTTTAGGTTAATGACCACTTGCATAAAGGTATCTCATTACAACATTTGTATCTGATGCAACTCTCCCAGCTTTGCTGTGTGCCATGTATGTACATACATTCAGGAATAAATAAAGTTATATATCTGGAGCCTAATCCACAGTTAACTGTTTATAGTGAGTTACATACTTGGTTGTGCTTTATATTACCATTGACTCATTTATGGGGCTCGATATACAAAATATACAAAATAGACAAAGTAGAAACGTGTTCTGGTCAAGTCTGGGAAGGACCCTTTGATGATGGACCTGTAACTGGTATAATGGGGCTCAATATACAAAGTATACAAAATAGACAAAGTAGAAACAAGTTCTGGTCAACTGTGCCCAGGGCCTTTTGAAGCAGGACCTCTTGGGGGCAGTGTGGAGCACATGTCTTGGGAATACCTTTCCTTAATGGGGCTCAATATACAAAATATACAAAATAGACAAAGTAGAAACATGTTCTGGTCAAGTCTGGGAAGGACCTTTTCATGATGGACCTGTAGCTGGCATAATGGGGCTCAATATACAAAGTATACAAAATAGACAAAGTAGAAACATGTTCTGGTCAAGTCTGGGAAGGACCTTTTCATGATGGACCTGTACCTGGCATAATGGGGCTCAATATACAAAGTATACAAAATAGACAAAGTAGAAACATGTTCTGGTCAACTGTGCCCAGGGCCTTTTGAAGCAGGCCCTCTCGGTGGTACTGTGGAGCACAAGTCTTGGGAGGACCTTTCCTTTATAGGGCTGAATATACAAAGTATACAAAATAGACAAAGTAGAAACATCTTCTAGTCAAGCCTGGTAAGGACCTTTTGAAGCAGACCCTCTCAGTGGTACTGTGGAGCACAAGTCAGGGAAGGACCTTTCTTTAATGGGGGGCTCAATATACAAAGTATACAAAATAGACAAAGTAGAAACATGTCCTAGTAAAGTCTTGGAAAGACTTTCATGTTGGACCTGTAGCTGGCATAATAGGGCTCAATATACAAAGTATACAAAATAGACAAAATAGAAACATCTTCTACTCA
This sequence comes from Amphiduros pacificus, assembly GCA_949316495.1. Lineage (NCBI taxonomy): Eukaryota > Metazoa > Annelida > Polychaeta > Phyllodocida > Hesionidae > Amphiduros > Amphiduros pacificus. The sequence goes on along the minus strand of OX439009.1, from coordinate 15,683,500 downwards.
ACTGTGGCAAGGACCTTTTGAAGCAGGCCCTAGTGGAGGCCGTGTGGAGCACTTGTAAGTCTTGGGAGGACATTCTGTTAATGGGGCTCAATATACAAAATATACAAAATAGACAAAGTAGAAACATGTTCTGGTCAACCCTGGCAAGGGCCTTTTCATGATGGACCTGTAGCTGGCATAATGGGGCTCAATATACAAAATAGACAAAATAGACAAAGTAGAAACAAGTTATGGTCAACTGTGCCCAGGACCTTTTGAAGCAGGACCTCTTGGTGGTACTTTGGTGCAAAAGTCTTGGGAGGACATTCTGTTAATGGAGCTCAATATACAAAGTATACAAAATAGACAAAATAGAAACATGTTCTGATCAAGTCTGGGAAGGACCTTTTCATGATGGACCTGTACCTGGCATAATGGGGCTCAATATACAAAGTATACAAAATAGACAAAGTAGAAACATGTTCTGGTCAACCCTGGCAAGGACCTTTGAAGCAGGACCTCTTGGAGACAGTGTGGAGCCCAATCTTGGGAGGACTTTTCCTTGATAGGGCTGAATATACAAAGTATACAAAATAGACAAAGTAGAAACATCTTCTAGTCAACCCTGGTAAGGACCTTTTCAAAGGAGGACCTCTTGGATGCAGTGTGAATGTTGGATAGACATATTGAAACAAGACAGTTATTGGCATAATATGTCATGAATTTATAGATGTATAAAATGTGTGTTTTATATGTTATAGATAAGAATATATATCAATCAAAAACAAAATTCATTACAATTTTAGTCTCATATCTGTGGTTATGATATGAAAAATATGATGTGTTATGTGCGCTCCGTTTTCTATGGAGTATCTCCCCATCGCACATCATTTTATGCTGTGAAGCAATGAATATTTTTGAAATTTTGATAAAATATGGCTGAAAATATTTATATTTCATTGTGTCTACATACCTGAGGATAAAATCACCAATATACTTTGCCTACAGGACAGTTTTATTGTGATACGAGTCTGAAAGATGTTAAAATTGGTGCCTGGTCATGCTATCAAATTGAAATATCATTTCTATACGAGACATTATGGGGAATATGGATAAGATATTGACCTCTAAATATTCAAATGATTATATTTTGGTGTGCAATGTTAATACTATATACTCATTGCACAGTTATTTGAGGATTTTGAATTATTTCTCTATCAAGACAGAGCTCATAGATGCCATTTTCAGTAGTCACACACCATTTAAGCTGTGATACAATGGATTTTTTTTTTAATTTTGATAAAACAAAGCTGAAACTGTTATTATTTTCTTTTGTCTACATACCTGAGGATAAATTCACCAAAATACACTGCCTGCAAAACTGTCTTATTGTGACTGGAATCTAAAAGATCTTAAAATTGATACCCGATGTCATTCTCAGTGGCCGCACACAATTTTATGGTTTGATGCAATGATTTAAACTAATTTTTGGATAAAATATGGCTAAAATTGTTTTGATTTTCATTGTGTCTACATACCTGATCACTAAAATGCATTGCCTGCAAAACAGACTTATCGTGATACGAGTCTGAGAGATGATAAAATTGATGCCTGTTCACATTATCAATCTGGAATATCAGCTCTATATGAGACATTATGAGATATATTGATAGGATCTTGACCTCTAAATAGTTACATGTCTATATGTTGATGTGCAATGTTAATACTTGACATTTATTGTAGTTATTTGAAGACTTTGAATAATTTCTCAATTACGACAGAGCCCATAGATGCCACTTTCAGTAGTCGAACATCATTTTAAACTGTGATACAATGGAATTTTTTTTATATTTGATAAAACATGGCTGAAATTATTCATATTTCATTGTGTCTACATACCTGAGGATAAAATCCTATCAATATATTGCCTACAGAACAGATTTATTGTGATATCAGCCCAAGCGATGTTAAAATTGATGTCTGGTCATGCTTTAGAACTGAAATATCAGCTCTATATGAGTCATTATAGGACATGTGGATAGGATATTGAACTCTGAATAGTGAAATGTCTTTGTTTTGATGTACAATAATAATATTAAATCGTCATTGCACAGTTATTTGAGGATTTTGAATTATTTCTTTATTCAGACAGAGCTCATAGATACCATTTTTCAGTCGTCGCACATCATTTTATGCTGTGAAGCAATGAATATTTTTGAAATTTTGATAAAATATGGCTGAAAATATTTATATTTCATTGTGTCTACATACCTGAGGATAAAATCCTATCAATATATTGGCTACAGCAGAGATTTACTGTGATATCAGCCCAAGCAACGTTAAAATTGATGTCTGGTCATGCTTTAGAACTGAAATATCAGCTCTATATGAGACATTATAGGACATGTGGATAGGATATTGAACTCTGAATAGTGAAATATCTTTGTTTTGATGTACAATAATAATATTAGATCGTCATTGCACAGTTATTTGAAGATTTTGAATTATTTCTTTATTCAGACAGAGCTCATAGATACCGTTTTTCAGTCGTCGGACATCATTTTATGCCGTGAAGCAATGAATATTTTTGAAATTTTGATAAAATATGGCTGAAATTGTTCATATTTCATTGTGTCCACATACCTGAGGATATAATCCCCAAAATATATTGCCTACAGAACAGTTTTATTGTGATATGAGCCTGAGAGATGTTAAAACCGATGCCTGGTCATGCTATCAAACTGAAATATCAGCTCTATATGAGACATTATGAGGAATATGGATAAGATATTGACCTCTAAATATTTAAATGATAATATTTTGGTGTGCAATGTTAATACTATATATTCATTGCACAGTTATTTGAGGATTTTGAATTATTTTTCTATTAAAACAGAGCTCATAGATGTCATTTTCAGTAGTCACACACCATTTTATGCTGTGATACAATGGATTTTTTTTTTAATTTGATAAAACATGGCTGAAATTATTCATATTTCATTGTGTCTACATACCTGAAGATAAATTCCTATCAATATATTGCCTACAGAACAGATTTATTGTGATATCAGCCCAAGCGATGTTAAAATTGATGTCTGGTCATGCTTTAGAACTGAAATATCAGCTCTATATGAGTCATTATAGGACATGTGGATAGGATATTGAACTCTGAATAGTGAAATGTCTTTGTTTTGATGTACAATAATAATATTAAATCGTCATTGCACAGTTATTTGAGGATTTTGAATTATTTCTTTATTCAGACAGAGCTCATAGATACCATTTTTCAGTCGTCGCACATCATTTTATGCTGTGAAGCAATGAATATTTTTGAAATTTTGATAAAATATGGCTGAAAATATTTATATTTCATTGTGTCTACATACCTGAGGATAAAATCCTATCAATATATTGGCTACAGCAGAGATTTACTGTGATATCAGCCCAAGCAACGTTAAAATTGATGTCTGGTCATGCTTTAGAACTGAAATATCAGCTCTATATGAGACATTATAGGACATGTGGATAGGATATTGAACTCTGAATAGTGAAATATCTTTGTTTTGATGTACAATAATAATATTAGATCGTCATTGCACAGTTATTTGAAGATTTTGAATTATTTCTTTATTCAGACAGAGCTCATAGATACCGTTTTTCAGTCGTCGGACATCATTTTATGCCGTGAAGCAATGAATATTTTTGAAATTTTGATAAAATATGGCTGAAATTGTTCATATTTCATTGTGTCCACATACCTGAGGATATAATCCCCAAAATATATTGCCTACAGAACAGTTTTATTGTGATATGAGCCTGAGAGATGTTAAAACCGATGCCTGGTCATGCTATCAAACTGAAATATCAGCTCTATATGAGACATTATGAGGAATATGGATAAGATATTGACCTCTAAATATTTAAATGATAATATTTTGGTGTGCAATGTTAATACTATATATTCATTGCACAGTTATTTGAGGATTTTGAATTATTTTTCTATTAAAACAGAGCTCATAGATGTCATTTTCAGTAGTCACACACCATTTTATGCTGTGATACAATGGATTTTTTTTTTAATTTGATAAAACATGGCTGAAATTATTCATATTTCATTGTGTCTACATACCTGAAGATAAATTCCTATCAATATATTGCCTACAGAACAGATTTATTGTGATATCAGCCCAAGCGATGTTAAAATTGATGTCTGGTCATGCTTTAGAACTGAAATATCAGCTCTATATGAGTCATTATAGGACATGTGGATAGGATATTGAACTCTGAATAGTGAAATGTCTTTGTTTTGATGTACAATAATAATATTAAATCGTCATTGCACAGTTATTTGAGGATTTTGAATTATTTCTTTATTCAGACAGAGCTCATAGATACCATTTTTCAGTCGTCGCACATCATTTTATGCTGTGAAGCAATGAATATTTTTGAAATTTTGATAAAATATGGCTGAAAATATTTATATTTCATTGTGTCTACATACCTGAGGATAAAATCCTATCAATATATTGGCTACAGCAGAGATTTACTGTGATATCAGCCCAAGCAACGTTAAAATTGATGTCTGGTCATGCTTTAGAACTGAAATATCAGCTCTATATGAGACATTATAGGACATGTGGATAGGATATTGAACTCTGAATAGTGAAATATCTTTGTTTTGATGTACAATAATAATATTAGATCGTCATTGCACAGTTATTTGAAGATTTTGAATTATTTCTTTATTCAGACAGAGCTCATAGATACCGTTTTTCAGTCGTCGGACATCATTTTATGCCGTGAAGCAATGAATATTTTTGAAATTTTGATAAAATATGGCTGAAATTGTTCATATTTCATTGTGTCCACATACCTGAGGATATAATCCCCAAAATATATTGCCTACAGAACAGTTTTATTGTGATATGAGCCTGAGAGATGTTAAAACCGATGCCTGGTCATGCTATCAAACTGAAATATCAGCTCTATATGAGACATTATGAGGAATATGGATAAGATATTGACCTCTAAACATTTAAATGATAATATTTTGGTGTGCAATGTTAATACTATATATTCATTGCACAGTTATTTGAGGATTTTGAATTATTTTTCTATTAAAACAGAGCTCATAGATGTCATTTTCAGTAGTCACACACCATTTTATGCTGTGATACAATGGATTTTTTTTTTAATTTGATAAAACATGGCTGAAATTATTCATATTTCATTGTGTCTACATACCTGAAGATAAATTCCTATCAATATATTGCCTACAGAACAGATTTATTGTGATATCAGCCCAAGCGATGTTAAAATTGATGTCTGGTCATGCTTTAGAACTGAAATATCAGCTCTATATGAGTCATTATAGGACATGTGGATAGGATATTGAACTCTGAATAGTGAAATGTCTTTGTTTTGATGTACAATAATAATATTAAATCGTCATTGCACAGTTATTTGAGGATTTTGAATTATTTCTTTATTCAGACAGAGCTCATAGATACCATTTTTCAGTCATCGCACATCATTTTATGCTGTGAAGCAATGAATATTTTTGAAATTTTGATAAAATATGGCTGAAAATATTTATATTTCATTGTGTCTACATACCTGAGGATAAAATCCTATCAATATATTGGCTACAGCAGAGATTTACTGTGATATCAGCCCAAGCAACGTTAAAATTGATGTCTGGTCATGCTTTAGAACTGAAATATCAGCTCTATATGAGACATTATAGGACATGTGGATAGGATATTGAACTCTGAATAGTGAAATATCTTTGTTTTGATGTACAATAATAATATTAGATCGTCATTGCACAGTTATTTGAAGATTTTGAATTATTTCTTTATTCAGACAGAGCTCATAGATACCGTTTTTCAGTCGTCGGACATCATTTTATGCCGTGAAGCAATGAATATTTTTGAAATTTTGATAAAATATGGCTGAAATTGTTCATATTTCATTGTGTCCACATACCTGAGGATATAATCCCCAAAATATATTGCCTACAGAACAGTTTTATTGTGATATGAGCCTGAGAGATGTTAAAACCGATGCCTGGTCATGCTATCAAACTGAAATATCAGCTCTATATGAGACATTATGAGGAATATGGATAAGATATTGACCTCTAAATATTTAAATGATAATATTTTGGTGTGCAATGTTAATACTATATATTCATTGCACAGTTATTTGAGGATTTTGAATTATTTTTCTATTAAAACAGAGCTCATAGATGTCATTTTCAGTAGTCACACACCATTTTATGCTGTGATACAATGGATTTTTTTTTTAATTTGATAAAACATGGCTGAAATTATTCATATTTCATTGTGTCTACATACCTGAAGATAAATTCCTATCAATATATTGCCTACAGAACAGATTTATTGTGATATCAGCCCAAGCGATGTTAAAATTGATGTCTGGTCATGCTTTAGAACTGAAATATCAGCTCTATATGAGTCATTATAGGACATGTGGATAGGATATTGAACTCGGAATAGTGAAATGTCTTTGTTTTGATGTACAATAATAATATTAAATCGTCATTGCACAGTTATTTGAGGATTTTGAATTATTTCTTTATTCAGACAGAGCTCATAGATACCATTTTTCAGTCGTCGCACATCATTTTATGCTGTGAAGCAATGAATATTTTTGAAATTTTGATAAAATATGGCTGAAAATATTTATATTTCATTGTGTCTACATACCTGAGGATAAAATCCTATCAATATATTGGCTACAGCAGAGATTTACTGTGATATCAGCCCAAGCAACGTTAAAATTGATGTCTGGTCATGCTTTAGAACTGAAATATCAGCTCTATATGAGACATTATAGGACATGTGGATAGGATATTGAACTCTGAATAGTGAAATATCTTTGTTTTGATGTACAATAATAATATTAGATCGTCATTGCACAGTTATTTGAAGATTTTGAATTATTTCTTTATTCAGACAGAGCTCATAGATACCGTTTTTCAGTCGTCGGACCACACTGTCCACCAGAGGCACACGCAAACTATTACCTCTGGCCAACCCAGATTAGTATTCATCCGGTCCTACTTTTACTGGCCATGTGCTCAAGAACTGTCATTGTGTTGTAAATGTGATTGGCATGTCAACATCTCTTAATATCAAATATGAAGTTGCCTTGAGATGCATTAGAGTTCATTTCTTAACATTTGAACATTTTGTGTTGGTTAGTTTAACCAAAAGTATAACAGATTAAAAGAATTCAAATTATAAACAAAGCGGCCATCTTTGTTGTGGTTCTGCCTTATCACTACCCCAGAAAATGGCTCCTCCGATTGAGAAAGTAGTTCCAAGTTTTATTTCACTTAATAGTTGTTTCTATATGCACAAACTTTTGTATTTAGGGTGAAATATATCATATTTTACCAATCTGAGTACAATTTAAGAAAAAAAAATAAGTAAGACGGACAGTCACATGAAAATTGGTGGATGTGCTGAACCAGCACAAAAAGGCACCTTGTACAGAGGTGATAGGTTCACCAAGTCGCCCTCTGGTGGAGTTTGTCGTCGGACATCATTTTATGCCGTGAAGCAATGAATATTTTTGAAATTTTGATAAAATATGGCTGAAATTGTTCATATTTCATTGTGTCCACGTACCTGAGGATATAATCCCCAAAATATATTGCCTACAGAACAGTTTTATTGTGATATGAGCCTGAGAGATGTTAAAACCGATGCCTGGTCATGCTATCAAACTGAAATATCAGCTCTATATGAGACATTATGAGGAATATGGATAAGATATTGACCTCTAAATATTTAAATGATAATATTTTGGTGTGCAATGTTAATACTATATATTCATTGCACAGTTATTTGAGGATTTTGAATTATTTTTCTATTAAAACAGAGCTCATAGATGTCATTTTCAGTAGTCACACACCATTTTATGCTGTGATACAATGGATTTTTTTTTAATTTGATAAAACATGGCTGAAATTATTCATATTTCATTGTGTCTACATACCTGAAGATAAATTCCTATCAATATATTGCCTACAGAACAGATTTATTGTGATATCAGCCCAAGCGACGTTAAAATTGATGTCTGGTCATGCTTTCATACTGAAATATCAGCTCTATATGAGTCATTATAGGACATGCTGTGATACAATGGATTTTTTAAAGGTTTTGATAGAACATAGCTGAAACTGTTATTATTTTCTTTTGTCGACATACCTGAGGATATAATCACTGCCTGCAAAACTGTTTTATTGTGATTTGAATCTGTAAGGTCTAAAAATTGATACCTGATGTCATTCTCAGTGGCCGCACACAATTTTATGGTCTGACACATTAATCATTGTTAAAGTCTTGATAAAATATGGCTAAAATTGTTTAGATTTAATTATGTCCACATGCCTGATGATGAAATCTCCAAAATGCATTACTTCAAAATAGTTTAATCATGATATGAGTCTTCGATATGTGAAAATTGATGCCTGGTCATACTATCAAACTGGAATATCAGCTCTATATGACACATTATGAGATATATAGATAGGATCTTTACCTCTAAATAGTTACATGTCTGTTGTTTGATGTGCAGTGTTAATACTAAATATTCATTGTACAGTTATTTGATGATTTTGAGTTAGGTCATAGATGCCATTCAATAGTTGCACACCAACTTATGCTATGATACAATGAAGTCTTTTGAAATTTTGATAGAACATGGCTGTTCATATTTCATTGTGCGTACAGAACAGATTTATTGTGATATGAATCTGAGAGATGTTAAAGTTGATGTCTGATCATGCTATCAAACTGAAATATCAGCTTTATATGCAACATTGTATGGAATATAGATTAGATATTGAATGTAAAATATAATTTGTAAATATTCACTGTGCCTTTATTTGAAGATTTTGATTTTTTTTCTGTTTGGACAAAGCTCACATTTGTAAGGTTTGATTGTGATCAAATATGTCTAATCTTGATAAATTGCCTGATCACACACTCAAACAGAAATTTACCCTTCTCACGATATTGAAAATTTCTTTCTGATCACTTTACTAATTAGTCACTCTGATTTGCAGGATGGATATTATTTTATCACTGAATTGTCATTGTCATGAATGTTGACTATCAAATGAAGTAATATCTGAACTTTGGACAAGGGCAGAATTGCACTGATTTACCCCTGTCCAGGAAAAGTGTTGTCTTGCTTCTCTGATCACAAGAATGTCTGTTGATATTCGATCTTTATATATCAGTCATGGCGGGAGCCAGAGGGTATAACAATAAACCTCTTACACAGGGCTGTACTATGGGTTGCTTCTGACAGCGATACATTTGTGTGATAACATTGTCACCATTCACTCTGCCTTGCATTTAAAACTCTTTGGAGTAATATTTTAGAAATATATCCTTTTGCTATTGAGTTAATGATGCACTAAATGGATGTTTTTGGTTTATAGAGATATATTACATTTTTTATTTCAGGATATATAAGTGGTCAAACTAAAAGATAAAAGTACTTCTTGTATGGTGCGAATATGTTCTCAAGACTTGAGGGTCATTAGTAACACACCACCGCCCCAGCACACATTAAGGGTTGACCATGGCACACTTCCCTCATTACTGCTCATAATCACATTCATTTATGCCACAAAAGCTTCAAAGTTGTATCATATTCTAATACATCAGTTTTCTGGTCTTCTCAGTACTGCGGTCATGCCACATCTATAATATCAATACAAAGGCCACTCTTCATCTGTGTCATCAATACAAAAATCATGCTTTATCTTAATGCTGCAGTCATCCGACATTTATCTCATTAATCCAGCAGTCATGTCCATTTGTCGTCATTAATACTGCAGTCATGTTTAATCTATGTCACCAATATTGCAGTCATGTTTCGTCTTTATAATCAAAATTTGTGCTTCATCTATCTACTCAATACAGTAATCATGCTTACTCTATGTCATCAATACTGCAGTCATGCTTCATCCATCCATCAATACTGCAGTCATGCTTCATCTGTCTTCTCAATACTGCAGTCATGGTTCATGTATGTCATCAATACAAAAGTCATGCTTCATCTGTCTACTAAAGTCATGCTTCCTCTATGTCATCAATATCAAGTCATGCTTCATCTCTGTCATCAATATGAAATTCTTGCTTCACATATCTACTCAATACTGTAGTCATGTTTCCTTTATGTCAAACATTTATGCTTTATCGGTGTCATCAATACTGTAGTCTTGTATGCTTCATTTTTGTCATGCATTTTATGCTTTTTCTTTGTCATCAATTCAAAAGTCATGCTTCATCCATCAATTATAGGCATGCTTCATCTTTATCATCAATACAAAAGCCATGTGTCATTTACTCAATAGTGTAGTCTTATTTCATCTCAATACCGTAGTCATGCTTTATCTGGCTTCAATAATGTAGTCATGCTATTCATTTATGTTCTTAATACAAAACTCATCCTTCATTTATCTACTCAATACAAAAGTTTGCTTCACCTGTTACCAAAACTGCAGTCATACTTCACGTAATAATAATAATAATAATAATAATAATAATAATAATAATAATAATAATAATAATAATAATAATAATAAAATTTGTATAGTGCTGATACCAGACAGGTCTGTTCATAGCTCTACTCAATGTTGCAGTCACCTATATCACTACAAATGTCATGTAGTCATGTTCCTAATCAATACCATAGTCATGTTGCATTTAAATTATCAATATGGCAGTCATGCTAAATCTATCTCATCAGTAATACGGTACACATTACATCTAGCTTATATAGCTTATATCTGCTAAGTATGCAACAACCACATTATCAAGTTTACTTAAAGTGGGATGTATTAATACTCTGTCTTGTTATGATACTTATATGTCCTCATCAGTGAGAAAGTGGAGATGCCTAAGCACACCATATGTCACACCATATTTTATATGTCACACCATATATATATATATATATATATATATATATATATATATATATATATATATATATATATATATATATATATATATATATATATATATATATATATATATATATATATATAAACTAAGGGAAAAACAAGTGTCAGTTAAATAAAACTTAAATGCACCTCAACAAGTACAGTAGCCATTATCAAGATAAACATTATGACCCCCAACACATGCCCAGATAGCAATCTCCCACAGCATGCCCTCCATGGGTTGGATTAACCCCTTGCCTTCACTTTAATCATACTTTAACATTTAAATGGTCATTTCTTATTGGAATTCTCACCATGAACCTCAATGTTATATTGCACAATTTGGAGTATTTGATAAAATGAGCATATCAATTTTAGAGCCAATAAAGTTTTAATCCTGCCCTTTCACCCTGCATTCTACTATGATCCAATCTACATGTGTCTAAATTGAATATCCTGGTTTTTAAAGGGGCTTCTAAAATGAAGGGTGTAGAGGTATTGCAGACCTGGCTTGACAGTTTAATGAGGGGTTCATCACGTTGTGAAGTCCCATGTGGGACATTCACATTAACACCACCAGGAATGATAAACGATCCATGTGAGATTCATCGCGATACATCGCGTTGACGACATCGCGTTAAAATGGAGCGTACACTTCGGGCTCTACTGTATATATTACCAATGGAAAGCTGAGAGAGGAGATATATAAAGTTTGACAGCCAAACTGACTGAACACTCCCCTTCAGAGGTTTCTCACTGCACAAGCACAAGCTATGCTGGCAAAGTCAGCAAAACTATAGTAAATACAACGGACAATGCAACATCTCCTTTAACACAATATATTTCTTCCAAGATTTCCTTACCATTAAAATAAAATCCTTTCACTGGTTTAGGTTCATCATCCAGGCCATAAACGTCCAGTTTGAGTTGAGACAGTTTGTGCCAGAATCCTGCATCCAAAGCACTGTTGAAAGGTGCAAACTGAAGTGGTTTAGTCATCTTCAAGAGTGTTTGTGTATTCTATTAGTTCTCGGTCAATAACACCTCCTTACGATAACTTTTTTACTTGTGTTTTTAATTAAAATGGCTCAATTTTGTACAAAATAATTCATTTTTGGGTGCAAATACTCAAAATCACATGCAGTTTGTTATCTTCCTGTTTGATCAGCACTCAGCCAAAATACTGGTTTTTGATTGGATGAAAATAGTGACGTTGTCATCCTCTGCGAACACTCTTGATTTTGTGATGTTCATAGTGCTTTGTTGTCACAAAACTTCAATTTTTATCCGAAATTCACAACTTAAATTCAATCTGAAAGATGCATCAGGTAACTGAAGCGACAAGGAACAAAACGGTATGGCGACAGTAAATTTGAGACAGATAGAAGCGTCAAGGATGAGAATTGCTTGCATTGTGTTGGTGCTTTTCACAATCCAAAGTTTATCCATTTCTGGGGAGCAGAGCTCTGTAGCAGACGACAAAAGGTATAGAGAAGGAGAAGAGAAGTATGCAGCCATCAAGAGGGAATCCAAGATGCCAAAATATAGTCAGTGCTGGACAGATGCATTGATGACATTGGAAAATGGCTGTAAACATCTCACTGATGACCTGCAGCACCACCTTGCACTGGCTTTTACAAATTGCCACCTCTCCAAAACTGGCCGTGAAATATATCCCTGTCATGATGGAGCCAACATCGCAGACTGTACCAAAGACATGGCCACAGAAGCGTACATGGCATTCACAGAGTTTTTCACACATACCCAGAACATGTGTTTTTTTCTTCAGTCTCAAGTGTGGAATGATGCGACTCAAGAAACAATATCGAAACTTGCAGATAATTCTGCACAGGTTGCCCAACAAATTGAAGACTCGAGTCATCTGCAGGGAGAACTCCTTAAACGACAGAATGACTCTTTAAATAATCAAGAGGTTTTACTTCAGAGAGGTGGCGAGTTAAAAAAGACTCTGGAAGCCTCCTCAGTGAATGTCCAAAAAATGTTGGCAGAATTCAAAGACTCCACTTCTGAACAAAGAGCATTAATATTTGAGGTGTTTGACAAGGTAACATCACTTCAATCAGTTGTGATGGGGGAGTTTACAGGTTTTTATTCCCTCATATTTTACACAGCATCAGTGTTGGTGAGTTACATGCTGACATCCACTCCCCGCACCAGTGGAGCAAGATTCAGGCTGTTTGTTGTGATGACAGCTAATGCAGTGATTGAGAGACTGCTGGTTGCCTGGGGAGCACAAGATAACACACTTTCAGAGGGACACATCCTTGATAGTTCGGTGAGTTGTGTATAAGTAGTTTAAATATCTCTAATATTTGGCCATATTGAGGGTTATAAAAAACTTGTAAGAAATAACATTTGTAACAAAGAACAATCTACTAATGTTATGTATTTTATACATGATAAGATCTTTTTTTTTCATGTCCTAATATATTGGATGCATCTTTTGTACAATGAATTGTTCAGAGTTTTGTATGCATTTTGTCCTCAACCCAAAAAAACTAAAATAATCAAAGAGCCCAGACTTCAACAATAAATTTCTGAAGTATCAGATTGTTTTCTCATTATGATTTCCAAACTTCTCATAACTAGCCTGGATAACTACCTTGAAAGTTTGAATGATTTAAGAAGATATTTTCTTTTTTTTCCTCAAGACGGTGATATATGGCAGACTTTGGATATGCAGGAAAATCTTCTGTTCTCTAGCAGTGTTCATTTGGGTCTACAGTGCCTACACCTTCCGAGATCTCAACCAGATCAACAACAATCTCCTTTGTGAAATCAGAAAACAAAACCTAGAACTAAAAGGCTTGCTCCAGACAAGTGAGTTTTAACATATTGCATTAAAGTTCATAATAATAATTCAGAAACGTATAACCCTTTTCCTGATATCAGGATATATATCTAACTTTACTTTTTCCTCTGATTGCCTATTTTAGTAATTTTTTTACAAATTAAATATTGTTTTGTGATTGGATAGAGCCATTTTTCAATCTGCATTTGCACTAACTTCTCTGTCTCATTTACATTTCAGTTAATACCCTTAAGAATGATAAGTTAACCCATTTTAATGGATTATCCTTCAGGCCTTAAGTTTTACAAGTTCTATTATTTCATTACTAGTGAGTTGAATAACCTGCATCTTCAATACATCACTGAGGTGGTCATAGACTGGATTTAAGATTATGTTTAGTAATGAAACAATTGTTTTATGACATATATATATTTGAGAAACATATGAAAAATTACTGCCCTATTGTAGTGTACCTTATCCATCCTTTTCCTGTGATGTACCATATTCCTCTTTCCAGCAGGATCAACATATTTATATTGAGAACTTTGAGGGAAATTACTGACCCTTTTCCAGTGCAAACTGACTGTCACCTAAGGCAAATTATATTGGAAATTTGGTTGGGGTTCTCAAAAGGGCCATTACATTCATGAAATGTAAAATATTACTTTGCACAAAAACTGATGGAAGACAAACATTTTTTCCCTCACATGATACCAAACAGGCAATATTTTCAAATTGCAATGGTTATTAGTGTTTTTCATCAATTTATTGTCAATATTTGGATTCTACATGCACTCTGTTACTGTTCTAGGTCAGGTGAGATCGCTTGGACCTGCCCAATCAAGCCTCATCCCAAATGGCATTCCATCCATGAACACTGACCTAGTATTTCGGGAGTTTGGGGATGTTGTTGACAATACAAATACAACAGCTGGTAAGTTTACATAACAAGAATTAATCTAGTTTTACATTATCTGAGGTTCAAGGTATATTTTGGTTCAAGCATAACATTGTCCCTATTTAAATTGAGGTTTTACTCTTGAGATTTGGATCTTACCACATACCCTTTCGATTATTTTCAGTCAACTATGGGCCTTTTCATGTTGGAAGAGGAAAATCATTATTTATTGTTTGTGACCAAATTTTAGTCTCCATGCACTAAATATACCAGTTTGGGACTGAGTAACTTAACCCACTATCTGTCTAATTCATCCCTGCAACCTTTTTGAATGGGTACCTCAGTTGTCCTTTTTAGCTCTGCTAACTTCTATGAAGTTGCAGAGTTTTAGGAGTGGGGAAATATCTGTCTGTCCATCTGTCAACATTTTCTTTAAAAATCTTCCTCTCCAAAACTACCAGTAATATATGTCTCACATTTTATGCAGAGGTAGATATAGAGGTGAAGATACAGACTCTTTCAAATCTTGATGATGTCACCATTGACCTTAGTGTAGTGACCTCAAGGTCACACATTTTGTACAGAGCACATCTCAGCAACCACTTGTAAGAGGAAATTAAAACTTGGTATACAGAAATGTCTTGGCTCATAGCAGTGCCTCGTCATACTTTCTTAGTCATGTGACTTTTGACCTTGAGACAGTTACCTTGAATTCAAAATTTGTGACCATACAACATCTCAATCATTAAAAGTGAATAAAAGTTACTTCATATCAGTTATATCAACACAATATTTAAAAATCTTCGCTAAAACTAACAGTAATATATGTTTCATATTTTATATAGAGGTAGATATAACGGTGAAGATTCAGATTCCTTCAAATCTTAGTGATGTCAACATTGACCTTAGTGTAGTGACCTTGATGTTATTTAAAATGGCAGCCTGCTTGACAACTTGGTGATAGTCATTAGATTTTTGAAAAAATCATAACAAAATGGAAAAAGAAATTTTGTGTGTGAAATATTGCATTGGTAACAATATAATGATTTATAAGATATCAATGAATATCTCATCAAAACTAAATTGGGATCTTGTATGGAAAACCATATAACCTGTTTGCTTGTTGCACTTTATCTCAGATCATGTGTTTTCCGAGCTATCAACCCATGGGGTTATGTTACCTTTCAAATAAATGTCAAACTAACAATTTATGGTACATAAGTTGTTTCATTTCTTTCCTATTAAACATGTTTATCATAAACAGAACATATTGTCCATAATTTAAATTCTCCAGCATATTGAATACTATATATGTCCATATAAGTGTATTATAATTAGGCCCAACTTTTGCACTTCAGGTTATGAAAGTGACACAGAGAGTGAGAGTTCATCCTCTTCATCAGCTGATACTGATCACACCTTCTGTGTGGACAATGCTGACCTGAGTGATAGGGAGAGCTTCATGACAACCAGCTCAGGAAAATTCAGGTAGTCAATAGATTTTTATGACCCAGATAGTATTAAAACCTGCAGAAGGAAGATCCAGGTCATCTGAAGCTTATAATGACAAATAGATAATGGCCCCAACTTTGTTTTCATTATCAAATGTGTGAATTATATTGAAGAAAGTGCTAATGATAAAATGGATGATAATGAGGAGCTGAGTCTATATTCATTGAAAATTGATTAGTATTTATGCTTGCATTATAGCCGTGAGGGAACACCATCTTTGTTGGATGAACTACGTGATCTCAGATCCTCAACTCCTATTCGTGAGATGAGTCCAATCAAGATAGCAGCTGACACCAGTGCATCAGATTCCAGTAAGTATGAAGATGTCAGTTATGCCATACTCACTGTACAGCTTTATGATAAATTATGGAACATTTTTAACATCTAGAAAGGACAATGTGAATCAAATAAAGCAAAGTGAAACCAGTGATTTTGAGAGATAGAGTTTTATCTTTAAAAAATCAAAACTGGATAATATATCTAACTTTTATTATATGTGATCACACGTTAAGACATTTTGCAATAATTTAAAAATAAACATAAGAATCATATATAGATGACACATATTTTCAACTTTCAAGTTTATTTACCTTTTTGATTGAGGCATCCAAATGAATGTCTGTAAAACCTATTTGAACAAGACCCTAATAAATAGCCCCTTTTGGGAGTGCTCTCTTTGTTTGACACTCTCCTCTGAAGAGGTACTGAAGGGTAAAATGACATATTGGCTGTATGACATAAACTTATGACGTCATCAAAGGCATTGCCCTTTGAATAGTGCAAGAATGATATTAAAGGGATTAAACAACAATTTTGCAACAAAAAAATGTTTAAAATTCAAATATTGGTGATCACATATTGGTGATAAATGTCATTGTCTTTCATGTCTATTTTCCTTTTTATTGGTGCATCCTGTTAATTCCAAGTTCAAAGCCACCCATGTTTACCTATCACACGTAACTCTGGATTTAAAGATTTGTGCAGATAATTTCTGAGTTTATTAGTTTCCTATACTTTTAAATCATAAAAATGTTCATACCTAATCTGTTAACAGACCAAATAATCTGATTGATGCTTAATACCTTTAAATTATATCTCATTTTATTGTGTCAACAAAATTTTATTTGAGAGATATACATAATTAAATGGAAATCTGTTTGTTTACCATGATTATCATATTTACTTTTCAAGGTTTTCTCAATCCAAATGACTTTACCATAAACACCCCAATGAAGGCTGGCCCCGGAGGAAGACCAGGAAAATCCCCAGGCAGACCTCCAGGCAGACCACCAGGTAGACCTCCAGGCAGACGCTCCAGACCAACACCAGGGGTGTCGCCTATCCCACAAAGCCATTACAACTTACGCAGCAGACACACCCCTGATAAGAACCCTTTAGTGAACTCAGAATCTGCGGACGATTTTGCCAGCACTGTCAAACACCTTGCCAAGGTCGCCATCAGGAACCGCATGAAAACTCGCTACTCTTTACAGCGTATAGGAGGAGACTCTGTGTTCTCCTCAGGGGATGAATAGATCATATATGACTCAACTTTGAACTTTTTGTGAATATCTGAATGGTAAAAATATATCATATAGCAATTTTTTTACTTGTGTTAGTAGTGTAATGATATTATCAAAGATCAGATTGGAAAATGATATTTATGAAAATGTGATATATGTCAGGGCATAAATAATGCTGTTTTGTGCAGATGCTGATAGAACTGATTATTTACCCATAGCATTTCAGAACCTCCCTCGTCTACTACCCTGAAATTCTTACCTTGAAATTATAAGCCTCAGCCATTTGTTCCAATTTTCAAGCAAAGTTTTGGAAGTAGACAGAAATCAAAGACAAGATTTAATTATGAAGTAGATATTGATTACCACATTGAAACCAAAATAAAACTGCAAAATATCTCCATTCAGTATAACTTTTAACATGTAATTTGCAAGCATTAATTGTTTACTTACCTTTTCATGCAAATGTTAGATGATTTAAACAGCTATACAGATTGACAGAAGAAAAATAATTTGGTGCTTAGATGAATTCTTAAAGCTATTGCATTAGAAAGTGTGGACAGAAAGTTATGTTCAGGGAGAGAGGACAATTAAAATGATCAATTTTCTCCATGATTGTAGTCCAAACTTACATTATCATCAAGGTAGGAATGTTTGAAAACAAATATGTTAATTCTTATATTTGAAATGATTGTTGGTCTAGGGTAATGTTTTAATTTGGATGGGAAGGGAATTAAGTGTTCTCTTGCATGCTAGGTGATCACTTACAATCAATACTTGTGGTCAGAATATGGGAATAGCTTAATGGTGTGAATGTATATAATAAAATATTTGTGCACAGAGTTGAAATAGTGAGATAAACCATGCAATGTAATACTTGTGGTGAGAATATGGGAATGGCCCAATGATGTGAATGTATATAGATAAAATATTGGTGCACAAAGTTGAAATAGTAAGATGAGCAATGCAATGTAAAGATGTTATTAAATTGTGTTATAATTCAATTCACTCCAAAACAACCAATGATACATTTAAGAAAGAGCAAGAATACTGCCCAAGAATACTGCCATGTTCAATTTTAAACCAATATATTCTGCATTTTACCAAAATAAGATAACCTTAGATGCAATTAGTCTTTATTTTGTCATTTACTAAAAGACATTTCAGCCACAGCCACATCTGGATCTTCATCCCAATACCTACATTTATATGTCCACAGTAAATTATGATTGGTTTTTTTATTTCCATAAAATGTGAAAAGGTCCCTTAAAGACAGAAAAGTATGGAATTTGTAATGTTCTCCCCATTTCATTTTGTACTTAGTGTTGTCACTGCCATTAAATATTTTTAAAGCTATTAAAATTATTAATGAAATTTTAAATAAGATAATTTGTGATTGGTGATTGAGATATTGATATAAAATCATATCAGGTGAAGATTGTCTTCAATTGACATGTATTTTAAAACAATTTTGAAGATAAGTACAAATGATTTTGATATAAAATGAGAGTTTTTGTCAATATAGTTTATGTATATCAATTGAAGATTACTTCTTATAAACATGCATTTACACTCAGAGATTGGACATTTTTGCTGGGCTTGTCTCATGATATTCATTTTGCTCTGTCTGGAGTTTTATTGGTATTTATAGTGCTCAGTAGTAAAGATTATTTATTTAAAATGGTGTAAAATATTTTTATGAATATTTAATTGAATAATAAAGGTATTATAATTGCATAATTAACAGCTTTCAATATGTATGATGATAAATATAATATTGCCAAATAAAATGTGATATCTCACCAACTGCTCAAACTGAAGTCTTTCTCTGGTATCATTTTACAATAAGAGTGGGGTTATTATATTTGCAGGGTTTTGCCTCTGTTTATTTTGTTCTCGATAAATGATAAATGCAGGGATATGTATGTAACAAATAACAGAGACCTTTATGTATTTTGTGCATTTATTCAACTTTGATATTTTAATTAATAATTATGTTAAAATGAGTAACATTTAATATTTTTGAGATGATTGAAGAGATGATATTTACAAAAAATGACTTATCTAACAAGGACCCGGTGCAAACAAAACAGAAGTAGAATTTCAATAAAAATCCAGACCACACAGTTCCATTTGGAATTATTTTCCAATTCAATATCAACTTTTGGAATCTGTGTGTCTTTGTTTTCAAATTAATCATATTTAAAATCAATAACCTTCACTGTACTAAGTCTAAAAATTACAGTAATATGTTGAACTAGTTTTGTGTTTCCTGTTCCACTCAGATGTATCAAACTTATTGCTGGACTACATTGTTGGACTACACTTAGAACTGGCCAGCTT
The DNA here is from genome assembly GCA_949316495.1 of Amphiduros pacificus. Classification (NCBI taxonomy): domain Eukaryota; kingdom Metazoa; phylum Annelida; class Polychaeta; order Phyllodocida; family Hesionidae; genus Amphiduros; species Amphiduros pacificus. Next base: position 15,663,443 of record OX439009.1, on the reverse strand, counting down.
GCCTTTAAATACCCAGACAGACCCAGCGTCTGCATGGGGAGTAGTGTCATGCTGGTGCTTAGCCCTAGAGTATTCTTGCTGTAACAGATAATATCATTTCCCGGGCAATTTTTTACATACCTCAAAATTGGTTGGACATGTTCCACACAACACATCCCCATTCTTGTTTGTGAGAATATATATGTTACAAGCATAGAAATCAAATGTTTATCTCAAGCCATGTGGTTTCATCAGGCTGCCATCTATAACGGTCAGTCAGGCCTGCTGCTGCTGACCGGGGTATACCCCACACAGCTGCTGAGGGTAGCTATTTTTAGCATGTGGAGTGCAAGAGTGTGACCCCGGTTAGGGGTAGGCATGATGGGAGGGCAACAAGGATCAATGTGACAGACCTCCTTCACCCATGTGTTTTTCCATGTTTATGTATGTTGTAATTCTGAAGGTAAACTCTGGTATCATTCTTGGCTTTATTTTTTTCTGCCTTGGTTTGATATAACTTCTTTCTTCCCATTTTAAAATGAAACACATGTGTATTGTTTACTTGGCCATGCAATCAAAACATCCTGTGACGCATGCCCTGTTAGCCCCAGCACCAGCAGGAGCCTGGCAGCTGAGGTGATGACATCACTAGGATTCCCCATGAGGAAATTTGAAATTTTGAACCCATGGGACTGATATTTTTTCCAGCTCTCCTATTGAATCTTTCTTCATAAACTGAATATTGACCCATCAAAACCAAAAAGTGATGTGTTTACACATGGATTACATTTCTAAATGGTTGGAAAATAACTTTTGTCAAATTTTACATCATATTATCTGTTACAGCAACTTTAAACATCTTACCCTACTGTAAAGTCTCCTATTGTGATCATTAGTCTTGCAACATCCATTAAAACATGGATCAAAGAACAATGCTTACATTTATCTGTATACTTGTAAACTCAAACCCTTTCATTTACAATGATTTTGCAATGAAAGAAAATTATTAATATTTTAAGAATTTAAACCTCACTGACTGACTTATTTGTACAAAAATATTCACTAAACATCTGTTTGGCCTTGCATAAACATTACATGACTCAACAATATCATGCAATGACTTAATTCACTTGGTCTAAAGCCACTGCATGATATTGTTGCATGACAAAATTTGTAATAATTGTGCAAGACCAAAATGATGTTGGGCCATAACTGTTCATGCTCACATTTGCATATATTCATGCATCCAAACATGAGTACATAACATTTTAAACATTCACATAGATCAATGAATCTATTGGATGATAAAAATAGTAAGATAAATTTTCCTATTATTTTATAATAAGGAATTGTTTGGTCATCTGTGTTGGTCATGCATGTAGATTTTGATATTTTCTACTTCTGACTACTTCACTTTGAATAATTTTTGATGACGAACTTCCAGACACTCTATCATGAATCCATTTACATAGTAAATCTGCATAAAATCTGCAATCTTTGACAAAAAGTGACCACTGACTTTATTGAAGAATTCATGATACTTTGGCAACTCAAGATCGAGAACTTTTAAAACCACAAACAGCGTGCAAGACAGGTATGACATGACCATGTAATATCGCACCCGAGAACTGCCATATTTCTGATAGCAGATTATTCCACTCCACACCGCAACTATGATGTGGCACATCAGGGCATAATCAAAGCCTGCTTTCATGAAAAGTGCCGCACAATAGCTGACGAGAGATACTATCATGACGCCGATCTCCACTTTTCTGGAGGCCCCATACAGAATGGTATACGTCAAAACGGTTGTCCAAGCAAAGAAAGGCAGTGTGTACCACTGGTCCATAACTGCCCAACGGTGATTCTGTGTAAGGAGGCGTGCCAGTTGGATAAAAGAGTAAAACAAGGCCATCCAGTTGAATGTTGACAGTGTGAAAATGTCTGCACGTGTCAGTTTTTCATTTTTGTTTATCCTGCATAGCCATATAATACCCACACAGGCATAGGCAAAGTTCACTGCAGTGTTGAGGGGCATTGGCACAGCATCTGTGAATACTCCAAGCCAACCATATGTCTCGGCATAGTGGTCAGGGCCATTTTCAGTGAAGACATCGTCAAATATCCCAACAAATGTGATTATGATCATCACTATTGTTACCATGGTAACATCTCTCAGGGACTGCATACAAGGGCCCATCATCATGCTTTGGGTTTTTAGATCTTCTTGTTAAAATTGTCAGGATTTGTCATCCAACCTACAAAGAAATTGATGCAAAATATGCAAAAGGCACATCTTTATGTGAAAGGATCATCCTTAAGAATAATTTCAGTGTGATATAATGGCATATTTATTTTTCGAAATGTCTTTGTTTGTTCCAAAAGTAAAGAGGAAGAACATCAACTTTTTAAAATGCTCATGCCAATGTGACATTTAAAAGAAAAAAAAGAAGAAAAATAAAAGACTTGTGCATTTGGTTCTAGTAACCATTTGTAATCTATTTGACAATTATTTTGAACCCCAAGAAGCAAACATACAACTTGTCGATGCTAATTGTCCATGCTCATCAAATTAATAAATGAATAATGATAGTTTTAAATCCACATTTCAGTTGTCACAACCATATTATTATTAGTGATAGATAGCAGGAGGTCCTGACGAGGACCAGAGCTTATTCTATACTTCAGCGACGATCACAGTTATGTCACAAAGAATCTTAAAATCCTACTCACAAATAATAAAACAAGTAACACTATGGCACTGGCATGAACTACATATTATGGTGTCTGGAAATCATCTTTTAAGATATCCATGAGCTGTCAAACCCAATGTTTATAAACTAATGAGGTCAAACATACGGGAACTTTCGTGACCTCAGTAGCCGACTGAATTTAAGAATTTTTTATTCGAGTTTTGAATTCCAATTGAGGAAAAATAGATAATTATTCTGTAAAATGATACTTTGTTCGTCATAAAAGTATAAAATAAGACCAAAACAAAGAAAATAGTAGTTTTAATGAGGTAATTTACATCCGGGACCCGCCGAAAGACCCCCAGCATTGTGGGTATGAAACAAGATGGCGGCACCCATACTGAAGTGGAAGAGGGTTACAAACACGACTGGGCCGTGTCCCAGGCCTCGTCATGGACATCGAGCAGTCGCAATCAAAGACTTAATGGTTGTTTTTGGTGGTGGTAATGAAGGAATTGTGGACGAGTTACACGTTTTTAACACAGGTTAGAAAAAACTTTCTCTTGGCTTGGTAGATTCAAGATGGCGGCCTTTTGTTGTGATTTTTATGCGCTTCGCGCTACAGCTAAATTCACTGCAGGCATAAGCTTGTCCTTATAGTATATTGGTGAATGGAAGTCCAACACACGTTGGTGAAGTTTTGGTGATCATACTCTGTGTTGATTATTGCAATATTGCAATTATGTTTGTCGGTACAATCCAAGATGGCGGCGCCCAATATTGTACCATGGGCTGTAAATAAACTCCCAGAACAGTAGTTACCATGTCACGAAAGAGAACGGCTTTAATCTGCATAAAAAGCCATTGATATGATGACTAGATTCTGCCATTCAGATCAATATCAGTGGCGTAGTTATTTCAAAATTTAAAGTTGAATTCGCGTGCAGCCTCAGATATCAAAGATGGCGGCCGCCGTTTGACAGACGAGTTGGGGGATGGATTATTTTCTAACAAATCAGTCAAACTTAATAAAGTGAAAATGAACATGATTCGAGTTGTTGCAGGACGAGTAACTAAACACAGAGTTTTAAATATCGTGATGTACTTCGCTTTAAAAGCGATGGTTTTGGCGGCTTTTGGGTCCTGACGCAGCCAGCCCTGCCACCTGTCGATGGCTTGGTGAACTACGGCTGCCAGGGGAGGTGGGCGTTGTTTGGATTTTGATTGACAGCAACCCTGGACCTCATTCAAAAACAAACAAACTGGAAGCTTGCCAACCCCGCGGTGACAACCCCATCAGTGGTTTAGTTTTGAAAAAGAAATCCATTATTATTGTTTTAAACTTGATCTTTATTGGGGCTCTTTTATTTGCAACAACCACAGATAATTCAAATATTTGGCTATGTTGTCAAATATATCACTGGCTAAGACAATTAATTTTGCAAGAAAAACCAATCACATTGCCTCCATATAACTTATCAGGAATGAAAAAAATGCCAAGACATAGGCTGTACACGATTGGCAGCCGGCGGCGAGAGCGGCAGATCGCCAGATCCTCCATTTTGTCCCGCCGAACTCGCCCAGGGTATTCAGAGGGCGGAGGGCGGCATCCGCCGCCACCGGCACCCGCAGCCTCAATCATGGAGAAACGGGATAACCCGGGCTAACTTGCCGGACCCAATCGTGTACAGCCATAGACATTCCATTGATACATTCACAATTTTCATTTTGCACTTCAACAAACCATCTATTTTGTATAGAACAAAAAGCAATAGATTAATATCTAGATTTATAAATAAACTATGCAAGTAGTTCCAATTGTAAAACCTCTGAATTGAAGCAAATATATCACATGCTGTGTGTTTCTCAGACATTTGTTTCTTTTGATGACACTTATACATGTGTATACTTTAGTTCCCTCTGATCTGAATTTGGACAAATAATGTTGCTTATTATTTATGACATCACAGTCCGGGCCAACATTTTTTAGGCTGCAAGAGAGTTGGGCTAGTAAGTGGAGATTTGTACTGGCCTGGACTATTTTTACCTTTTTTGTTTTATTAATTACATATATGAGCTATTTTAGTTTTATGCACTACAGTACTCTACTTGGTTAGGAAAATTCATATTTAGTAAGATTAGTCAAATGACAAAATGACATTTTTAACAATATTTGAAAAATCATGATTAGCTTCTTGACAGTTAGGTTAGCATCACGGGAAGGTGAACTAGCCCAAGAGTGTTTCTACTGACTGAGACGACAAGATTTTTATTTTCATGGGTATTTCATGATCTATATTCCTTTTTAGCTACAAACCAATGGTTTGTGCCAGCAGTACGCGGAGACATCCCACCAGGGTGCGCCGCATATGGCTTTGTTTGTGACGGTACTCGCATCTTGGTGTTTGGTGGTATGGTCGAATATGGAAAATACTCTAATGAGTTGTATGAGTTACAAGCCAGCAGATGGGAATGGAAGAGACTCAAACCAAAGTCCCCTAAAAATGGACCCCCACCGTGTCCCAGACTGGGTAAGTTTATTCATGCAAGAAAAAAAAGTTCTCTGACCCTAATGTCAATTTGTTTCTGTTTATGAATTTTTCTGTCTTACGATATAAACAGCCTGTTTTAAGTATTGAAATATAAGTTTAATACATACCAAATTTATTCTTGGTGTGTTTGTTATGATGCGCCATCTTCTAACCAATCTTTATTGAAAACCAGCATGACATGCTTTTTGACAGGAAAATGTGTCATATCATTAAATAACACAGAGAAATAGGAATTTGATATTTGTTTATTTACTTCTATATTCTCAACATGATAATCAACTTTGAGGGAGTTATCATAATGATTACCATGACTTAATGTTTTATTTGACAGGTCACAGTTTCACATTGGTTGGACAAAAAGTATATCTGTTTGGAGGTTTGGCAAATGACAGTGAAGATCCAAAGAACAATATTCCCAGGTAAATATTTCTAATAAATCAAAAAGAAAATAAACACAATTTTCACTGATATTTGATTGTTTTCATGGACAATGACATGCTGGCACCTAATGTTTATGGTTTATTGATATGTTATTATATTTATAGATACCTGAATGATCTATACACACTTGAACTGAAGCCAAACTCCAGTGCAATGTCGTGGGACATCCCTGTCACATATGGTCAGCCTCCACCGCCTAGAGAGTCACACTCCTGTGTATCATATGTAGATAAAGAAGGGCGTCACCCACGTCTCATCATCTATGGTGGCATGAGTGGGTGCAGACTGGGAGATCTCTGGCAGTATGAAATAGGTACTACTAAATTTAAACTAATAAATGGCATGCCAGTAGTATTTGACCTGGAGAATTGGGTACTCTTATCCTTAAATGATAAATGTAATTGCTAAATCTTATATCTTATCTTGGTTACTATTTCCCTGGAATTTCACTAGATTTGTTTATTGAAGGCTAAACATCAGAATTGTTTGAACATTTCAGATTCCAGTACATGGGTTAAACCTACACTTCAAGGTCTGCCTCCGCTTCCCCGGAGTCTACACTCTGCAAATGTAATCGGAAACAGGTCAGTCCACAAACAACACAGCAAACATAGCACAAAATTGCAAGTTCTAAAATCTAATGAGCCTGAGCAATACATCTCTTGCTGACTGCTCTTTATTCAGATAAAATATATAAATGTGATCTTTTTTCGTGGGATTTATCAGTTTATAGTGAGGAACTTGGGTGGGACCTAGTCTTGTTTCCTAATTAACATCTAAGATTATTATGTTGATTTTATTTCAGGATGTTTGTATTTGGTGGATGGGTTCCCTTGGTTATGGATGATGTTAAAGTGGCTACACATGAGAAGGAATGGAAGTGTACAAACACACTTGCATCCCTTAATCTTGGTAAGTAAACTAGTCCAATTATTTCTTTCTTCATCATGACCTTTGTCATTGTCATTATCTAATTCCTAATTGAAAACAGAGATATTTGTAGGAACTTATATCCTCATGGAGTTTTCCATAGAAACTTGGGTGTTTCACAGAAAATGAATCAGAATTATAACATAAACATGATTGTCCTAATTGCTCGACTTAATTCAGGTGTGATCAAGTGAAAATGTGTGTTAGCTACCAAGAAATTACTGTTAGATAAAAACAGATAATTAGAAATTTTATGAGATGATTGAATGGTTCATTATAATGTTTGATGCAGATACAATGACATGGGAGCCTCTGGCCATGGAGGTGTTCGAGGATGCAATCCCCAGGGCCCGAGCTGGACAGTGTGCTGTAGCCATTCACTCCAGACTCTACATCTGGAGCGGACGAGATGGCTACCGCAAAGCTTGGAACAACCAGGTATGTCCAAAATATATCAGAATGTGAAATGTTTCAATTCGTTTGGTTGCTCCTTATTTTGAATGGCCAGTAAAGTTCACTGTGTAGTTTTAGTCATTTATAATGGTTTTCTGCTCTTAATATGTTAGTATGTTCTTGTCACCAAGCTTTGGTTGTTTACTACAGTTTTGGCCATCTTAAACTCCATATTTTGATTCTTTTAACATGTTTTGTGGATTTGTTTGTAGATTAGATAAGTTCACATGTACAGACAAACCACTTGTACACACAAATATACTTGACAGTAAGCAGAAGACTTTCCTTTGAATCTGTAATGGTATTTAAATCATGTTTAATTGTTATAATTATGTTCTATTAGGTGTGCTTCAAAGACCTGTGGTTCTTGGAGACAGAGAAGCCGCCATCGCCATCTCGGGTGCAGTTAGTGCGGGCCAGCACCAACACTCTGGAGGTTTGCTGGGGGTCAGTGCCCACTGCCGATGCTTATCTGCTCCAGCTACAGAAATATGACATGCCCCCGACACAGGCCGTCACCCCAGCAGGTGTCCCAGCCTCTGCAACTCCAATCTCAGCCACCAGGGCGGCACTGCAGGCGTCACCTTCAACACAAACCACAACCCTTGTCAGGCCTGGAGGTAAGAAAATGTGTTAATAATCCATTCTTCTGGATTTAATAGTGTGTATTGTGAGAAATTTAATGCTATGCAGTGATTTGGAAGGCATTATATCATGCGCCATAGCCGCATTTGAATTAAATTTGTCCCATTACTTAACCCAGTATGTGCACCAATGGTCGCATACAGCAAAGTGTGTAAAAAGCTTGGTAAATCCATGATTTTTTTTCTGAAATCTCTGTTTGATTGATCCCCAAACATCGTGTGGGGCCATATTAGAAGCATGATGACAGTATTGACTTTTACCACCAGATGTCACTGTGTACTGTCCACCAGGTGTCACATTGACTCAATTTAAGTTGATTGCCATGAGGACAGCCATGTCCCCTACATTTTTTATTTCAAGCTAAAGATCTGAAGAAAAAACTATATGTACTTCTCATATCTAGAAATAAAATATGGGTCTTACATTTCAAAAGAGTATCAAAAATATCCAGTAATGTCCCATTGTGGAATAAATTGTCCCATTACTTTTTGACACAAAGAGGACGTTGTCTCGGAAACTATTTTTCCCTTCCCAATCACTGCTATAGAACCTTTTATTGGGAAGTATTTTTTGTAGCCTACACACTTGATATTTCCGATAATTGATGTCAGTGATATAATTTAATATTGATTCTGATTAATAAATGGGCAGGTTTAAATTTACTTGATAACTTTATAAATTTTTAAACAATGACAAGTTTTGATACTTAATCTGTGCTGTACAGGTGTGACAACACAAATCCGGCCAGTAACCATGACAAGTCTGGGAGCTCTGGTCAACCAGTCACCAGGTGGCGCCACCATACGCGCAGGCACACCACGTGCAGCAACAGTAACCATGCCACGTCACAAGTCTCCCATCACAATGACGCCTGGCCTGCAGGGCATACGCGTGGTAGGGTCGCAGCAGGGGACACAGGTCATCAACGTGGCCTCGGCTGGCTCTCTCCACACACCTCAGAAGATCATCACCACATCACAGATTGTATCTCCTGTAAGTGTTCTTTTGGATGTGTTGTATTTCATCATACATTGTCCATAATCGAGTCAAAGTGACTTAATTCCAAAGCAACTGTTTCCCACACTAAAAATAAAAAAAAAACATACTGATCCAATCTAGTTCTCATGCAGTGTAATTATGACTTGATTTTTGTTTCTATAGACGACAGCTACATCAAGTGGAGGTCAAATGACAGGGATAGCTGCATTAGCAGCTGCAGCAGCTGCCACCAGGAAGATAGACACCACCACAGCTGTAAGTGCCAGCACAATGTCTGGCATCAAGGTCGTGACCCCAACCATCGTCACACCTTCTGGTATCAAGGTCACACCTGTACATGGGCGAGCAGGTTAGTGTGTGTTGTGTTTACCTGTTGAGTCCTCTTAAAGAATTTACAGGATTGACAATTTTTACCGTCCAATATCATGATGTAGTTGGAATATGAGATATTTACATATTGGTATACATACCTTACATGGGATTTCAGTGATGCAAGTCTTGAGGAAATAACCTGAATTCAGGTTTTTTTCTTCAAATGTGAAATTCAAAATGGTCCGAATTCTGTCAGAAACATCCAAAAATGACCTTTCTGAAAGGGGGTAGGGGTATCTTCAGGTTAATTTTTAAGGGTTTCAGGTTTTTTCTTGAATAATGACTTTCACCATACTAATTTACACATACTAAATTTATGTCAAGTATGTATCTCTTGCTCAATGTTCAATGCAGAGCAGCGATGTTGTTACAGCTTGGTTCAGTCCTTTTTGTGTCAAAGTTCAACTGCATTAGTTTCTGGTGTATAGATCAAAGATAAACTTTTAGAGTAGCAAATTATTTCAAAAGGTTTGATTTTGAATATAATCTTGAGAGTGTTACCACCGAAGCAACATATTTAATTAAGATTGTAAATGTATATCAGATATCGTTGAGAAGTTAACACTTCATGAAAAAAGGCAGAACTTGGGACAATTTTGTAAATTTTTGGTGCAGGATTTAATTTTCTGTGTTTAATTTAAATGTGAAAGCTGTCATTTGAGTTGTATACATTAATAAATTTGGTGAACTTTGAGTTAAAAGTAAAGATGAGAAATGGAACATGAGTTGATCAATGCAGCATGTTGCAGGTACAATGGCAACCACCGGAGCACATGGCGCCCAAACTATCCGGGTACAGACCCCAGGCACCACTATTCTCAAGCCAGGCACCAGCCAGGGACCCGGTCAGAAGCAGATCATCACCGTACACAAGTCTGGACAGGTATACTATATATGTTAAAGTCATATCTGCCAGCCATATTTTTAAGTAAAACCTGGAAGTCAAATGTGTACTTGTTAATGAAACATAGCAAAATGTGGGTGAAGAAATGGATTATGATTTAGAGAGAAATATCTTTTTGGTTGCACATGAAGGAACTCTTTTTTTCCATTATTGTGCACACATGACCAAATAGTGCCACACAACAATTGTGCTTGACCAGATAAGGTCAAGAGAAGGTCAAACATACCGTACTTGGTTATGTGTCCCAAAAGTTAAGTCCCGTTTATGGCAAAATTTATGGATTATGCCAGTTGTTTCTCCATTTTCTAATGTTATCACCTGTTTTCTCAAAGTATATTTTTCATATCTCTCCAGGTGTCCAGCCAGCCTCAGATTGTCACACTGGTAAAGACAACACAAGGAATGACTGTTGCCTCAGTAAGTTAAAAACAAATGTTTCCTTCTCCTCATACTGCAAAAAAATCACTTAAAAGCAAACAGACTTTTGCCTCTCACAAAATAGTAAACTCTTAGAATATCAATGCTTCCATTTCAAAAAATGGCTTTAAATTTAACCATATTTTCACAGATAGAGAATTCACAATCATGGATTGTCTCAGTAGGCTCACTCAAGTACATATTGTAATTTCCAAGGAAATCTGATATGTATAGCATGAATGTTTGTCAATATGTGTTAGGCCAAATAAAATGATTTGGTTAGCTACATATCCAGAATTTGAGAGATACTAATTATTAATGTAGTGAAGTTTTGATATAGTGGGTCAATATCAGACCTAATGTACTGATCATGAATATTTGGTCCTAATTAGATGCCCAAGGTCACTCTGCTGCAGTCCTCCAAGGCTTCATCTCAGACTGCCAACGTTCAGACCCTGACTGCCCAGGCTCTGCAGGTATAAATAGCCTGTTCCCTGCAGTGCCATCTAGCGAGAGAAAAAACACATCAGCATCTCACATTTTTTTCACAGATTTAGACTCCTGAAAAAAAAACCAACAAAAATTGTCTTCAAAGTGTCTATCTTGAGTGGGTTGTTTTTCTTCTTTTAATCTGCACATTTGTTTTGTGACAACAAATGTGCAGATGATTGTATGGTACATTTGAATAAGACATTATATATGATAACCAGACTTAAGAGAATTAAAGATAATGTGAGATGCTGAAGGTAGTTTTCCCCCAACATGCATATCATGCTTTGCCATGTTCAATTAATTACTGCATTCTTGCTTCATTAAGACTGTCAGCTTTATGGTTGTTAGTAATCCATCATATACTAATTTACATCACAGAGAACATCAGAAATATTTAACTTTTAGAAGACTGTGGTGATATTTTTACACAATTTGATAAAGATTTTAGTTTCTTTACAAAGAAATGGAAATTCCTCTTCTGACATATATATGATAAAGACACATACAGTAATGGTGTTGAATATGGTATATATGATTGTTTGTTTCACCATTCTACAGTTTACCATGAAGGAAAAATGTTTCACTTTATTTTTATTTCTTATTTATTTATTTATTTTTTGGATGTGCCTTTTATGTGAAATTATAATTTGATTCCTGTGTAATAGACAGCATGGCAGTCCAAAAAAATTCTTTAAAAAAGATTGAAAACATATGACAGGAATATCATGCTTTTCAATCTTTAATTCTTTAAAATACTCTAGTGAATCTACAATAACTTGAGGGATCGTTCTTATAGCTAATTTATGTCATTATACATCCGTGGATTGTGTTAGGAATTTGTTTACAAAGGTTAAATCAAAATGCCAAAACAAATTATTTAACAGGTTAGCTGTCAAAAAAATAGATTCTCAAAATTTCCTATCATAATATTTTGTATTTGTTATTTTTGTAGCTTGTCGGTTATTGTCTCACCTGTGACCGCTGTTGGCGAGACTTTTAATGTCACTTTCTGTCTGTCTGTCTGTCAACATTAAGAGCTTCAGTGCCATGTCATGTCACAATGTACAAAGAAAAGTTTGAAAAAGAATATTCAGTGATAATGATTGACGAAACAGAAATTATTGATTGGAATCTTTTTATGACAAGTTGGTTAAATGATTCATTTTGCTGAATGGTATGACAAACTTATTTCAGTGAATAGACACATTTCAATATAGAATTTATTTTATATTTTCTGACTGAGGAGTATAAGTTGTTGAAGAAATATATCTCAGAATTTTGATCATTAATCTGTTGAATATTGGTAGTCAGCAAAATGATGCGATAGGCAAGACCTTGCTGTGTATCTGGTTTAATTACGGGATAGCATATTTCAGAAAGTATATCACTTTGTCCAGCAGTGTATCACACAATGTTAGGGCTGATATTTAACATTAGCATGCACATCTATTGTGGAATTCAGTAAAAGTTTTAAGTTTTTTCCCAAAGCAGTTACTTTTGGCCTGTGCTGTGGTCATTTATGCAGAGTTTGACAACCAATTATGGTCCTCAGATAATAACATGTTCATCATTTAGTCACCATATTACTATGCATGTTTCCTGTAAGTTGCTTCTGTTTATCATTTCAATAATAAGCATGATGAGTTGAGACAATTTTAGTTAATGCAGAATTTACCACCAGGTGGCATGTTTCATTAAAAAAAACTCATGGCTTTTTCCCCATTCATATTGAAACAAGGCCTGTTTCACGGGGAGACAGTTTATGTTTAGGAGATTGAAACTTTTGTATAGGAATATAATGATATATCTGCTAAGGATAAAAGAAAGTTTCAATCTCCTCAAAACATGCTCTTTTAAAAAGATAATGTATGTTGCATGCTGATTATGCTGGGACATGCGGTCATAGCAGACCTTACTCATATGATAAATGAAAAAAGTTTTTAAAAAATAGATTTTACTAAAAGACCTTGTATTTGTTGCATATGGAGTCCTGTTTAATGAAATTGTATAATATCACATTGAAAAACACAGAAAGCTTCATATAAAAAAGAAAACATGATAATGGTGTAAACGATGTTAAATCTGGGACTCTGATTAAGATTTTAGTCTTTCTCTTTCTTGATCTTTATGTTGTTTTTTTCCATAAAAGGGTTTTATCCATTATTCACATTTCATTTTTTTTTTTGCAGAACAAGGGCATTCCACAGGGAGCGACCATTGTGAAGCTCGTGACAACCCAGGCAGGTGGGTCAGGGAAGCCTACAGCCATCATCACCACCAGCCAGCCTGGACAAACTCCATCCAACATCCTGGGCATCAGCTCCGTTCAGCCCTCCATGCCCAAGGTAGGACTATTAACTGGCAATGCTAGGAGGATCACTGCATTTTGAATTTAGAATTTTCAATACTGGGAGGGTCAATGCATTTTGAATTATGAATGTTCAGTGCATTTTGAATGTTCAATGCAAAATAACAAATGGTTGACCGGTTTTTACAAAAATGTTTTTGTATTGTGCCTAAAATGAGGATAAGTTTTCACAAATGCAAAAAAATAATGGAAATAATGTTTTTTAATGAATTAAGACCACTCCGGGGAAGACAACAATAATCAAGACAGTGCCAACCTCCATGATCAACCAATCCGTGAAGGCTGGTCAGCTAGGTAGTATCAGCGGCACGCCCGGCAAACAGACCATAGTCATCGCGGCACCAAAATCAGGGGGAGGAATGACAGCTGCCGGAACACCCACCAAAATCATCACTACCGCCCCCAGGCTAGCTACTTCTTCAGCTGGAGGTAGCGGCACACAGTTCATTGTTGTCACGACGAGGCCTGGAGGGGGCGCCACATTAGCTTCCAGTAAGTTTTGTCTTCACCACTGTGACCATATTTCATTCTAATTGGTTTTCTCTCAGATTTAGACTTTGAGATTTAGACAAAAGGATTCAAACAAAGTAAAAATTGAATTGAAATAAGTTTGAAATCCCTTTATATTATGGCAGGTTCACAGGCAGTGACAGTTCCAGCAAGAACTCAGTTCCTGAACACCACAGGTACGACCTCTGGTGGGAAGCCTATCTTCACCATAGTAACCACTGGAGCATCATCTCTAGCAAGCCCTATCTCTGCCAGGACCATCATGACAAGCTTAACCAACACAGTCACAACACCAGTGTTGTCCAGTCCGGTGGTGGTCACCTCTGCCGGACAAACTTACCAGAGCATCACTGAGGCCACCATAGACGCTGCTGGACTGGAAGCAGCTGAGGCAGCCGAGGCCATCATGCCACCACAGGTAGATGGCACTGTCGACGAAATCACATCACAGATGCAGGTCAGTCAAAATCCTTGCAATATTTATATATTGAAAAAAGACTGCATTAGAAATTATTCTTTTGTTAAAGCCTGATCTTTGTCTTCTTAAAATTTGCATTCAATTTCATTCCTTCATACTAAAAATAAATATTTTTGCAGGTTGATGGATTATTTGATCCAGAAGGAGAAGAAGGTGAGGCCCAACCAGAACAGCAGCAGGGGGAGGGTGCACAGGAGGAGGAACAGCCTGGGGATGAAGCAATGGAGGGAATAGCCGAAGGAGATGCTGCCCCCATCACAGAGGGTGGAGAACCAGCACTGGAGGTAAATGATTGGACTAGATAACCTTTTGATATGCTGTGACAGGTATCATTGGCAATGTGCAAAAGTGTCAAGATTGGAATCTATGGAAAATGCTTCAAATTTAACAGGATCCTTGATAATCCATTTGAATAATGGAGGATGTGGACCTTTGTGGTAGTGTTGTTTAAATGTGAATTGTTTTCTCACACAGAGTCCTGAGAATAGTGGCATTGGGTTGACAGGAGATATAGGACAGGGTGACGCTCCATCTGTGTCTGATGCTCTCAAGCAGGAAGAAGAGGAGGCTGCTCTCCAGGCAGTCAGTAGGATCTCAGAGCCAGCTGCGGGTAAGAAAACTATCAATAGAATAATATGTGTCTAAATGAATGGTAAATGCAAAATACTTTTCAAGTTAAATGCAAAGAATGGAACAGATTGCTGGGTCCATAGTTTTCATTGATGTGGCTTGAACAACCAAATTAATTTTGACTTATTTAGTCCCTTTATTGGCTTGTTAAAGCACATCATTTTTCTTGTTTATATACCTTTTTTACTTGTTCACTTGAACAAGTTTGGTGGACAAGTTCTTTCTTTTCAAGTTTGATTGTAATATTACCTAGGGCATTTTCCCCTGGGTAAAACTTACATGGAATAGTTCCAGTTTCAGTTCTATCTTTCACTTGACATATTGAATAAGAAGTTGATTATGTAAGATGACAGAGGTACCTGCAAAGACAGAAATATTAATAAAAAGTACTTATGTTTGTAGATCCATTGTCAACGTTGGCCTCAGCAGCAATCTCAGCGACACCAAACAGCACAGTGGATGCACTGAAACAAGTGGTCGGAACATCTGCTGCAAACGGTGTCAAGCAGGAATCTCCACTCAAACCTGTATGTGATCTTATATCGCTTATTGCTTTTTAGCAATTTATTTGCATGAAATATTGCATTGGTAAAAATATAATGATTTACAAGATATCAATGAATATCTCATCAAAACTGAATTGGGATCAATCTTGTTTGGAAAACCATAACCTGCCTGCTTGTTACACTTTATCTCAGTTCATGTGTTTTCATTCAAGTCAGCAGAGCTATCAACCCATGGGGTTCTGTTTAAAACCCTACACTTTTTAAATATTTACATTGCAAGTTTAATTTCACTAATTTTGTTTTAAATGAGAGAGTTTTCAAATCTTTTCCAGCAAACTTGCAAATAATTACAAATTAAAATATTCAGTAACGTTGTTCAAATATAATATAGAAAATAAACTTTTCAATTATATATTTTCACTTTGAGATGATTTTAAACCTTTTTAATTCACTGAATGTTAGGAGGTGAAGAAAGAGTCTCCGGTAAAGACGATAGTAACGGTGAAGAAGGAGTTGAACCAATGGTATGATGTGGGCATAATCAAGGGAACATCATGTGTCGTGTCACACTATCATCTGCCATCTGAGGCGGGACAAGGAAACGGAGACGTAAGTGCTTCAGCTTAGTTGCATAAGTGTGATTTATATATATATATATATTTTTTTTTCAACAATTTTTATGGCACCGTGATATACTTTCCTGCCTTCATGTTCTTGTTAACATGGAATAAAGTTAAAAGAACAGGTACAATTCAGTTGAGAGAGCCAATCTAGTTTAGGTCAGAGAAATGAGTGAATGGGCTTATAAAAGAAGGCTTGTCTATGTCTGTTCACATTTCTATTGTTTTGCTATTGCTTTGCATTTTCTAAACTTTCTAACAAGGAAAGAACATTCTCGAAAATAAATTATTGATTGATTTGCAATTCTATTCTATACTTGGTCAGTGATTTGTAATCTGTTAAAGGAATTAAGAAAAGAAAAAGAATATTTGAGAAGTAGCATATACATCAGTTAGTTGAATTGGTGTGCATTGCTTTTTGTATTGCTTAATGTCTGTGCTGTGTGTATGAACGTAACACTTATGGCCCGTCCAACCTGCAGACGGTTTCAAATCTCCAGGATATCGATGTTGTGAGCGTGCCTGACCACAGTGTTCTCAAGAGGCAGGAGTTGCTACCCGGCACAGCTTACAAGTTCCGAGTCGCTGGAATCAATGCTTGTGGGAGAGGTCCATTCAGTGAAGTGTCTGCATTCAAAACCTGTCTCCCGGGCTTCCCAGGGGCTCCATCTGCCATCAAGATCAGCAAAGTGGGAGGATCAGTATGTATTATTTCCTGTATCACCAGTCTCACACTTCTAAAGATATATTTAACAACTGTCGAATATACCAAAATATACATTGTACATTTTTGCATTTTTTTATTTATTTTGCAAATATTTATTTATCTTTATATTTCAATAAAAAATACCTCTCATTTTCAGACTCAAAATTTATGTATTATTTCAGGAGATGAATTTTGAAAATATTTTATCTCTTTTTAAAAAAAGGCAAGCTATAAAGAATTTAGATTAACAAATGGTACATATGTTCACTTTGCAGAGTACAGACGGTGCACATTTGTCTTGGGAACCTCCACAGAACACAGCAGGCAAGATCACAGAATACTCGGTGTACCTTGCTGTGCGTAACACAGCCCCCCAGACAGTACAGAAGCCAGGCAGTCCAGCCCAGCTTGCCTTTGTGCGTGTCTACTGCGGTCCCAGCCCACAGTGTACTGTGACAACGGCCAGCTTAGCGTCAGCCCACATAGATTACACCACAAAACCTGCCATTATTTTCCGTATCGCAGCCAGGAATGAGAAGGGATATGGCCCTGCCACCCAGGTCAGGTGGTTGCAAGGTGAGAAATACATCTCTAATCTAATCATTGAAAGTACATTCTGTTTGGATCTTTAAAATGATAATTATCACAAATTTCTCTGTGGCTTAGTTTTGATATGTAACATGCTTATATTTAGTAAGTGAT
Source organism: Amphiduros pacificus (assembly GCA_949316495.1). Lineage (NCBI taxonomy): Eukaryota > Metazoa > Annelida > Polychaeta > Phyllodocida > Hesionidae > Amphiduros > Amphiduros pacificus. The sequence goes on along the minus strand of OX439009.1, from coordinate 15,646,046 downwards.
AAATGTGATAATATGTGAACTATATAACACACAATTTGATCATCACTGATTCCTATATTAACAGATGCAGCACAACAAGGGGCAGGAGCTAAAACTGCTGTTAAACGTAGTCTACCACTCTCAGAAAGGTAAGTACCACCTAGTAACAATACACAGAACAAAGGCAACACCATTGGGTGGGTTGGTTAACAACTCTCCTATATTTCCTAGGTTAAACAATGAAGATATTCCACTGGAATCATTTGACAACACATCACCATTTCAAATTACAGCAGATTTATTTTACACTACTTTCAGTTTCCAGTTTGTGGAAGAATGATCAAATGTAGAATTGTTCATATATGGCTATAAATAGTTTTCAATCATATTCCAGTCTTTTCTCAAATTTTATTTTATTTTATATCATTTCAGTCAACCTGGTGCTCTCAATGTTGTTGGAAGTTTGGCAACAACCAAAAAATTGAAAACAGAAGATGGCAAGTAATTGAAGTCATGAGTTTTACGGGATAAATCAGACAGAATATGCAAGTGAGGAGATGTGACAAGATAGTTATGGTACTGGAGGGAGCCCATGCTGGATACAGGAGATGGGACAGTAAGCTGGAAACCTAACCTGCTGGGAGAACTAAGAATAGAAAAAAACACATTAGAGGTTTTAATCAACAGAGACATTTTATTAATTTTACACGGCTGTTGATTGTTGAATGACTGCCACTGTTCTCATTCTTGTAAGTTTATATAATCGCAATATTATATACTAGTTAGATTGGAATATCTAAATGTATTAAGTAGGTTGTAGAAGCTTATATTCAGCAAGGAAGAAATCATTATTATTTTATTAAGCATGATTTACTTGTCACTTTGTTCTGATGATATCTAGTGTGACTTTCACTCGGGCAGCATATCAAATCCACAAATAATTTTGGAAGAATGATCCACAATTGTGCAATGAATTTATTACTGGAATATAGTTTGCTTATGCATGACTCCAGAATGTTGACAGATTACTATAATACATTACACATGCATTATACCATTACAGTGATATACCATTGGTTGAGGTAATCAAAATAGGGAAGCCTGTTCCGTTCCAAACACAAATTGCCCAGTAGTGAAATAAAACCAAAATGGGTGCATATATTATATTGGTCAGGTAACTATTTGACCAAATCTCTGACATGCATGTCTCGATTTTGATTAGTTTACCAGTGGAGACCACTCATCAATTTGGTCAAGCTATTACTGTTGCAAGCCTGCCAGTTTCTCAGGCGTGACACCATATGCTCACAGTTTTGCATGATCAGATCTGTGTTTGGGCGAGACTGATGACAGTCCCATCATTTACATATTGTACATTTTACATTTTAGTAACTGCCATAATTTCCATATCATTCTGGAAGAGTACAATCAATTTTCCAGACTACAAATGGAACAATTCCTGAAGTAGGGATGTAAATTTGATATTTTATTCAAATGTGTAGACCATTGATGTATGCAAAAAGTTAACCACAATTTGTAAGGACTTTTAATATGAAAATGTTGTACATTGAATTATTTAGATGTAGCAAAAAAAGGTGGCATTTAAAAAGCAATTCACTCTTTGATACATTTCTATTGGAGTAATTTTAGAGTTGTTCACACCATTTAAATTATTATTTATTTCTTCTTATAATTCATTGTATTTCACCAGGCCTAAACCCTCCCCAGATATGACTTGACAAGAAATGAGAATAAGGGGATCACTACTTGAGATTAATTCCTTTCAGAAATGCATTGATCCTAACTTAGCTGAGATTGGGCTCCAGGTTTTTAATGATTGCTGTTTGGTTATGAAGGCATGTTGCAGAAGACAATCACATTGGACATATTAAAATTAACCTATCTTCTCATTAAATATCCTCATATCTTCACTCCACTTTTTCATAATTTGGTTTCAATAAAAGAAGAGATACATGAGTCAAACAGAAGTAAAAACCTAAAATGTTAAAGGAATGAGAATGTTTTTTCAAATTGTAGTGAAAACAAAAGTGAAAGAGAAAATTTAATAGAATTTTGTGTCCCTTCTTGTGGTCAGCCCAGTTTGGCAATGGATAATGGTTGCCTAAAAATCTGTTTATGTATTTATTGTACAGTCTTATTTGTATCTTGTAAATATATTACATCACCTGTTTTGCATAGTATGTATATTCTTCAAACTTGTAGTTTTGTGTAAATTTTATTGTATTCGATGCACAATGTATTTTTGTCAATGACTGACCATGTTTTCTAAAAACATGAAAGTTATGATGAGGAGATTGTATAGATAATTTTGAATAGATAGTAGTGAAAATTAGCTTGATTGAGATTGCAGATTATTTTTGGTATTGCTAAACCATTCGAGTGCTTGCCGGCCCAATGGCCTCCACATTTTGAATTTGGTTTTGTCCTCACAGGTCATGCAAATGTTTGAAATGATATATTATCAACTGTGTCTGATGTGCTTAGTCTCCCACAAGAAACGGTTAACATCTGCCTAGAAAGTATAACAAGAAGTACTCACATCTGAATGAAACTATAAACTATAAAGATGTTAAAGAAGAGATACATGCAGGAGCTCTATATATTTTATAGCACCATTCGAATGGCATATTCAGGGCGACTTGTGTTTTGAAATGAACCAATATAAAAAATGTGCCTCAGCACACATGCTCATTATCTTGAATAAAATATGATCTATTTAGATAATCTTCTAAAATTGCTTTTCTGATGAAAGACGATTGAAGAATAAGAATATATCAGAGCAGCTAAACCGTTTATACTAATGATCATCAGCTGTATACTATTGCTTAAAAGGGAAGGTAAAGGAAATTTTCCTTTGCAGCATGAATTGTTTTCTCCATGTATCAAATTTGTTCGAGTCACTTGTTAAATTATGTATAAAATACATTGTCATTTTATTCACTTGGAAACAGCTGACAAGGTATTGGCAGATTCATCCAGCATTTGCCTTACCAACGTACTATCTGTTCTTAAACTAACCATTTAACATGTGTTCACAGATAAATATTAACTGTAAGGGGGAAAATAAGATAAGCTGGTTTTGGAAATGAAAAGATCTAAAGATTTGCTAGATTTTGTAATGTGTAAAGTTTGGTCAGGTTAGGAAGTCCTGTCACTGGGGATCAGAGAGACAATATGTCTTATTAAAGAAAAATTGTATTATTTTCTCACCAAAAATGTATTATTCTTATTGGAGAATGTTATATGATTAACCATGGAGAGAATGCATGAATTTATGTCATTTTGCAAAATTTGTACAAAATGGAAATTGTCTAGCTTGTAATGTTGTATTTTTATTATTACTTGTTTTAGTGTACTGTTTGTCTATGTTAAATAAACACTTGTACAAGTGTATAGTAAAAACTACTGTCAAAGTCAAGATTTGTTTTTTTAAACTTAAGTTATTGGGGTAATGGAAGGTAACATTTGTATAGTGATAACAAAGTGACTGTTCTTAGCACTCGTCAGGGTAGTGTAAATGAGTCTTCTGTCAAATTAAATTGACATGACATGATTCTGTCATGACATTAATTATTAGATGAGGCACTATTCGCAAGCACTAACAGCAAGTTTCTCTGCTATTTGATCATATTCCTTAATCTTCCCCGCAAACTGTGCTGGACACAGCTCTAGGTATTTTAGTTTCAGCAGTGCATAGCTTTTGCATTGATCAGATCCCATTATTCCCACATGCACAGCACTCTATAGTCTCTTTAATATTGTTATATTTTCTCAATTCAGCTGCTTGTATGCCAAGCTAGCATGCCCTAGCCTGAAGACCTATTGACCTACATTTGAAGCATTAGTGCTATAAATAACCTCAGATTTAGTTGCTGCTAGTATCAAGTGTTGTATATTCTGTAAAGACATAATTTAAGCAGCAGATTACACAGCATGTTCCCCTCCATGGAAACTTTATGTACATTGAAGCCAATAATCTGGGAGGAAATGACAATAAATCTGGTGTTGTACAAGGCACCCAGTGGGCGACATTTGTTATCTGGATTCAAGGCACTGGCATAGGGATGTGGCAGTGGTCTTGCTATTTAACAGTGTCAATGAATTAAATCAGACAGCAGAGTGCAAGTGCACTTAACAGACTGTAACACAGAAAGAGACATAAGTCATTAGTTCAGCACTGCCTCACTGAATTGTCATGTCGCAGGTCCTTGACATGACAACCCACCCAGTCACAGTTTTACAAGGACAACAAGCTAAGCCTTTTGGCATGGGCCACAGCTCATGTGGGAAATTGTATCATGAATTCAATCTCCACATGGCCAGGGATCGAATCATTAGTTCAGATATCAACCAGTGCAATGGTTTAGTATCAAGAAATCTGGCTTTAAAGGGGATGGAAACCATCACAAATTGTGGATTAATAATTTATCACTTATAGCACATTTACTCTGGTCCAAATTTCTGAACTTCTAATCATCTGTTGCTGGTGGCTGCCATCTTGTTAAGGGGATTGTAGTAATACCAGCCAATCAGAAACAAGTTATAAATTAATTGCAAATTATAAAAAAATTTGTTTAAATAAATCAATAAATGGATCTATCAATATCAATTTTTACCACAGCGGAAATTTTTATCTAGGTCATCTAGCCATTTTAAACTAGCCATGTCAAGAAAGTCACACCTGTGACAAATGCTGGCCATTAGGTAGAAAATTTATCACATTTTGCCATTATATGTTTGAGGCTTATAAAATATTAAATTTGTTGTTTTTTTCAAAAAAATATATCATACTGTCCAAAAATATATCATACCATGAAAAGTTATTTAAATCCAAAGTCACAAGATTTTGCTAATTACAAATAATTCAAACATGCTTTTATGGCAGCCATGACACCTTCATCCCTTATGATGATCACAGGAAGTAATAAGAAAAGTTGATCTATTTTCTTTCTTCAAATTGCAGACCATGCTTCAATTGTTTCAATTTTTCAGATTAATAATAAAATGACATAACTCAAAATAAAAAAAAATCCTTATAGAATGAACAACCTGCAGTGCTGCCTTTTTTATCTATTGGGTCAGTTGTGAATTCAAAGGTCAACTTGTGCTTTTGCTTGACATAATTTCATGGTCAGGTCACAGGCCCGATGCATGTTAATATTCCACTTTCACGTCAGATGCACGAGACCTGGTTCACCCTTACCTATTTTTTGCTGCGTTCTGAACATTTTAAAGCATTCATAAAATCACAAAGTTCACAAGTAATTTTACGGAGATTTGGGGTATGCCTCAATGATGTGTGGCTATCACTAAAATCAACCAAAGTACACTGACCATGGTTATTATTGTTTTTCTGAAAGTGCCACGTACTGCCTGTATTCTTGTGACCACTAGACGGTCACACGGACGGCAAAACATTTGCTCCACACGATCGGGTCCGGCAAGTTAGCCCGGGTTATCCCGTTTCTCCATGAGCTCCACGATTGAGCCAGACTTAGAGAATATGCAACTATCCTTATTTGCTCAATGCAAATGACCCAATGTTGTACAATGGGATTTGCTAAGGTATAACCAATATTTAGTGTATTTGTTTGTGTTTGATTAAAATGAGAGAAGATAACTAAAAAAATAAAATATGTATGTTATGAAGAATTACGGACAACATAGACAAAGCCCGGAAGACCGATGTTAGGATTTTACTACAAACTAAAATAAAAATATACGTAAGTAAGGTTCACTGTGAAATATAAAGGATATAATCTACACAATATTAAACATGTCAAACAAAAAAATTCTTTGTCTTTATTTATTTGCTTATGATTTGTTATGAGGCTAATGGAGAGGGAAGCAGATTATCTATATATGAGAGGCTAATGGAGAGGGAAGCAGATTATCTATATATGAGAGGCTAATGGAGAGGGAAGCAGAAGCAGGTTATCTATATATGAGAGAGGCTAATGGAGAGGGAAACAGATTATCTATATATGAGAGGCTAATGGAGAGGGAAACAGGTTATCTATATATGAGAGGCTAATGGAGAGGGTTAGAAGGTTATCTATATATGAGAGGCCCATGGAGAGGGAAGCAGATTATCTATATATGAGAGGCTAATGGAGAGGGAAGCAGATTATCTATATATGAGAGGCTCATGGAAAGGGAAGCAGATTATCTATTTATGAGAGATGCTAATGGAGAGGGTTAGAAGGTTATCTATATATAAGAGAGGCTATTGGAGAGGGAAGCAGGTGATCTATATATGAGAGGCTAATGGAGAGGGAAGCAGATTATCTATATATGAGAGGCTAAAAGAGAGGGAAGCAGATTATCTATATATGAGAGGCTAATGGAGAGGGAAGCAGATTATCTATATATGAGAGGCTAATGGAAAGGGAAGCAGATTATCTATATATGAGAGGCTAATGGAGAGGGAAGCAGATTATCTATATATGAGAGGCTAATGGAGAGGGAAGCAGATTATCTATATATGAGAGGCTAATGGAGAGGGAAGCAGATTATCTATAAATGAGAGGCTAATGGAGAGGGAAGCAGGTTATCTATATATGAGAGGCTAATGGAGAGGGAAGCAGATTATCTATATATGAGAGGCTAATGGAGAGGGAAGCAGATTATCTATATATGAGAGGCTAATGGAGAGAGAAGCAGATTATCTATATATGAGAGGCTCATGGAGAGGGAAGCAGATTATCTATATATGAGAGGCTAATGGAGAGGGAAGCAGATTATCTATATATGAGAGGCTAATGGAGAGGGAAGCAGGTTATATATGAGAGGCTCATGGAGAGGGAAGCAGGTTATCTATATATATGAGAGGCTAATGGAGCGGGAAGCAGATTATCTATATATGAGAGGCTAATAGAGAGGGAAGCAGATTATCTATATATGAGAGGCTAATGGAGAGGGAAGCAGATTATCAATATATGAGAGGCTAATGGAGAGGGAAGCAGATTATCTATATATGAGAGGCTCATGGAAAGGGAATTAATTTATATATGAGTGGTTAATGGAAAGGAAATCAGTTTCTCTAAATGCAACGGAAAGAAAAGGCAGTCTATTTCTGTGTGGGTAGGAGGGGGTGGGGGTTCATAGTATGCATGACAATGTGTTTAGTTGGTACATCAGCTTTGTGTCATAGATTGATTGGCCCTTTATATCATAGGTTAATGTCATATTTGATAGTGGAACATGCCCTTGTTCCATATGTAACAAAAATATAATTTAAAACAAGCTTTTCTCATTAAAAAAAACAAACAAACAAATGTACAATGCACTTTTTACTCTTTTTATTCTATTTTTGTTATCGTCCAATTGTGGTACAGCTCTCATGCAATATGTATTTCCAAGGTCGACATTGGATAGCGTCATTGATAACTCTGCATGACCTTACCACAAAAGCACTACAAATATAAAATATTATTCTCTCTTTTAATACATTCTTGTCACAATTGCTTTAATAAAAAAAAGTTCAATCACAATAAATAGTTATGAATGAATTCAGATCAGATTATAAATTAAAGTTAGCAAGTATAAAAACTTGTTTTTTTCTCAATAATCATTTGACATTAATAGCTATATTATAAATGCAGTTATATGTAAATGTTACAGGGCATACCGTTATTAATAACATCTCCCATCCATGCAGCCACATTGTATTGGGCAAGCTCCGAAGGAGCAAGTGAAGCTGCTGCAGAACACCCTGGCAGGTTTGGGAATAACTGCAAGAATATAAAACCTCATTGCAATAGAGTAAGTAAAGTAAAAGTAAAGCTGACATTAATATACCGCTGAGATTACAGACAATGTCTGCTCATGGCGGTTAATAGAAACCGGGGATCCTGGATCTCAAGGCAAATACTTCACCAAATGAGATATTTCACACAGATTTCATACCGCGAAGAGAAACTGCAAGCATCACAAGTTAAGACATTTTGATTTTTTTTTTTTTTTTTGCAATTTTCAGCCACCTTGTTTTTATTGCAATAACAACGTATACATGGCAAAAACAGGTTTTGGGGACTTTCTCTTGCTTTTAATTCTTTAAAAATCTTAGTATTTATAAAATGGCCGTTTTCTGTGGTAAATATCTGGAATTTGATTACATTTAAAATTATGCATGGAGGTGCTTTTGAGTACACAGATAATCACAGACTTTTTTAAAACTAATTCAAATCAACGCTTCAAACCTTCTCATCCTTTGTCGTTTTTTGTCAAATTCGAACTTCTATTCATTCCTTTACCCCCGACCCCAAATGAATTTAATGATGAAGTGATAATAATTTCTTGATATACAAAAAAAATGTAAACTGTTTTTTATGACCCTTTAGCAACAATGGCCATATCATCTAGGCATTTGATTCCCACCGCCATCCATTCTCCATAAAACACCAACTTAAACACAGATCCGACTAGCTGTGCGGGTGGGGCCAATTGTCTTGAAATAAATGGAGTAATATTTTACCCTTTTCAGATCGTGGCTGCTTCTGGGCGTTATCTTTGACGGGACTAGCAGAAGCGACCACAAACATGGCCACCACGCTGAGGATAATGCAAGCCTTAAACATCTTCTCTGCAAACAAATAAGAATGCTGATTACAATAAATCTATATCTAAGGTTCAGCTCATTTGCTGTCCCTGCTAAATATGTTCTGTGAAAACCTAGCTGGGCGACATTTCATACATATCCCTCAATTAAATGGGAAGGAAAGCATATGTACTTCGCCTTCAAAGCTTCGCATTTGTGCTAGCCTTGCAATTAATAACAAAAGTATTATTTCGAATAGATGTAACTGAAAATAAAATTGCACACTTAAATAGCGAAAAGGTTTTTCCAGATAAATAGATAATTTTATACTGTCTCTTTGCTGACATTTATGGTTCTCAACCCTTTTTAAGAAAATAATTCGAAATTATTATCGTATGGAAATTAATTAAGCATCTATTTTAATATATTTTTTTTGTCCTGAGAATCTTTGGTTCTCAGAGATTCTCATATTTTAAATCCATTTTTAATTCTAAGATTTTTTATATTCTGAGATTTTTTTTTGAAATTCTGAGATTCTTTAATATTCTGAAATTTTTAAATATTCTAATTTTTTTGTTAATCTGAAATGTAAAGAGTTGTGAATCTCTCCTATCCGCAATTAATTGCGCATATTTCATATTACAAACTCATTACAACTGATCATCTCCAAAGGTAATATTTTAAATCGATTTTAGTAATAAATTATTTGCATTGTAAAACAGTCATGAGATTTATGTCACAGAATAAGATATCATAAATGTAAATCATTTCTCCAATTTCACTTCATCGATAACGTACACTTCATAGACTCAAAAAGGGCTTTTAACCCTTTTATAAAGTTATTCAAATAAAGCAAATTTATGTGTTTTCTTACCTTTTCTTGGTAATGTCTGGTTTCTTGGTTGATGTAGATGTTCATGCATTGTCAACCATTATATACACAAGAGCATGGGAATGTGACCGAATATCGCAACTGTTATTCAGGTATTTTTAGTGCAGAGACGTCGTAAAGACTGAAAAAATATTACTGCTCTCAGAAAAAAAATAACTGGGATTGTTTAAGATTAAATTAACCGGTGCACGTATCTCTTATTTTTAGAAAATGTGTGTTTCTTGTCTACTATTTATATATCATTGATTACTGGCATTGAAGTTAATTGTTTTTTTATTGATGCCAAATATGAACGCACAAATTACATATATATTTATTTGACACCTATATATTAGAAATGAATCGCAAGTGTCCCTGAAAAATATTATGAAAATAACCTTTTTGAAATAGTCAGACAAATATTGCGCGCCATATTTAAGAAACATAAAAATTGGTTTGACCAATTTCAGAGAAATAAGTCCTATCAAAAGGGAAATCAGAAAAAAACTGACATGGGAAGGAACATATTTTGATGATTGAACCTATTGTTCTAGAATGTTATTTTACGTATCAAGTAGGCTTATCTTATTGTGCTTTGATTAGAAAAAATGCTGATATCTGTAAACATACATGCTGATTGCAACCCGTTTCTATTGAATAAAATACATCCTTGTATTGTCAAATTACAAAACAAAATGTAAGAATAACATTTCAAATTTCGAAACTACCAAACGTTGAATGGTCATAAATAGACTTTTGACATCAAGTAAAGAAACATATAAAAGTAAAAATATAATATCAACATTTGTTTCTTACGATGAACATTGTATATTCCAAATATAATATTCTACCATTTGAAGAGATATACTGTTCACCTATTCCACCAGGATTGAAAAGATCTTCAGACATTATTTATTTTCAAATGCATTTTTCGGTGCAACTAATAGATAAAATGTTCTCCCTCTAATTGTATAAATTTATAACTATATAAATATATTGACATGATGACATCATTGACATGATGTAAGAATACAAAAAAGAATTTTGATTAATTAATGGCGCCATAGAGATACTTGGTAAACATGTTTGGATTGCGTCTAGATATGCAAACAAGTCCAATGGAATAGGCATTTTTGTATGATAAAGCCCAAATATTCAATATACTCATTAATACGAGTTATGAGAATATCAAAAGGAATTTTTATGGACTAATGGGGCCTTAGACATAATTGGTACACATATGTCTATATTGGGTCTAGACCTTTTAATATGTGATCATGATTGTTAGTCCAACGGAATTCCAGCATGCACTGCCAATTGAACGAATTTCCAGTAAATCCAAGATGGCCTCCACTCAATGAAATGTGTGTAATTCCTCTGGCTTTTTGTTATGACAAATTGTGAACATATCAACAATGTTTCTTCAATCATTATATGACATTCAAAAGTGAGAGTTAAAACGATCTTTGAAGTTTGTTGTCAAAGTGACTTCTTCAGTACAGTATTTAAGTCATTGCAGGATTTAATTGTAATGGGAATGGATTTCTGTTTAGGCTATGATTGAACATTTTGCTTATCTCGAAGGAACTAAGAGAAAATACTTCTAATTTGGCCCATGCTAAGTTGGTCACACCTGTCCTTTGATGTGCAGTGCATATCTCCCACTGCCTGAATGTTGAATCACAGCCTCTCTTTGATCTGCTTTAGTGTAAAATATGCCACCCACCATTGGTACCAGGGAGTTAGCCCCATGCATCACATGGGTACATAAGTTAACTCAATGCAGCACGTGTCACCCTGGCTGGCGCTGTCAATTATCTATTACTATTTATTATTATTATATAGCACTAAGTCGGTGTGGTGTGATGTGTGGTGTATCATCGCTTTATAAGTAATAAAGCTCTTCCCCATAAATAAAGCATGTGTAATGTTCTCCCTCTAATTGTATAACTTTATTATGAGCTCAACAACTTACCACATTGGCAAGATCTGCTCATATCAGTAACAAAATTGATCCTTAATAACCCTTAACAATGAGGTATATCACACCATCAGAAGTTTCTTTCCAATGTTTTCTAATTGTATAAAGTCAACAGAAAAAAATTCTGGTGATTTATTTTAAAGCTTTTTACATCTGTCCTTGGAAGGAAGTTTTGACTTACTTTTGAAATGAGGTCATGATTAAGATATTGTGTTTAGTTCTGTGTATGCTCTTTTGTCAATAAAACATTACCAATGTTTGCCATTGTACAGGTCCAACAATAAAAAACACTTCCAATACATTGAGAAAAAATAATCCTTTCTTTGTCCTATTTATGTAAAGAAGATTCTAGTCAGAGCCCATTCTGTTAATGATGGAGTGGAATTTAATTTGGAAAGAAGATTCAAATAACATGTCAGCTTTTATATATCATATTTTCCCATCGTATTTAGCATTTCTGCTATGAACAACAGAGAGCAAAAAAACATAAGAATAATGACTGATCATGAATATAAAGAAAAATCCAAACTAAAGAAACTTATGAAAACTTCGTCAAATATTTGGGTGAACACTCATAAATTGTAGGCATTTTTGTGTCAGTTAATTCTACAATCTCACATGATATTCACAGTTTCATAATAAATGTGTTATAAAGCTATTAAAACTTTACATTAAAACATTAATCAATATAATGATGAAATTCATTTTTAATTTATAAGTTCAATGACAAAACAAACAAATACAAATATTTTTATCATATCTGTCATTGGTAGGAATTTATGGGGTTATGTTCTTCCAAGATGTTTTGATTGCACAAGTCGAATTAGCATTCATAGACAAATAATTGTTTATAGAACTATATTTATAAGAATTTTAAATCTGTCATTAGAAACTAATGCCAACTAAGTCCTATTTATGATTGTTGATCAACTGAAAACTTTAACAGTATATTGCCATGACTAATAGCATATTGCTTGGCAAATTGCTGTTAGGTGTTTCTGTATTTTTCTGTATAATTGTATCATTCAACCATTAAACTGTAAGAAGATGCTTGTGGTTGGATGCATGCATTTAAAGCATTCATAAAATCACATGCAATGTTACAGTTTGGGGGATTTTTAGATGATATGTGGCCACGAAACTGTGATATAAGCAAGTTATCTCATTACAATCAACCAAAATACACCAACCATGGTTACTGTGTTTTGCTGAAAATGCCAAGTACTGGCTGTACTCTTTTGATCACCAGGTGGCCAAATCACTCCATTGTCCAAATCCGAAAGTGCCCCACTGTTAGCAAAACTTAAATGAGCAGGTGTTTGCACAAGATCACTGGTCAGCTAAACAAAGTTTGTTGACAAGGTGTTCAATGGATGATTTAGATTTTAGCAGAAGAGTCATGCACTTTCAAATAGCACAGAAATTCATGTGGTGAAATATGACAGATGGCAGTACCAGCGTACCATGGGAGCATGATACAAATGTTTTCAGGCATCAGGGTTGTTGACAGTCTTGGACCCCTGATAGGCCAGCAATATCAGGGAGCTTCTCATTGTTGGGGTGGCTCTAAAGTCAATCATCATTTAATGTAGATTTGAAAAAGTTCACGTTAGTTTAACACTGGACAAACCTTATGCCCTCTATTGGTTATGGGCATTTAGACACAGAGTGTCACCACAGAAATTTATGTAAATAAAGACAGGAATATGATAGGTAATAACCTGTGATTGTAAAGTTTGGGGTATAAACATTTATATTATGCAAAGAAAAAGTTCTTAAAACCCTCATTTCATGAATGTTTTAAGTATTTCATCTTCAAGTAACGCATGTTCGCTTTTTGGATCCTAGTTGGGCCAAATATCTTGGTCACACTACATGGTCAAGAAGGATGGATATATGCTACTGAGTTATTTCACATTCCAGCCAGTGCTCAACGACTGCTTATCAAAGACCACGTTTGTGTTATCAAGTCTATGTGATAATATAGAAAAAAGGTCCACAGTCTTTGAAAAGAGTAAGGCATTGAGTCCCGGTGACAGGCGTCCATCTGACATGATATAGTCAACAAAGTGCTAAAGATAAACAAATCAAATCAAATATTCCCTTATGGAAAAATCATGTCATGGACATAAAAATACATGCACATATTTCAATAGTCCAGCTCGATAGAATTTCGTAACAAACTTAATAATTAATATTGTGTAAAGAAATAATTGGCATAAATACACATTAAATCTTCGATTGCTTTAGTTAATCCAAATTGAATCGTGAGATGAATCATGTTGTATTTTATATGCAAATATATCAAATATATACCAATTTATGCAATATTCATATTATAACATAGATTTCAATCATTCCAGACCAGACAAACACGACATGGAGTGATGTCCGCAGTGCGTGTATCAGGGACAGCAGCAATGGCAGTTTCAATATCTCCACCATTGAAGAATGCAAGAACGTGTGTCCAAGAAACCAGATTGCCCTGCAGATCCATTGATTACAAAGAAGGAAATACCTGTGTTCTCAGTGAACTTACAAGTAATTCTGAACCCTACATCCAGCCATGTGATAAATCAGGTTGGCTGTATGCTGAGCAAGTAGATTTCAACTGGTACGACGTTCCAAGTGTATCAAATATTGAACAATGCAAACACAAATGTGTTGAAGAATCCAGGTTTCACTGCAGATCTGTTGACTGTAAAGAGGGTCAGTGCCAACTGAACAGAGCCACGGGCACTTCTGATTACTACACCAGACCATGTCATGACCCCAACTGGCAATATGCTGAATGCGTGTACCAGAGGTAACATCAATGCAACACATAATACCTCCACCATTGAAGAGTGCATAAGCAGTTGTCTCCAGGAAACTAGTTTTTCCTGTAGATCTATTGACTACAAGGATGGTAATTGTCATTTGAGTGACACCAAAAGAAGCAGTTCTGATAACTTCATCCAGATGTGTTGCATCTCTGGCTGGTATTATGCTGAAAGGGTTGAACCCAAATGGAGTATTCTTCTACGTTGCCACAACGTTGCCACAATGTCACTTTTTGGTCAGGATGACGTTGCCAGGTGACGTTGTGGCAACGTAGTTTTGTAGACTCCCAGTTCCGTTGCCACAACGTTGCCAGGTGACGGACAAGAATGACCATTGCGCAACCTTTTTACAACCCTTTTGGCAACCTTTTCGGGACCTATCCGCAACCTCCCTGGGACCTACTGGCAACCTTTTCGGGACCTATCCGCAACCTTCCTGGGACCTATTGGCAACCATTATGGGACCTGTGGGCAACCTTTCTGGGACCTATAAACAACAATGAATAGACCTTTTGGCAACCATTTGAGAGCTATCCAAGCCTTCTCTCAGGTGTTCTAGTAGTCTTTATGGAACCTTTATGTAATCAACTCAATATTTCTTCGATAATCATATACAACATAAATTTAAACATTTTGTCATAATTATTATATGGTTCCCTGTTGATAATTCAAAGATTATTCAGTATAAAAGACAGATAATTAAAATTAATATATTTATTATATTACTGTAATATTTACATAATAATATTTACATATTAAGATTAAATTTTAACATTTCAATTCAGTATTGTCCGTAAGCCACTGTGGCCTGTGGAATCGCAGGTTACAACACCTCCAGCTGCAGGCTACTTTACTCTAATTTTTAAGTATTAATTAATACATATAAAATATATGAGCCACTGACAAAATTGCAGGCTAATAATTCTCAGTCACTGGCTGATTTAAAATGCAGAGACAACACTGTTTCATCATATTGTTCCAGGCAAATGTTCTTATTGTTCCTAAGAGTTTTAAGGATTCTCCAGTCACAAGGTGTTCCAACATATTCGAATTCATAACCATCCTCTTCATTCCTGTAATGTAATAAACAAACAAAAGAATTTATATACATAAAAATGAGGAAAAGGCAGGCAAAGTAAGAGTTTTTGCAGCAAAGATATTATTAAAGAAAATGCAGCTTCTTAGGATTTATTGCCATACTTTACAGTGTGAATCAACTAAAAATAGATGAAAATCATTTCTTGAGGCAACATTCATATTGGATTTATTATTGCTTCAAGTGTGTGGCACAGTTTGCAAAAGTATATAAATAATATTTCTGCATCCTATTACCAACCAACCAGGCTTCACAAAGATTATTTCGGTTTTTAAGTTATATTCTTATGTCACTCCCATGATCATATTAATTTTTAAAAATATTACTGTATAATCCTATTAGTGGTGCATGCCCTTATAGTAGCACATCCCTTTTTTTGAGAATCAATAAAATAATCGAAAAAATATTGAACAACTGGTCAGGAATTGACAGAAAATAGCCATGATCGCTGCATGTTTCATCACATGTCACTGTGATCTAGCACTTTAATCCACTTCCAACTGAATAGAAATGTAAGAATATATTTCACCTGTCATC